>OY757037.1:12831663-13353868 GCA_963582015.1 Xanthorhoe designata
TTCTACGTAAACTGTGGCGCTAGGTAAAGTGGGTTAAAACTCCAAGCTCAGAATGTGTTGCGAAACGAGAATTTTGTCGCAGCCCACATTCAAGAACTAGGTACCGAATGCGGCTCAACTTTAACTGCAGTTCAACTTTACGCTCAAATGTAGTTATTATTTAGTCTAGTTCCAGTTGGTAAACAGATTGCTGGAACGATAGCTGAAAGAGAGTTTAAGTTTAATAGGCTGAATAATTTATTTCACAACTTTAGGTCCTATAAACTAAATATTGCACCGGATTTGTCCATTTTCTGATTATATCCTACTTCCTACTATCCTACTATTATAATAAAGGTGAGAGTGTGTGTGTAAGTGTGTTTGTTACTCTTTCACGCTCAAACGGCTAGACGGATTTAAATGAAATTTGGTACCAGAATTGCTTACACCCTGTATTAAAAAATAGGCTACTTTATATCCCGGTATTCCGATGGGAACGGGAACTATTCACCGCGGGTTAATTTTTATCAATCAAATTTTACTACAAGTTTACCAATAATTGGATACAAAATCACGCCCTTTCTCATTGAGGGTAGGCAGAGACGGATCTCCTTGCCACGATCCAGACACACCTCATTCTATTTGATTGATACTAATGAAATTGAATTGTCAGATTCAGATTCCACTTTCAAAATTATCGTGAGTTGGTTGTACTAGACATAAAAATAAAAGAATGAACAAAATAAATATTTTTACTTGAGTAATTTCGCCCATTGTTTTAAGTATTTTTATTTTATTTTATTTTATTTTTTACTGGCATTGTTTTTACTTGTTTATGTGGGTATTTTTAATTCAATAAAGATTACATTCTATTCTATTCTATTCTATTCTCGTTGTAAAATGCCATTGGATAATGTTGATTCATTTAGTTTGACAGCAAAAGCGTAAGTAATATCTTAATCATAATATCAGTTGCTGTTCCTGAATAGTTAAAGGTACATAAACCTGTCTGTTAGACAACGCCATGTTTGTTGATCGTAACAAGTTATATTACGCTTTATAACTAAAATACTCCCACATTCCCACTATTATTGGAAACATCCGAACGTATTGTCAATGCAGGCATGACAGACAAGACATCTGATTCAACGTGACATATAAAAGTAATATAAAGGTGTTTCCACATAGCAGTTAAGAAATAATAGTAATAAATCATTTATTTTCAGAAAACAATCCTTTAGTCAGCAATTTCATAAGCTTAGGTAATTATTATTAAATAGTTCAGACACAATAGTATCAAAACACAACACAAGACAAAAACTATGCAGAAGAAACTTGTATAATATTTTAAATTTCTATTTTTAAGTGCGTATGTGCAGATCAGCTAGAGGTTCGTTCGTTCGTTCGTATGAGCAAGTGGCCAACTCTGGTGACGGAGTTTTTAGGCCGCCTAAAGGCCTCCGTCATGGCTTAACGACTTTAAAAGCCGGGACCGACAATTTGACGTGCCCTCCGAAGCACGGAAGCGCTCAGCTGATAATGCCACTTGCGGTCACCCATCCAAGTAGTGACCGCTCAGAACGTTGCTTAACTTCGACGATCTATCAAGAATGTCTTAGCGAGCTTCGCCACGAGCGCTTCAGCTAGTGGTCAGCTATGGTAAAGGAGTTTATAGCCTTATTGTTAATAATAATTTTCAATTGATGATTATTGTCAAAGCTTCTACAATGAGAAAACATGTAGTTAAACATTTTCTAATCACCACTTTGGACAGTTTTATTTTTCTGATTTCTAATAGAACTTACAAATTCTTTTGTTACGAAAACAAGATTATATTTAAAACTTTTTTGTTATTATAATAATTTTTTTTTTGCTATAAAATTTTCACTAAATCTTTACTACCGTTTTATTACTCCTATGTACGCACCTTAATACTAATATAACACAGCAAACAGACAGTCGTGTTGTTTAATTCACCCGCGACAGTAATACGTCACTCCGATGTGAAATAATTCAAACACATGAACGCAAGCGATGTGACACCTCAACCTCTAGCAATAAGATTTGAAATACAATATCAGACAGTTTATACGAGGGATGTTAATGGCGCTCCATTACCGTATCCGGAACTATCGGATAAATGGAATAAAAATATGTCCGTAACCGTAACCGATTTAAAGTTTCGAATACTTCCGATGCGTAAAATGAAACGTATTATGGCAGATTTTTTATTTTGCCCTGAGCTAACAAACTGGCCGCGCATCCTCTACCTACATTGTTTATTATATCTACAGGGACACCACCTTTTTAACAGGAGTCTTCACTATGCAATGTACGTTGACAGGCGTGAGTTTTACATAGCGCTTTTAGCTACATCAGAGTGGCGTAACCTGCGGTTCTTGTATTTCTTGTCACTCTTTAATAACCAAGATGCTTACAAAACTATTTTTAGGCAGCACTGATTTACTGACTGTATAGTTTTGTTGCCTAAAATCTACTATCAGTAACCGAAACTAAGGGAAATTTATTAATAGATATCCGTAACTGAACCTATAATAGTTTTCCTATATCCGTATCCGGTATCCGTATCCAGATGCAAAATTGCATACCCTTAACATCACTGGATAACACATTTAGTAAGTTTAGTAATAGTTGTAGGATGCCGCAAGGTGTTGACGTGTCAAACAGTTCGTCATTACTGGTGAATAGCTGAGGGAAGTATGATGGTTTTCGGATGAAAGATTTGAGTAATGTGAGACTGATTGTGACAGGAATTTGACGCGTGTAATGTGGATTGCGTAAAACGTTTCTGTGAAATGATTTGTTGTGTAGTGAGTATCTTACAGGGAAGGATATAAGGAACGATAGGATGAAGTGTTCCTTTCATAGCTTGCTGAGAAGTTCTTTATAGATCGTTAAAGTTAAGCGACGTTGTGAGGGGTCACAATTTGTATGGGTGACCGCAAGTGACCTACCGTTTCGGAGAATTGTCGATACCAGCTTTTACGTCGTTAAGCCTTGACGGAGGCCTTGAGTTGGCCTAAAAACTCTGTCACCAGAGTTGGCCACTTACTCATACGAACCTTACCCGATAGAGCCTTAAAAACAGATATGGAACTTGAGATATTAAGTTCAAAATATCCTTAGGTTGCTCAACTGGTTCTAATTGTATTTTGTACAGTAATGTAAATTATGTAGTAGTTTAGTTTCTGTAAATATAAACTATATATAGTTCAAAATAGTGTTTATTATTTCCAAAGTTAGTCAATACACCAGACACCGCAAATTAGCTCGTATAAATCAAGCGGTGGGCGCGCTAATAAGCGTTATCGCAATCGCACGGCTCGTGCGCGTCGCTTATCGCGTCCGCGGTAGCGCTCGTGGGGATTGATTGGCCTTTTGTTTAGGGTTGTATCAAAATTGCCAAGTTAATGTTAATAATGTTCGTATGAGCTAGTGGCCAGTTCTGGTAAATGAGTGTTTAGGCTGAAAAAAGGCCTCCGTCATGACAGACTTAAAAGTAGGAACAAACAATAATTATAATGTGCCTTGCGAAGCACAGAATCACTTAGCTGTTGTTACACTAGTCACCCATCGAAATTGCCCTTAACTTTAATAATCTGTAAAAAATTCTAAGCAAGCTACGCCACGAATACTAGTTACCTAATTACACTAGACGGTAATGGACATACAACATGTCAAATGGAATACCTACTAACTTCTACAATAAGTGATTTTGTTATCTCGAGAGCTTACTTATTCATTCATTTAGGTATTATTGTGAAGATTCGCATTAAATTATGTAAAGTATTATAGAAGAGTTTAATTTTATCCGTGACCTCAGTAACCTTTATCCCCAATAGGAAAGTACCGAAGCTCAAAATACAATCCTCAAAACCATGAAGTTTTGCAACAAAACCACCGAAACTTATAGAAAGCAGCTTAAACTTCGAAAGGCGTTAGACAATTAGATACAGTAAACAATCAAGTTCTCAAGTTTAGTCGCAATAATCGAAGAACTCTGATGCGGGTGGTATTCTACGCGATTTGTTTGTAACTTCGAGCAAACATCATCATCATGCTTATCAGATTAAAGATTAGATTATCAGATTAAAGCCTCCGTTGAAGCAACGTTCTGACCGTCACAGCTTGGATGGGTTGCAAGTGGCAATTCTGCTAGAGTAACGAATGTTCATACATTCATTATTTAATTATTTAATTATTTAATTATTAAATAAATATATAAGTAGTTTATCAGTCATCTGGTTACCATAACACAAGCATTAAATTGCTTAGCTTGGAACTAGATGACGCTGTGTGAAATGTCCAAGGATATTTATTTATTTATTTATCTGTCAAATAACTACACGTTAGCGGGTATAGATTGATTGACATTTAAGAGCGGCCAACCCGGCTCACTTTTCATACAAACGCTCGTACGTGATTATGCCGTTGTAACAGATCTTTCTCTTAAACTTTTGGGCTAATAGGTATCTTGTGCACTATATCTAGGTTTCTATCGAAACTAAAAATCAAAATTTTGAGAAACAAATTCAGTATAAGCTTCCAAAAACCTGCTTTTAGCATAAATTTTACCTGAACTTTGGCCGTTCATAATGTACTCATAAATTGTAAAAGTAAAGAAAATATTGTCATAGAAACCTTGCAAATCTTATGGAGATTCTAAATGACTAATATTTATTTTACAAACTTGTAAGGCTTACTGAAAAACACGTATTTCCTGGAACACTTTTTATGAAATTTCCGCACACTATTTTTCGAGTGAGCGAGTGAGCGGCAAAAGTACCTACTGAATGCCGAGCGCTGAGGCGCTATCTCTCTCTTTTCGCTTTGCTTCTTTTTCTAGCATTGCGCTGGATGAAACAACAAGCTTTTCAGCTATGCCCGCGTCGATGATAGACGCACCGGGAAGGGCCACCTTAAGTAGTACACAGTGCCAAAACGCTATAGTTCGAATCATTCACGTTGCGACAACAGCTGTCTCAAAAATGTCTGAGATCTCATAGTATATGTTTAGGTTATCTTTTTCTCCAATAAAGCTGGGAGACATAAAATAAATGCTTTTACATAGTGTTGTATTTGACAGCATCGAAGGATGTGCCGTGTTGCCGCAGGAATCCCCCACGTTTTATAGTAGGGATGGGATTTATCGATATGTGATATCGATATCCTTTGACATTCACACAGCGTCATCTAGGCCCATGCTTAGCAACCTAATGCTTGTGTTATGGTAACCAGATGACTGATATTAAACTAGTTATTACTTTTTGTTGTAATTACAAAAAATTACTATACATAGAAAACACCCAGACTCGAGGCAAATATTTGGAGATTATAAAAACGCGGTGGGAATCTAATCCGCAACCTTCTAGGTACCCACTGGGCCAAATAAGTCATCAAAAAATCAAAAATATCATTTGCATAATATTTTTACACCTTTAGGACTCATATAATTAGTCATTTAGATTTTCCAATAAATTACATTCTTAGCTTTTTTACTCTGTCTTTGCTTCTTATTATTCAGTAGTGAATTCTTTAACTATATTAGACGACAAATAAATGGTCAAAGAAACATAATATTTTATTATGTAGGTACCTAAGTACTTAAGTATTACTTTTATTCATTGTGTCATACATTAGTACCTAGTATCCAAATGTATATCACACAAACCTCTGAATACCACTTAAGACCATCTTCAATTGTTTAAAAATACCTAAAGATCTGAAGGAATATTGTCTAGCGCATCTTGGGTCAGTCATAATCATATTTCATTTTTAATTAATTTAGTTTACAAGCCTTTAAACAAAGTTCTGACGTAGCAGAACAGTATGATTAGCAATATCATCTGTGAAAATTGCAAAAGCAAACTTTGGAATTTTTTGAATATTTAACTTTTTCACGTCGAAGTTTCTTTATGAAAAATCTTGGCACTTGAAGTTTGCCAAAGTGAAATTAGGTTCGTTTTAGTCTATAAAACTTATAATGTACTTAAATTCAAACAGATCAAAGTCCTGTTAAATCTCCACAAAGTGCCCAAGTTCGAAACTATCGGCTATTGAAAAGCTATTGGCGATACGATCTTTGCTAATCCAAAGTATAAAATGAACTTGGTTTGAATTCTAACTATAAATGAGACTTAAATCAAAAACTTTTAAGTACCTAAGTAAAGTACTTGTATCTTGTTTCTCTCCATTTAATACTGCTTGTAGATACTTACTTAAGTTATACAAGTAATTAAATACATCATTCATGCTTTTTAGATATCTCGGTCGTAACCGAGATACTCGTATCTTGCTAAATTAAATAAAGTTAAGTGGAAAGGATGAACAATCAATCGAGTGAAAAATTTCGTGCGCCTCAACAAGCGAGTCACTTAGAAGGATTTGTATCGATAAAATGATAAATAACATCGATAGTCCCATCACTACGTCCTATCGATATGTCACACTCTGGAACACGACACTTGAATAAATAGCAATGACCTGAGGGGCACGTTTGAACGATTTAAATCGAGTCCATCGGAAATATTGAAGTTTTTATATAAATAACTAGCGAACCGGCGAACCTCGGACCGCCTCTAAATTCGAAACATCATCAAAAGCTGTCCCGTACAAGAATGTGTATGAGAAAATAATTAATATCGTTAAATGTTATTTCATTTTTTTTTCATACAATAAGTTTAGTAAAGGCGCTGGCGTGACGACATTGTTGCCTCCCAGGAGGAATGGTGGGAAGCGGCCGGTGATCGCAAGAAGTGGAAGGAATGGGGGACACCTTTGCCCAGCAGTGGGACACACTATAGGTTAAAAAAAAAAGTTTAGTATGCTGGAACCAATAATATTGTGTTCATTATGATTTATCAAAAGTGGACGCTTACTAAACTCCTAACTAGGTGCTAATAATGCGTTGGTTTAAGCCACTTATTGGCTTCTTTCATCTGATAGAGTATAATTGCCGTTTCGAGAGTGCCGGGGTTAGGATTTTCGGGCTCTTTTGTGGCGTCGCGTATTTAGAAGGATTAGAATTTTTTACTGACCCTTTTCTGCTGCTTTAATGAAATTGCTCGGGTGTTTCAAGTGCTTTTATACTTTGAAATATTCACTTATTTTGACTTGGAGTTTTTAAAGTATTTTTATGAGGAAATGCGCGGATCCATTATGATTATGAATAACCGTTTCTGCAGAAATCTACTTCATTTTATAACCTAAATTAGTTGTTGAGATTTTACTCTTTATTCTTTATTGTAAAATAATACATTAAAAATACAGATAGTAAGGGCATGTACAAAGGCGAGCTTAACCCTAAAAAGAGTTTTCTTCCAGCAAACCTTGAGGCTAGAGAGAGACCGTTAAAAGCACAGGGTCATAGTGTACACAAGAAAATAATAATTAGATAGTAACTTAGATTTATATTAATTTTAAAACTATATTAATTTTAAAACTATATTAATTTTAAAACTTGTTTTAATATTTCATTTAATTTATTTTGTACCTATTTGTATATAACAAGTGGGTTAAGCAAAATTACCACATTACAGTTTATACGTTACCGCAAGCTATTTAAAAAGTCAACAGAGGACGAAGTTAACGCGTTCTCATTACCGCCAAACGGAGTTGAATATTCAAACTTGTTACTTGTAACCGTCTACGGATTGTGCGGATACGGATACTTACATTGCACCTACATAGCACTTGGATTTAGATAATAATATACTCGTATGATATGTTTATTACGCTATTATTCTATTGACGAGCTCTGTGGCGCAGTGGGCGAAAGCCTGCCTGAGACGCGGAGGTTGCGGGTTCGATCCCCGCCGCGGGGCAAATGTTTGCATGTTCTGCAGATATTTGTTCCGGGTCTGGTTGTTTTTCTATGTATAATATGTATTTAATATGTATTTAATCATATAATATGTATGTATTTACAAAAAAATGTATCTATCTATGTAGTATATCAGTCATCTGGTTACCATAACACAAGCATTCAATTGCTTAGCTTGGGACTAGATGACGCTGTGTGATATGTCCAAGGATATTTATTTATTTATTTATTATTATTTATTATTCTGACCTACAGTAGGTATACTTACTGTAGGTCAGAATAATTTGTCAGTTTGTATAAGCAAGTGACCAACTCTGGTGACGGAGTTTTAAGGCCGCCTAAAGCCTCCGTCATTAACGACTTTAAAAGCCTGCTGCCCTAGTCATGTTACATTTCGACAATCGCTTTCGATTAAAAACTAAAAAAAAATTATAGGAATTGACATTCGATGACGAAAACTCGAGCGATCAGAAATGTCAAATCAAAGGTGTAGCAATAATAGAAAGAGAAAAAAAAACGTTTCCTCCGAAGCACGGAAACGCTCAGCTGTTAATACCACTTCCGGTCACCCATCCAAGTTTTGACATACAGTATCTCTATGACGTTAATAAACGGAATACAACAAATTAAACTACACCGTAAAAAAAAACTCCGTCACCAGAGTTGGCCACTTGCTCAATTTGCTCATACGAACGAACGAATGCCACAAAAGCTATCTCACATTTTATTAAATACTTTTCTAAGGTAACAAATTAATAACAGCATAATAAATTTTAAAATCTCAATGGAAATATATTTTCAGGTCCAATAAAAAAGATGTTTAAATGTGAAAAGCAGCCTTTAAATAAAATCATGTTGTGCAAACAAGCCATGAATAACCATGAACCATGATAATAAACCGGGTCCGATACGATAGTTTCAAAAACTCTTTGAAGGTATTTTTTTACTTTTAGCACTACTCGTATGAACCAAAGTCGCTTCCCTTCTCTGCTTCTTTGTTCTCGTTCAGCTGATAACACACATCCAAGTTGTGACCGCTCAGAACGTTGCCTAACTTCGACGATCTATCAAGAACGTCTTAGCAAGCTTCGCCACGAGCGCTTCATTGACAGTTATTAAAAAGGAGGATTTTATGCATATTAATCCAGCAGCGTATCAATACGCTGCTGGATTCGAATCCACGACCTTCGGATATAAAGTTAAGGCCTCACTAGACCAACACCAACGCGGCTTATAATAATTATAGTAATTATATATGATAATAATTTATTCATAAATTAATTATAACTGAACAACAAGCAGTATCAGAACGACAGAAGGGTGAGTGCGGGTTAATTGGGCCATTCTCATTTCGGAACAAATGAAATTCAAATACAATAAAAGCGAATGTTCGGTTCCATAACAATAACAGTGGGTTCCGTGCCGTTTCTGAAATCGAATGATTATTTTATTCAAAAAGGATTTGCTTCGGGGGAGGTGCACATCACTATTCTTTCCACATTTTGAATTGAATTTCGAACAATGAGAATCTAATCTGAATTGTAAAAAGAATTAGAGTTTGTAAAATTAAGGTCTTATAACCAAGCTGGGAATTTCACATTTAATTTTTTGTGTCCTTTTTGTTATTACTTTTTTTCTGCAGAAAAAATTAAAACATTTATCTACATTATTTACGTAAGTTTACAAAATACCTTAAGATAAGATAAGATAAGATAAGATACGTTTATTTGCCAGAACATAATTGATACATCTGAGGCCCTAGCCATGTTACATTTCGACAATCGCTTTCGATTAGAAACTAAAAAAAATGTATAGGAATTGACATTCGATGACGAAAACTCGAGCGATCAGAAATGTCAAATCAAAGGTGTAGCGATGATAGAAATCGAATCGCTTCATAGCGAATGCCGGTTGGCTAGGCCCTCAGGTCTTACATTCTAATATTATGTCCAATTATATTTTACCATGCAGGCATGCAAATATTCAGTCAATTAATTTTTAATTACCTACATTATACTTAATATGGAAGAAGCATTTAATTTTCCTACAATAATTCAATGTCCCTTAGTCAAAATATTGATTTAATGAATAATAGCATATAATATTAAGCCATTTTTTAAATTTTATTCTAAAAAGATCACCTTAGCACCAGTTAAGCAACTAAGCACCACACCTAACATAACCCTACAAATTATTTCTTTTTACATTATTAATTTTTGATTATTATTTTATGAAACAAAATACTCGTAGTTTTTGCCTAAAATAAAATGACGATGATATTAATAAACTGAGTAATCAAGACTTCATTAATTCAATCTGAATTTCCGAGAACGCATGTCGATCTGACATTTCCTAATTAGTGTTGGGATGATACGGATCGTTGGTTTCCGATAACTATCGATGAACAGAATACATGATGTTGCAAATGTTGGATACATGCCTAGTTGTATTCTAAGTTTATGTCTGATTACGTAATAATTATTAAACAAGCATTGGTTTAATAAAAATAAGCTATTATTTCAAAAAATATTATTCGCTTTATATTCTTAGAAATAATTGCTTATTTTTATTAAACCAATGCTTGTTTGATAATTATTACGTACATTTGAAAATTTGAATACCTAACTATATTGAAAATTTCAAAATTTATTTTTTTGAGCCAGCAACGATTCCTTGGCTGAGTTAGCTAAATAAAGCACTCCAGCTTGTGCAGAATTGGTTTGATCAATTGCGAATTCGAGTTAGATCCCGTCGACATATTTTTTTTTCAGTTCTTACCTTTTTTCATTTTCGATGAAAACAATCGAAGAGTCACTATAGATTTAATAAGTATAAAATGTAGATATTTATCGTAGATTAGTTACCATCACTAAATTTAACACGAATCTTACCTAATTACAGTTCTTACCTACAACAATTTTAACCGTTTATTTTTAGGTTTTAAAAGAAAGCTCTTGTTTACTAGCAACTGTAATGGAAGAGTTCTAAAACTATTCAGAAAAAAACTTTGAGACGAGAACTGTTTTCCAAGCCACAGTTAAAAGTAACGTGATTAAAATGTCCTAACTTTTAAACCTATATCCAGAGCAAGTATTTCAATACTAGCACGGTATTGACGCTTTGCTTCCTCTTTACGTGATTAGAGACTTGATGTGTGTTTTCACCAGAGTACCGGGATGCTGAACGATGCACGTGTACAAAAGCCACCAATACTAGAGCTGTGCTGAACGAGGCTAAGAAAACAAAGATTTACTATTGGTTGATTTATTTTCGCGCGCCATTTTATTATGTGGGTACAATGTCAGGTTCTAAATAGAAATTGCATGACCTCCATTTATTTTACTCTTGGTTAAACGTATGAAGTTGGTGACGCTAACTGGCTCGCGCGGAGAAATTAGTTGGCGTAGCAAAATGCCTCGTAATCACGTTTTGTTGGTTACAGCCGGCAATTTGAGGATATATAGGTAAATATGTAGGTCAATAAGGTAATGGAGGAAAACTTGTGTAATAATAATTGTGAATTAGTTGTTTTTATTAGCTGTGCTATACGAAGAAGTCTGAAAAATCTAAATAAGTACCGAGCTTTAGAACCACTTTCTTTTGGCCACAAGATTCAAAATTTTGATAAGGGGAGCAATATTAAATTTTGGCATAACGAAGTTTCCCGGTGAAGCTTTTCAAGTAATAAAACACACCAAAATTCAAAACCTCAAAACCGAATAAAAACCGCCATTCAATTAAATCCCAACAAAAATACCAAAGCATCAAAATTCATTTCACAAACAAAAAAAACTACAGTGGTGACGAAAACTATTGACTTTGTATGCTCGGATTGAAAGCGGGGTGTTGTCTTTCGATGTACCGTTCCAATTGCCCTGGAATTGGTAGCCTTTGTATCGGCGAGATAGGTTTCATCAAAACTGCGCGGTTTTGCGAAAAAGCCCTGAGCCTGGTAGCCAAGTGACAAATGCTTCGTATCTATTCTTTGACGACCTCTGTGGCACAGTGAAAGCCTCTGCCTAAGAAGGTAGAGGATTCTATCCTTGCTGAATCAAATGTTTGCTTGTTCTGCAGATGTTTATTCCAATACCTTTAGTATGTAATTACAAAATAAATGTAATTACATAGGAAAAGATAAGAATAATAATAATTTACGTCATACCCATATCGGTTATTTCGGAATGCAGCTTAGTTATTAGTAGGTATTAAATTTGATTTATCATCCAATTACAATTTAAGCGGCGTATTGTAGAGAAAACTCACAAATCAATTAATAACATGGGTGTCGTCGTAAATTTGCCATGTAATAGGAACCGATAAAGCTGCAATATCCCATAAAACGGCGGACGTAATATAGCGGAGGTCGGAATCATATCTGTGAAAAATGTACGGTATTTCCAGACCGATACGACTGAGACCTTCAAAGAGCTACCTCAAAGACCGGTAACGAACCAGCAGCTCCTCTGCTGATAATATAAATATGTCATCTTTTACCTTTTTTATCTAGGTCTCCACTTTTTAAAAGTACCTATTACAGCATCCATAGTCGCGTTTCGATAAAAGAAAACAAAATCCATTGTGTTCTTTTGATCAGATCATCAGATTTCAGATCTCAAATTGAATTTTCTGTTTTATTTTATTATCTTTAATACTGCAGAGGCATCGTTAAGAGAGGCAAAAGTATTTCAATTTCTTCGAAATATAACGGACAATGGCTCTTTGAAAACCCGAGTTTTATCAAAACAGCGAATATTTCGTATTTGAGGGGAAATTACTTTCTCTTGTAATGTGAATTAATATTCCATTTCCTCAAATTATATACGAGCTTAGGCGAGAGATACTTTGAGTAAAACTAATGAAATACTTCATATACATAATCCTAGATTCATTTTATGAAAGTAGGTACTTTACATTTATTATGACAAGTACACCACAATAATAAATTACTTAATTTATTTCAATTTCTTTACATAACTGTCGGTCCCTTTTAAAGTCGTTAAGCCATGACAGAGGCTTTCGAACGGCTAAAAACTCGGTCATCAGAGTTGGCCACTTGCTCATATGAACCACAGATGATAATGTACGAACAAACTTTTTGTGCGCACTTTAAAATCTCATCTCATCCATTCTAAGCATATTCTAATATTCGTGCATTTGTTCGATTTTCTACCTTAATGTGCGCCTAGTTAATATAAAATAAGTACTTGTGTTTTGTAAAATAATACATTTGAGAGTGTGCATTGTGCGTAACTCGGTCCTAAGCCTAGTCTTATTGCTAGTAATTAATTACTAAAGCCTCAAAACCGTGTGCGGTCAGTGGATAGCTCATGTTTGATGATGAATGGACCCTTTCAACCTGAAGACGGTAGTAGCGGGCATCGGATCTAATGGAAATTTCTATATTTGTATAGTGTATTTTAAGAAATAACTTAAAGTACCTACACATACGGTTTGACACACAAGTATTATAGTAATGAAAATAAAGTTTAAATTCGTATGACACTGAAACTACGCTCCGCTTCGCTGCTCTTCGATGCTCTTTTGGTGTGAGTTGAGCTTAATGAAAACAATGTCAGTCAAGACTTACCTTTCTTTCTAAGAAACAGTTAGTATCAATTATACATACATAAAAGCACCCAGACCAGAGACATAATAAATGCAGATTTGTCGGTATCTAAATCGTCGATATTTATACGTGACTAATTTCCTTGGTATTAATTTTTTTTTTTAATTTTAGTGATAGTTTAATTCGTAAAAATCATCAACAATCATTTTTGTATCGAGTCAAAATCAAAATACAAAATGTATTTATTCAGTACGACCACTTTGACATGTCACGTTCTTAAAACTAGGTGATTCTACTGCCTGTTCCAACGCGACTCCCTACTTACGCGTAATTCATCTAGGTATCTATCCTCCGAAATGCCGAATCTTGGTGTTCTTGCAACTGAATTGTAATCGCATCAGTTGCTGGGCTTTCGGTAAAGCTTACATTGATATTGGAAAATATTGTACTACAGTAAAACACAGAGCGGTTGAAGCATCGGGAATAAACCAATGCTACTTCAAAACTCGTTGATTAATGAATAATGAAATGGTGGCGAGATCTTCGTTGAAAACGACAGGACGAAGAAGGTTACCGTTGAAGGAAATTACACAACATTACCATTTAGTCTCAAGCTATGCCTACGATTATGGTAACCAGATTACTGATGTACTATGTTACTTTGTTTAAACATAATTTTTCTTATTTTTTTTAATAAGTATATAATATAGGCCTTTGCCCTGCAGTGGGACATTACAGGCTCATAACATAACATAACATAACATAACATATAGTAGAGATAAAAAACACCAACCCAAAGGTATTGAAACCCACCCCCAAAATAAGAAATTAAATTGTAGCGATTTGATGACATTTTGAGGAATTTTAGTCAGTTCATCACTCCAAAAACCCTTGTCAAATCCTCACCAAATTTTTGACCACATTATTATTATTATTATTTTTAATTGACGGAGAAATCGGTTGACATAGGTACTCGTCTACTCGTACATAAAAATACATACTGTGGTAAATAGAACCTACTCATCAAATAGTTGAAAAAAAAAGACTTGAGATTATATAATTTAATTTCCATCTCTTGTGTCAATCTGTAGCTGTCCATATTGCAGATCTTGTTTCGTGGTTCAGTTATTACAAAATATCGAACGGATTCAATAAAGATTTCAATATGTCTCAGATTTTAAAAGATTTCCAACTGATTTTATGGCCAGCAATGTCAATATAGAAAATTGAGCTTTGTTTGTATGAGAAAGATTTTTCTAAAACTGCCAAGAATTCCAATCTGGACTAAACTGAACAATCAAAAGTTTGAGCGCAAGATTATTGTAAATTTCAAAAGTATCTGAGCAACTAAGTCCAAACCAATGGTTTTCCTAAAATACCTAGGTATAATAACATCTTAAATAAATATTAGTAGGTAAGTACCAACTTCTCTAGATATGTAAGTTGTTTTGACAAAATGTATCATCATGGACAAACGAATGCGCGGTCACAAAATAGATGTAAGGAGCATTCCCACCCTTACTTGCAAATGCCCCTTAGACTTCAGGGCTTTAAAATACATTTTTGGATACGTATTGTTAATAAAACTATGACTAGCTTTCAGTTGACCTAGAACCCTTGCAATTCAAAATTTCAAGTTGCGGTAAATTACTAGCGCAGTCTCACATTGCTGCACCAATATAAATGGAATGAACACCAGCGGCACTTGACCCGCAATGTAAACAGCTCAACCCGAAGACCAACACGGAATGATCTAGTAAAATTATAAGTAGAGCGTGGCCGAATGCTCAGAAGCACTGCAGAGTAATGAAAGTGGTTATGAAAAATGCGGAACAGCACTCCGCAACAAGTGCTATTGTGAAGCTGCATTCATTGTGGACTATTGGAGCTAGGGATGGGAGATAATTTCGGCCCTATGATTCGGCTTTTGATATTTTATTTTGATACTTATAAATATTTCAAACAACTAAATTCACGGGAAGACATCAATACTGTTACTGATGACTATATCTTCTGGGGTTGTCAAAGACGTCGCATGGAACAAGCAATAGCATCATCTAGCATGTAAGACTAGAGCAACTAAGAGCAACAATGCCGAAATAACGAGAAACTCATAAATCCACAAATCATGGTTAATATCCCGTTTTGGTGTTTATAACGTGTTCAGTTTTTTTGATTCCAGGCTTGTCTCTTATGTTCATTAATAATTTAACAACGGCAAACAGCAAATCGTATTATGAATACAGCACACGACATGACGCTTGCAAACTTTTAATTAGCACTCATGGTACAGACATCAACAAAATAATATTAACAAATGTAAATTATAAACTACAGAACGAAGGAAGAAGGAAGAAACAAAGGAATACATTTTAGTAAAAAATCTGATAAAGAAAGTTTATAGACTCGATTAGAATCGAGATAAATGTCTTGAGTTAATTCTTGTTCTTTTAGTTTTAATATTACCTACCTTGCTATTTTTCCCCTCAGCTGATAAGTGACGGGTAGTTGACAGTGAAGCCGGATGTACCTATATCTACACTGGCCAATAATATTGAATCATAATTAAATCTTTTGTGATTGACTGTACAATAAATCACACGTCAGGCCGTATACAGAAAGAAAGCTGGAAACTTATAAGCGCTTACCAGCTTTTGACAGCGCTGGTGAGTGCGCAGGAAAATATATGAACGCGCGCCGATAAGCACTGAACGGTGCCAACAAGTTCCCACAAGATTCAACACGCGCTGGTCAGCGCTGGGCGCTGCCATTTAAAATTAATATACAACTGTGCTTCAACATGCTTCCTTTGTGTAGAACGGACCAGCGTTGTCAAGCGCCGGTAAGCGCTTATAAGTTTCCAGCTTTCTTTCTGTATACGGCCTCAAAGTGTGAAATAAATTAACAAGCGAAAAGCACAATCATGTTGTAATTAAAAGGCTTAATTAATTGTACTAATTAAAATAAAATATATGCATTTCGTGTTATGACATGCTTAGTAAAGTTTATAGTGATATGTTTTAGCCTGTTTACAATACGTGACTCTAACTACCTCGGTATATTTTATAGGAAGAGTAAATTTTTCCCTGTTATTTTGTTGTAAAAAGTAAAATTTCAAGTGATTCAACTATTTACAGAAACTAAACTTTTACATTTTTGTATAACTTTACAAAACACCTACAACTAGAATCAGTTTCATGATCGATCCAGGGATTGTTATAATCGATCTAAAGGTAGCTGCTCAACTGATTAATTTTTATGCAAATTTTTGTTTTCAAACTAGTGTGATGTGTATATATTTAGAGTTTCACCAAGACGTATTAATCGGAATTGAAACATAAATTCTCTACCTACCCACTATAAAGTTAGAAGGAATGAATACAGTAACTTCGCCACTTACGGTCGTGAGTCTACTAAGTTAGACGCTAAGTTAGACCAACTTGAGTATTAGAGACGTTATTGATAGTCCTCGAGTTTACCTGCTGTAAACACTTGAAACTACACACAAAATGTTTGTTTAGAAGTACTCGTATTTGTAAATAATAAGATATACTTAGCTACAGTTTTTTTATTTTACAATGTCAAACCACACTTATATATAATATAAGTTTATATAGTATAATTTATATATTATAATATAGATAAGTATCATTTATATATATGAGAACAAAGAAACACACAGGAACAAAAAATATCTACACTTCTTAACCTAAACTACTAAATAAATTAAAGGACACAGAGTGTGTTTATCCAAAATATATAATATTATAAGACAGAATATATAATATTATAAGACAGAATATATAATATTATAAGATAGAAGACAGAGTTCAGGTCACCGACCGCAGGTAGAGTGCCCAAAAGGCTGGCAACGTTACCTCGTTGGATTGCTATACTTATCCTCTGTCCGAGGTAAGCACCAGCCCTTTGGTCATTGGTTTCATCTACTAGCCTCTTGGAAATTAAAAAAAAAAGAGAAGTATCTAAACCAAAATTCTTAAATCTAAGTAAGCAGAACCAGATGCTGATACTAGTAATACCATCTGCAGGATATAAAACTGCCATCAAGACTAGAGGCATTAAATTACAGTCGATCTATAATGCACTGCAATGCCCTGTAAAGCCTAGGACTTACGATGCTGCCACTAAAACGCTTTAAAACACTAAAGGGTAGTTTAACTGCTGGCGAACGGAAGCGAAGCTTTTAGACAAATTAAGCACATTCACTTCCAAAAGTAGTTGAACATCCTAGATAGAGGATGTTTTGAAGTATGAATGAAGAAGTATAATTATTAGGGTGGACTTTGGTTTTGAAAAAGATTTAAAGAAACCGTTTTTTTTTTTAAATATTATTGTTTTCTTTCCTAAGTCTTTTATTTGATTGTATGCTCGGGAGAGAGGTACCTCATTGACATTGAGTCAGTTCAAAAGTATATTCACAAATTAGATATAAACCAACATCAAACCCAAACCAGCTTGACCTATGCTTTCTTGGCCTAACTCACGTTACATAAACTTATAGCTAAACGTAACATTATTATTGCTATAAGATTCTTGCCCAAAACTGAGCAGATTTATGCTACGGTTGCTAAGCAAGTTCTGACAACAAATGTAATCGCATCGAGTGGATAACTTTATGAAATAGTGCCTTTTCGCAGATATTGTGAGGACATTATTGCGATTGGTTTATGGGTGGAGACGCGGTAATAAACTACTAGCTATGATGAAGGACTTGGATTTACAAATCTAAAGAAAATGTTCTAGAAAAATATTTTGGCAAAATACTCGCCACTGCTTGTGTGCATAACATGACATGACGTACTGTACCCAATGCCTTTTTACAAAATGTTTGTAACCTCTAATGTCGAAATTTTATGTTTTTGTTTTAACTTACACCTCTATACAGCGCACAATCAAAATTTACATAATTTGTATTTAATTATGAAACTGACGAGAAGCTGATGTCCCATTCAACAATAATTATTATTATTCTGAATAATGTTTTGTTAATATTGTGTTCTTCAGGTTTAATAAATACATTTCATTTCTTTTCATTTCATTTCATGCTTTCGCCTGTGGTTTCCGTATCCCATTTATTAAAGTCACAAAAATAAAAAGAATTGTATCATTGATACAAATACCTAATCTGACTAAACAGATCATTATTATGTGCCTAACAAAGGTCATACTTAACGCCGTCACTGCTCATGACACACGTGGGCCATTTTCAACGCTGTTGGCAACGGTCCTCTCCTCCGTGAGAGCTGGGCTGGGAATGGGTTAAATCAGGAATCATAACTCCATAACCGGCGATTAACAAAACTATAGATAAACTGGGCAAATGCAATGGAATACAAATGGAATTCGAACACCACAATCTTCAAACGAAACAGTCGGTTTCTCCTCAAATACATCAATGTTCACGCCTAAGAAACATTTCCACGGTGTTTCTTATATTCCATAAATGGTAGCCATCAAAACTTTATGAAGGGCGTGCGCCGATACAAATCGTAAATGCTTTACGGGCCTCCTTTATTTTAGAAGATGTTATTGGATGCGGTTATTTTTGGGGCAAATAGTAATGAGTTTTTTGGGCAATCTGGATGGGATTTTGTTTACGGCGGGACAACGCCTCTAGAAAAAACTTTCGATAAGACTTTATGATCACATTTTTTAAGATAATAATATTTTAGGCGACTCTGATACGACATGACAGCTTAATGAAGAATATCTTAGAAGGTAGGTGAGGAAGGAGAATACCGGGAATTCATAACATGAGTCAGATTAAATAATGGTCGCTGCTCCGTCGAATAAAAAAGTGAAAAAGATCGCATTGGAAAGGAATACAAAAGCAAGAGGTAAATATTAAAGAGTCAGTCTCAGTCTTTAATATTTACCTTTAAGAATAATATAATATATATTACCGAGTCTTGTACCGGTCGGCCAAGAAAGTGGTTTTGAAAGAGTTTCTGTGGATAAAAAAATCAGATCTAACTGTGGATAAGGTTGACTTTTTCTTACGAGAATTCGAACTTGTCACATGGGATGACGATAAAGTAAAGACCAATATCACTTCATAAGTGGTAGGTAATCGATCTTGTTGTTTCATGATGTTCAAATGAAACTCAACCGTATGGTGGTAGACCACATTTTTGACCGACCGTACCTATAGAACATGATAAAAGGTACCTATGCTATATTTGATCAAGCGCTTTTACCCTCTTCACTTCAACAGTTCTTTTGAAGTTTTAACAAAAAAATTTTGGGTCTGCCTTTAGGCGTTTTTCAATCCGAGTCCTTTTCAACCGATGTGTTTACCACCCGTGTCTTTCTGACCTGGCTATGATCTATGAATATTATGTACCTACCTAAACATTATCTCCTCTGACGATGCTAACTTTCAGCATGTAAAAAGATAATACTTGACCATTCATGGAATTTAAAATTTAGCTGCAATTTTTTTTATCTCCAGATTCATAAACCAACTCTAGCTGACGCAAAAGCAGCTATTAAGCGCTTTTTGGCAAGCGTTGCCTAAACAAGCACTCGCAATTTGAGCAGCTTGCTTTAATTTACGGTACCAACGTCAAGTTCCGCGTCTACTTCCAAAAAGTTCCCACGAGTTTCGAACAGATTTTATCCACAGCGCAACACTGCATAAAATAGTTACCTACAGAGTTTGGGAAAATCGTATTGACACCATACGTGCTAAGTTGGAACTAGGCCGGCCCAAGTTGCTGGAGACGCCGGAAAGTTCAGAGCACCTGCGAGTTTGTCTGTAAACAAATATTAGTTATGTTAAGGTAACGTTCGGATCTTAGCGATCGCGACCAGGCAGTTTTGCAGCAACAGTCAAGGGTTTCACACACGGCCGAAATTGAAACCACACTGACTAAATGCGTGGTATAAGCCGTGCGAAGCTAAAATAAAGAAAAAAATGAAGACCACACAATAACACCTTTAATATAATTATGTAAAAATGTATACTGTCGTTGTAGTCTCCTGACGATTTCCATGGTAAGATGTAATGAGAGGTGCTGTAATGTAATGATCGTGCTGTAATGTACCTACATCTTTACAGCTGCCGTGTGTGAAGCCCCTCAGACGTATTGTTGATCGCAGCATACACCCCAATGAATAAGATTTTGTAATTTTTCGTATGGAATAAAATGGAAAAAAAAAATTAAATATGATCACGACTGTATCCCGGGAGCGGTAGACATTTCTTTCAGATCATTAGGCAATTTTTAGAGCTTTTTGAAGATGTCTAAGGGGGTAGTTAGAGGTATGTCCAAATACATACATATTTGGTACATGCCCACTTTTTGCAGAAAAACTTTTTGTATGGAAGTAACGTTAAGTATCGCAAGCATAATCATAGACAATTAGAATATTGAAATTAGTCTATGCGGCTGTATCGCACGACCTGAAAATATAGAATTCAAGTTGCGTTCACTTCTCACGCTATAGGACCAGCTGCATACCGGTAGCAGAGCGCCCGATTCACTATTGCTACGAAACTTACCGAATAAGAAAATGATGCTACTCTTGCCAGGAAATGTCTTAAATTGCTGCCGATTCTTTCTAAATAATCATGTGTCGCAGCAGTTGGCCGTAACTGTCAAGTCGTCATCGCTGAGACGGGACCTTTAGCGTCAAGTGAGGGCTTTGCTAGTTGGCCACCACAACACTTTGTAATATTTGTGTTGTTAACAGGCTTAGGGGAGGTTCTGAGGAATTAAATAGTTTGTGAGACTTAGCCTCGTAAAGACGGGCTCAATAGGTACTCTCAAGATTTCGGTTTTAGTTGAAAATTTAGTTTTTTTAGATTGCTCTTTAAAAGTAGGTAGGTAAGATGAATTCTTTTTTTGCCTGTAGAAAATTCTATATTCGGGTATATCGAATTTTTCAAACTGATCGTAACCTAGGTATCTGGAACAGTGTATTCCGACTTTATATTATACAAGTGGCAAAATTATTTTTTAATTAAACCTACTTTAATTTCGTAAGCCTTTACCCAACCTGGGGACCTTGCTAATATTAACACAATGTTATAGATATTATAACATAATAACAGTACCGAAACAATGTAGCATGATCAAATAAAGGCTTTTAAGCTATTGCATAGCTTCTATCGCGGGCCTTGAGCGTGGAGACCGAATCCAGAAATTCGTAACGTATCCGTAACGTAACGTAACGTATTCCGTAATGTATCTAGGTATGTAGTGTATCAGTCATCTGGTTACCATAACACAAGCATTAAATTGCTTAGCTTGGAACTAGATGAAGCTGTGTGGAATGTCCAAGGATATTTATTTATTATTTATTTATTCGTACAAAAAAATTATTTTCAAAATCGGTCCACTACAGTTACTATTGACGAAGTAGTCGGTGAACATACTTATAAAAATACATACAGTAAAACATAGAACCTCCTCCGTTTTTGAAGTCGGTCAAAAAATATCATCAATATATAAAAGTTTACTTCTTTATCATTGTCATATTTTCTTACATAGCTAGTAGGTTCTTACATACTTACGTTCGCCTTTCGCCTACCTCTCACACCAGCTCCACAGATTTGCATCGAGCGAAGTTTCACGCCAGCAAAATTGTAGTAAACAGGATTAGTGACTCCATTGTTGGGCAAACTCCGCCGCCGCTATAATTAACAAAAGCCCATCGTTTATTGTACAGCCGTTCTGACTTTATTGAATTTGAAATTCAACTGTCACTGTATTGTTTAGCTTTGTGGAGGAAGTTTAGAGGAAGTATTCCCAAGTCAGCACCTATTTTTTGAGCACCTAGGGACTTCTGTTTATCTGATTGAAAATGTTTTATACTATGTAGTGAATGAAACAGTAAGAAAGAAAGAAAGCAAAATCGTTTAGAACCCCAAGGATCACTTCAGTTTCGTCTTACATGCTAGGTGATTCTAATGCCTGCCTAGTATCATCAATCTTTGTTTCAATAATAAGTATGGTCAGTAGTGTTTTTTTCTGCCATTTCTATACCTTTTTCTGTTTACTAGGTTTCTGCATCTTATTTTAAACACCTACCTACTCACTCTTTTTGTTCATAAGTTTTTTTAATAAATTAATAAATAAATATCCTTGGACATTCCACACAGTAGAATGATAATTATTGTTTGTAAGCCAACACTGAGCAACACAGGTTGTTTAAACATTTTCCTTCCCAAATCCTGATTTATTAAATGTAAACGGATTTCCTTTCGTAACTCAATATTGTTCTGTTTCTTAATTTTTTTCTGAATAAAAAGCCGAGGGCCGAGCACGCCTCGCAGAGTTAACATCAAGTAAATCAGATTTCTATGACAAAGTATCGAATACTCTCTTCGTTACCTTTTCAGATATTTTTAGAGGCGACGTGACACAACTTTGCTTTTACCTTTCACCGTCTAAGGCAATAAATCCGTATCGATTCCTTTCGAAGCCTCCGGAATAATAAGAGGAAGATAGGCAGCCCATCTTGAAGTTGCCATCAAATTTTTATGACAAGCGCGAACATGTTTCTCTATAGTTCATGAAATCCAATAAAACGGGACGCGCGAATAAATAGTTTATACCTTTAAGAGCCGCAACCTGTTTAATTTAATTTTAGGAAATATTCGATTCTGGAAGATTAGACAATCGGGATGTTTCAGCTTCACGAACTTTGCGTTCTCTCAGTATATTTCTTTAAATTTTTATACTTTTTTCTTGATCCTCGATTACAGTTGAGTAAACACGCCTTTCTCAAAGAAAATACGTAAAATTTTCCACAGAAAAATCTCTGAAGAATTGATCGATCGTAAACATAACAATTTATTTACCAGAACTCAAGTTTTAATAAGCTATGAAAGCTTTTGAAGTGAAGAGCGAACAAATACGTAGATTATGAAAATCTTTTGCTAACCAATTTCCAATACCGAGGGGCTTACCCCGCGCCCCTCGCTGACCCTGGAGCGTGGACCGTGCTACTTAAGATTACGGCTTAGTAAAATAAACTTAGACCTATATCTTGTTAGTGGTTAGATTGGGTTAGATTTTGTAAGGATTTCAAGGAATTTCTCCTGTCATTTCGAAGTTTACCTTGCCTCCTTGTATTTAATCTTTTAAAAGCATAGTTTTTTTCAGGTTTTCTTTTAAAGGTATATTCTAGTTTATGAGGTTTAGGTTCAAAAGCAAATTCTTATAATCATCATCGTCATCTACAGCTTGACTGCAACCATGTAAATTATCATCCAACACAATCCCAAAAAGAGACATCAATTTCTAGTCCTAAATGTACAGGAAAAATGGAAGGGAGGCCTTTGCCCTGCAGTGGGACAGTAATAGCTGAAAAATGAAATGTATAGTCGAGATGTAGATACGTCGATTGTCCGAGTGTCACGTGCTTTGATAATTTGGAGATAAGTCAAAAATGACGTGTCCTAATTTTGTATGAAACATAGGGCAAAATATTTTTTTTATTAAATCCGACTTCAATTTCGTGAAAAGAGATCAAATTCCTGCACTCTCGAGGTGCATTTCTGTGTATAACTCCGAAGATCCTCATCAGATTTTTAAACAAATGTTATGGGACCTACCTTGGAATATCTTCTTTCTAACAAAAAAAGAATCATCAAAATCGGTTCATAAACGACGAAGTTATCCGCAAACAAACATAAAATATGTATTTAAATTATAAACGGTTTTAAGAATTGAGGAACCTCCTTTTTTTTTAAGTCGGCTAGCAAAATAAACACGCATCAAAAAGCACACACCTCAGTCCAACAGAGGCCAATAAATAGCATAGCACAACTTTTCAAATTAAAACCTCGACCGAGACAACTCCCGCAATCAGCCGGCTAATAGGAAAAGTTCAAGATTATTGCCTTCCAATAGCTCTTCCAAAGACTACTTTGTCTTTAGGAAAAATGATTGCACCCGTGTCAATCGGTATTGGACTTTACGCGGACGTTGTATGGTTTTATTTCTATTGCATTGTGCGAAGTAGTTTGTGATTCGAAAGTCGTATCTATGGGTGTTCAAAATAAATGTTAAAAAAATATTACACTCGCATTATTGTAGTCATGGTAGATCCTAGAAGATAAGCAACGTTCTGAGCGGTAACAATTTCGGTCGGTCGGTTGTCGGTCAAGGCTTTCGTCGTTAATTAAGATGCCTTCTGGCTTAGCAACTCAGGAGTGAGCCACTAGGACCTAGTGGCTCACTCCTGATTGTAAAATCATTTATGTTTGTATGACCTAGTCACTAGGTCATACAAACACAAAAGTGATGCCAATACTGAATTCAAGAGACAATAAATGATTCGTCATCAGAGGGCCTAGCCAACCGGCATTCGCTATGAAGCGATTCGATTTCTATCATCGCTACACCTTTGATTTGACATTAATGATCGCTCGAGTTTTCGTCATCGAATGTCAATTCCTATACATTTTTTTTGGCTAGGGCCTCAGATCAGTCAGTTTATCTAGCCGAGTTACATTTACAATCTTCATGTACAATCAATTTAGAATAGGTATTAACTAAAATTCGATGACAAATACGCAAGCGATCAGAATAAATGTCAAATCAAAGAAATAGCAATGATATAAAAAGCATAATAGATGAAGCGTTTGTCACGGGCTACAGCCTCATTGATAGTTTTTAACTCATTTGCACACGCCCTCTCCGGATAACCGTCGACGATAAATAATGAACCATTCAATACTTCCGCTCTAAATATTCAAATTGTGTTCGCAAACTATTTGTTGCTTAATTAATTCTGGAATCGACCAAACTATAAATCATCTTAAAATTGCCGCGCGTTGATGCAAAAATACATTACAGCAAATCACAGAATCTGTGTTTAATTACGACTACTGTAACGTTTTAAAATGTAATTCTAAAACCATGTTTAGGTACTATAACCTTCGATCAAGGGTATATTTGATCGAAGACTATAACTGTCAGAGTCAAAAATTAATTCTTCATTTATATACGAGTACCCACGAGTCCGCCTTGGTACTTACAGCTGGTACTGAAACAATACATCATTAAAAAATGCCTTTCTTTTGAGTGTGATAGGTATTTCTAATACGCTTTTTTCTATGCAAGTCTAATTAGCTGTCAACAACGCTGACTTATATAGTCCAATCAACAATGTATCAGTGGTCTTCTCTGTGGCCGATTTGCGTCCAAAATTATTTAATTACGTTGTCAATTCACATAACTAATTAAAATGTATGTATGCGGTCTAAAACCGCCTATAGTTGTTATTACTAATTAGTTTGTTTTCAATTCACCGGATTTTATAAATAATTATCGATACGTAGTTGATCTTAAAAGTTAAAACCACTAAAAAGCGGGTTTCCAGCGAAAGCACAGTTCCGAGAGGATAACTTTTTAAGTACGCGTAAACAACTCAATTTCATTTGATTTTGAGATCTGCTAATAACTTTGATTGGAGATTTTTGTTAATTATCATGACGATACTCCGCATTATAAATTTAAATCTCTCAAAACACCCTGGGACCAACAAATAATTAAGAAGAATGTCCGGCTCCATAATTAGATTCGCAGACAAAGACTAATGTCTACGCTATCGATCACCGTTCCCCGGGGATCGTAGGATCGACTATTATTACCGTCGCGGATTTAAGCACCCGTATAATTTTACGCTGTTTTATTTGAAATATGTTTCCCCAATATTTTCATCTGCTTCAGTATCTGATAGGTACCTACTTCAGAATTCTTATTTTAGAATTTGACGCTCGTTTTCGTCCGATTGGATTCAAATTGACTACGGTTTATGTGGAGTAAATGTGAAGCGAATACATTTATATAGAGAAAATAAACTAAAAACTTATTATATTTACGTAACTTTACAAAATACAGTAAGAACCAGTTGGGTCATCTAAGTATCGTGAAGCTAATTTTGATTTAACATTGGTCAGAACATGTTTTTGATTTGCCTAGGCTGCATGTTCTTAAACACTAGCCATTAAAGTTTTTTATCTTTTGTTTCAGGTTGCGGGGGTAGTGGGTCGAGCAGACGTATTGGCGTGCGTCTTCTTCCTATCTTCCGTTCTACTCTATCACGGGTGAGTTATGATTATAATAAATAATATATATCCCGGGATTTAGAAGGCATATCCATGTTATGATATTGGTCACTAATTCCCGTGAATAGCACTACCTATGCCGATCACTAGTTATGATGGATGAAAATTTAGAGCGCCTGCGAAAAATATGTCTACATTATCTCACATATAAAATTGATATCACATTTTGTCAAGTCATTTTGAAGAAGGCACAAAGAATACTCGTAGTTACTCATTTCGTTCTACGTGCCTGTTCGTACCACTCATGACCCTATTTTCTTCTCCGGTTGCAACCCACTGCAAATGTCTTACCGTAATAAAACAAAAATAAACATAAATTAATCGCCACGTCTGAATCAAACCCGAACATAGTTTTAGACGAATAGTTCAAAGACAAAGACATAGTTTATTATACCGGATGAAATAGAGTAACAAGTAATCCATGCCCAAAGAACTAACTCGGCAACAATAAACAATAAACAACAGATGGCTACGTGCTAGAGTCCACACGACCCTAGTTCCACATGAGTCACGGCACATCAAATTGTTCCGCCGACAGACAGTCGCATAGTTTACAGGAGTAGCACAGTTTCGTGGCTTTCAGCTTTGTCCCGCGTGCCGCTCGGTCCCAGATACGGAATGCAAAACACACTTTAGCAAGGCAGATGATATAAACGGAGCTAAGAGGCGGAAAGCTAGTTTTGTTCTAGGCAATATCTACATAATTTTCCACGATACTATGTAGGTAGTATTTGTTTTGATGTTTTGACTGTACGACATTTTTGGTCGCAGGAAACACTCATTTTAAAATGTTGAAAATAAATTGAAAAAAACATTTATTTTTGTTAAATAATATCACAAAATTTACAAATTTCTGAACTCTGTAAGATTTAATTTTGAAAAGCTGGAACATAGGTAAGTACATTGACAATCATGTTTATCTATGTGTAGGTCCAAGTAGTCATAAAGCAGACTTAGCAATCTTTGTGATTTGTAGTTTTCAGATTGTTTTAAAATGGAACTGTGATTAAAGAAAAATTATCAGTATTAATTGAATGGAAACTATATAGTGGCAACGAACGCCCGTACCTCCATTCATTTTCTATACTCTTTGTTCTCTAGGCTACGCTGATAGTTGGTCAAGTCGCCGCATAGTATTGACAACATGCCGTAGTTAAGCGGTTTTGCGAGGGATTTGGGACCTTGTTCAAATTACAGATGACGTGACACTAAAGTTTTGGCAAAGTCCTTTTCCGCAGGCCAATATTACAGTTGTACACGAGTAACCTCAGGCAATGCGGGTGAGATGAACAAAAAACTTCTTGACATCTTATTTTGCTCAGTTCTTTCACAACCCTAAGGCAAAATTACTAACATTCAATAGCTCGAATTCGTTTTCATAGGCTCTGCTGAGCAAAGGTTCTACATTATCACATAAGTACGAAAAGTGATTCCCCAGCCATTCAAAGGTTTGTTCGTAAGCTTTCGACTGGACGATCTGGTAAAATCAAGTGAGCCTTTCAAAATAAACACCCCTTGAACCAGTGGTCCGTGATCAGGGCTGGCCGCAGCTTGAGCACCGCATGTTTTCGCGTGTTGCTATTGACCCGAATAATGACAAATTGGCCCGGGGAGAGGATCGATTGAGCCGATGTCTGGCGGTAATGATGACGGGAGAACATTTGTAGTTACGCAGTGCTACAAGCATTCACGGATATCGATGTAATTCAGTTTCTCACCGAATTTGTTGCCTTGATTCTTCAGTTTTCGTCTTAAAAATAACAGTAGAATAACGATCGTAAACTCTTTACAAAGTGATTCGGTCCAATTGAAATAACAATTGAATATCACTTTCATGTTTCAGTTCAAAGTAAAAAAGCATTTTCATCTCGGAATTACAATGAGATTAGAGAGTCAATAAATAGTAGGTTCGGTACGGCTTATTTATTACTGTGTTAAGTATAACACAATCACATTTACGAATACGCTGCCACAACCTTGTGTACAATCTTTTAATTTGATTTAGATACCTACCTACAATTTGCATTAAAGCCAGTCTCAATGATCTTTCTGTACTTTTGCTTACTGTGGTAAGATATTTATTTTGACATTAAATATCTATTTCGATATATTCCCTACCACCCCATTAACCTCCCCATCAATGGGGTGGTTGGGAAAAAAAATCCCATCCACCCCATTACTCAAGTCAATGGTATTTCCAATATTATAACGGCAGATAGATCAGGCACTGAGACTGGACGTTAGTAGGGAATACTGAAACAAACTTCTCTAGACAATAATACGTGGATGTGAATGAGGATGAACTCAATGGAATATGTGGGCAAGATCGAGTCTGCTAAGCTGTGTCACACTGGATAACAATGAATGGGCGTCTGTGTTGTAGATAGGAAGAGACGAGCCATCGATCGTAACGCTGAAGTGTAATCAATTAGGGGCCTTTTGCGGAATATGAGCGCCCTTTTCTGTTATTTACGTAGGTACTTTTTGTTTTGTACGAAGAGAAACTATGGAATGATTAGCAATGTCATTAACATTACACCAGCAAATTATTATTGCCTTGCCTGTGTACCTACGTGCCTCCTACGGGTAAACTTTTAACTACTTAGATAGTTTTTCCATGTAAGTAATTGGATAATGTAAAAAAATTATAAAGTCACAAATATATCCATAAGCCGTAGCAAAGTATTTAGAAATTCAAATATTTAAGATATTAGTTCACACAGGGGACACCTATAAGTATATTTGGTACCTACCTCACGTTTTGCAAGTAGGTAAGTAGGTATTAAAGTTAGTTTACCAAAATGGCGATTGAATGCTTCTTTTTAGAATATTTACTAGTTTCGTTAAGATGCCACGATGCCATCATTTTCGCATATTTATTTATTTATTTTCGCATTAAAATAAATAAATAAATATCCTTGGATATTCCACACAATCGATCGATACTCGACCGGAATTTACATGACTTTCTAACATGATCGTATTTTCTGGTTTCAGGTCATCAGGTCAGCATAGAGTATGGTCGAGCGTGGTGCTGGCAGCGCTCAGCATGTTGGCCAAGGAGACAGGGCTCACGGTGCTGCTTTTCAATGTGGCTTTTGACTTGTACCGATGCTGGAGTCATATAGCTAGGTAACTTACTAACTACCTTAGTATTTGATGTACCTACCTACTCGTTCGTTCGTATGAGCAAGTGGCCAACTCTGGTGACGGAGTTTTTAGGCCGCCTACTACTTCGTAGGTATGCAATCTTCATGTTGAAAGAAATAAAGAAAGAAAAATCATTTATTTTAACATTCAAACATTTGTGGGTGAAGACCCGCATAAGAAGCGGAGGTTGCGGGTTCGTTCCCCGCCGCGGAACAAATGTTTGTATGTTCTGCAGTAATTTCTGGTCTGGGTGTTTTTCTATCTGTAATAAGTACCTACCTATGGATTTCCAAAAAGTGTACTCACCTAATAAATCAGTAATCTTGTTACCATAGCACAAGCTTTAAGTTGCTTAGCTTGTGACTAGATGGCGCTGTGTGGAATGTTCAAGGATATTTATAATAGTAGTTCCCGTTCCCTGTGAATACCTGATTAAAAGTAGCCTACTCTTTGTCCAGGGTACTGTTACAAAGTTAATTCCCACGATATGTAAAATAATAAAAGTGCCTCGCAAGCATTCTCGATGCTTGCTCGTACTTGGCATATTGTGGGAAGCAACCCGATTCTCATTCTCTGGCAGTCCGGTTTTGGTCTTCGTCACGGATAGATATTTCTCTGTTTTATAATAATTTCCTCTGTTTCTACTAAATCCAATAAATTCTATTTCCAGCTAATATTTTGTTATTTTTAAAAAGACTTACCTGACCCACCCCGTAACAGTGGTGTCAGAAGTGGGATTGTTGGCTATAAACGTTAAGCTAGCAATCTCGTACGGGTCAAACCAGTTTAGTGAAAATTAAAAAATCAAGGACTTTGCGTTGACAAGGCCGACGCGGCCTTCACCTCACATAATCTAAGTCCGAAGTCCACGCGCTACGCTAGCGCTTCGCCGAGTCTCCGCTAATCTGGTCCCGCCGTTCCTGCCGTTAAATTACGGCACTCTCGAGCTCTACCGCAACGTCATCGTCGCCGCTGCCTTGGAGACACCTTGACCAAGGTGTCCGCCGCCACCGCACATACCGTTCGCCGCTTTCTACCGTCACCGCTACCGTCACCGTCGCCGCTATCTCGCAAACGCCTTGATTGAGGCGCTCGCTGCAACCGTATCGTCCTCCGCCGCCTCAGGGTCGTAGTATCCTAGAGTGCGCCGAGGCCATGAAGCTGATACTTCAAGTTGCAGTCTTATTGTGAGTAGAATATTCTATTTTCTGTTATTGTCACAGTTTCCGCCATCCTCTGACTCCATTATCTTATAATCTAAGTAGGTTAAATATTTCTAATTAGGTCATTTTAGTAATTTTATTCTAAGTTCACTGTAACTTCATTTACAATGTCTGTCAAAGGAGAAAAGTCGAAAAGAGATAAGTCTGATAGCTCATGTGAACCTGCCGAGGTATTCCCAATCAAGGTCCTGTGTGATTTTATAAAGCCGTATAAGGGAGAAAGAGACACTTTGGTTGCATTTTTAACAAATTGCAATAACGCACTGAGTCTAGCATCAGAAAGTCAAAAAGATCTGTTGTTGAAATTCATAATTTCCAGATTAGAAGGCAAAGCCCAAATAGCCTGCTCCAATAGAGTCTATGATACTTTTGAAGAACTTAGGGATTTCCTTAAACAGAATTTTGGTGAGAGAAAACACTATAATCACCTTTTGCTAGATCTGCAGTCATGTAGGCAGCTGCCGGGCGAAACCGTTTCTCAATTTGCATTAAAAATTGAAGCGTGCGTCGCTGCTTTGCTCTCAGAAATCCATTCCTCCGACACCTATAAGAAAGATTTGTCCGGTAGAGTCGCTATGACTGAAGATCTAGCTTTACATACTTTTATAATGGGGCTCCAGCCGCGGCTTGGTCTGCTAGTCCGTTCTAGAGAACTTAAAACTCTGAATTCAGCGATAAATGCAGCCATGAGTGAAGAAAAGATAAATAACTTTCAGTCCAAACCTGAGCCTAGGCCGATGGCTACGACTAGTCGTCCATCTTTTAATCACAGATCGGTCAATCAAGCTTTAGTACCACCCCAATCACGGCCAGCTCTGGACCGACCACAGGCACATACTTCTGGTCAAGCTATCGTTTGTAGGTACTGTAAGAATATCGGCCATGATATCAGCCAATGCATCAAACGCCGCGTAAATAATTCACGCAGAAGGGTGCATTACACTGAGCCTCAAGTCGAATCACCGCCTCAGTCTCCTGCACCTTACCCAGTAGTCGAGAATCAATATCATTCAGATTTAAACTAAATAATCGGGTATCGAAGCCGTGCCAACGCATATCCGATAATAATATAAAAGGCACAAAGTGTAGAAATACGTTTAGTTCTAAAATTATATATAATCGTAAGCATTTAAGTAGCTCTAAGGTATGGAATAGGTTCAATGCTGAAGCCTCTGCGTCTATGAATCCTTCAATTCCCAGAAACGAAGTCGTGCCTTCTAAATCATATGCAGACGTTGTGAAACGTAGTTTTAAGTCCGCTGAGTCGAGTTCTAAGTCCGCCGAGTCGAATTATAGGTCCACTGAGTCGAGTTCTAAGTCAAGTTCTAAGTCCGCTGAGTCGAATTCTAAGTCCACTGAGTCGAGTTCTAAGTCCGCTGAGTCGTTTCCTAAGTCCACTGAGTCGTTTCCTAAGTCCACTGAGTCGTTTCCTAAGTCCACTGAGTCATATACTAAATCACGTTCAAATCCACATGGTCTTGATATGGGCCATAAATCTCTGAAAAACCATATCAGAGCCACCGTAAATCTTCGTAATTCTACTACAAGCTCAGTAGTCCCGCAGCCCAGTAATACCGGTGTCTCTTCTAGTCCTGCTACCGCTCCTGAAAAAATAATTAATATTTTTAAAAGAGGCTCAAAGTTGGCTGAGCTCGCTGCATCCCGTGGTCCCGTCGTTCCCGCCGAAAACGCTGCATCTGCAAAAATAAAAAACACTGTTGAAAGAACTTCTAATACCAATCCATACGAGGAGACTGTTGTGTATGATATTCTCGATGCAAAGGTTTCATTACCTTATATAAAAGTTTCCACGTCTCATTCAAAAACACCGCTTCGTCTTTTGGTAGATTCGGGTAGCTCTATCTGTTTGATAAGAGAATCAAGCCTCTCACTGAAACCTATTTTAGAAAATCATGTCATAAAATTTAGAGGCATAAATGATGTCAAGGACTCCTATGCGAAAACAAAAGGAAAGTTTATTCTAAGTATTAATGTAAAAAAAGGCGATACTTTACCTTTCTATTTCCATGTCATTGGTAATGATATTAATCTCCCCTACGATGGCATAGTAGGTAACAATTTCCTGAAAGTATACAAAGCAAACATGCTATATTCTAAATCGAAGTTAGTAATATCAGACGATCCGAGTAGGTATTTTGATTTAATTATGACCAGACCCATTTACACTGTTCCGGCACGGAGCGAAATGTTCATAGAGTGCTACGTTACCAATCCTGAAGTAAAAGAAGGCATAATTTTAGATAATGTCCTTCCCCTGTACCCAGATGTTTACTTCGCAAAATGTCTCGTTCGTGTAAATCAAAATAATAAAGTGCTAGTCTCCGTCCTCAACACGTCAGAAAAGGAAGTTCAAATAAAAAATCTAGCACTTACAATCGAGCCAGTCATTCAAATTCTAGAAACGAAAAATGACATTGCGACCAATGACTATGGTTTAACTTTAGATCCGTCCGAAATTCCACGAGTAATGACCATAGAGTCAGACCGTGACCATAAGGTCCAAAATGCACTCAGGTGCTCGCATATGAATCGCGAAGAAGAAACATTACTACGGGAACTATGTTCGAAGTATTCGGATATATTTTTCATCGAAGGAGACCGACTAACATGTACTAAATCCATTCAACACGAAATTCGAACTAAAGTTGACACACCGATCAATGTCAAAAGTTATCGTTTCCCCGAGTGTCATAAAGACGAAGTAAATCGACAAATACAAGACATGCTAGGTCAAAAAATAATACGTCCTTCAATCTCGCCCTGGTCCGCACCAATCTGGGTCGTCCCAAAAAAACCTGACGCTTCGGGCAAAGTCAAATGGAGAATCGTCATAGATTATCGAAAACTAAACGAGATAACAGTCGGTGACGCTTATCCCATACCTAACATAAATGAAATCCTAGACCAGTTAGGGCATAGTAAATATTTCACTACGCTTGACCTTGCCTCTAGCTTCCACCAAGTGGAAGTTAAAAATAGCGAGGTCACGGCCTTCAGCGTCCCTTCAGGACATTTTGAATTTTGCAGAATGCCATTTGGTTTACGCAATGCTCCTTCGACCTTTCAAAGGCTGATGAACATCGTGCTCACAGGTTTGCAAGGCCTTCACTGTTATACTTATATGGACGACATCATAATACACAGTTCAAGGTTAGACAAACATGTTGAAAGCCTTGAACTTGTCTTCAAAAGGTTACGCGAGCATAATCTCAAGTTACAGCCTGATAAGAGCGAATTCTTTCGAAGAGAGGTACAATACTTAGGACACATAATCTCGGACGCGGGCGTAAAACCCGATCCATCGAAAATATCGTGTGTGTCTAAGTTTCCAACTCCTAAAACTCCAAAAGACATTAAATCGTTCCTCGGTCTCGTGGGCTATTACCGCCGATTCATCGATAATTTCTCACATATTTCTAAACCTTTAACTAGCCTACTTAAAAAGGACGTGACCTTTATTTGGACCCCGGAACAACAAAAAGCTTTCGATCTCTTGAAACAAAAAATAACTTCAGCTCCTATACTACAATTTCCAGATTTTAGTAAGCCGTTTTTGCTTACCACTGACGCTTCAAATTATGCTATCTCTGCTATTTTGTCTCAAGGGGAAGTCGGGAAGGATTTGCCCATATCGTTCGCCTCTCGGACACTAAACAAAGCTGAAGGTAATTATTCAACCACTGAAAAGGAATGTCTAGCCATAATATTCGGTACTAAAGTATTTCGTCCTTATCTTTTCGGTCATAAGTTTACAATTCTGTCCGATCACAAACCTCTTCAGTGGTTATTTAACTGTAAAGACCCAGGTTCCAAATTAGTTCGTTGGCGTCTAAAGTTAGAAGAATTTGACTATGAAATCAAACATAAAGTAGGCAAACTTAATAGTAACGCTGATTCTCTTTCTCGAAATCCGGTCTTAGCGGTTGAAGAGGACCTACCAAATATTTTGCCTCCCGCTCAAGACACTCTGCCAAATCCTCAGTCTCCGTTGTCAGATTTCCCATTTTCGCCAATGAACCTACCATCTCCACCAGTAAACCTTCCGTTTACTCCGCTGAGTCCTCCGTCTCCTTCCAGTTTCCCGTCTCCGCCGCTTCCTATTTTACCTCCACATAATTCGCCGCTGCCGCCTACGATGAGCCCCCAGTCGCCTTCTTGTTCGGAAACATACGAAAGATATTTACATCTGAGCCGTATTTCCTCTGATTCTTATAACAGTGTCATTGAAGAACATAATGAATCGCTCTTAAAGGCGAAATGTAAGTTGATAGCTTACCCTTCTTCTATTGACCTCGATGAGGCTATTCCATATTGCTCCGAGATCATAGATTCATCGACAGATAAACCATGCATTCGAGACAAAGAACGTGAACTCGGCACGATACTAAATTCGTCTAACGATAAACACATATTCTCTCACTTGTTTATCACGGTACATCATTACGACGAGATGTCTTATAAAGACATCTTTTGTATCCTCCGAGATTACAGAGACATGGTAAAGTTCTGGTACCCCGAAGAAAAAGAGGTTGCTATTTCGGATTTTTCTAATCCATTCAACAAAATTAATTTCACTAAGGTTTATAACATGGTTAGTTTTATATTCCACGACTCAAACATAAAAGTACATATGTACCATAACAATATTTACTTTCCAACACCTGACGAAGTGAAAAAGATACTACGCGATAATCATGACTCACCTTCAGCGGGTCATCCCGGAATCGCTCGTATGCTAGAACGAATCAAAACGCAGTATTGGTGGAAGAATATGCGTTCTGATATCGAAAGTTACGTAAAAAGTTGCAAATCCTGCCAAGTCAATAAACCCCTAAGGGGTACGAATAAGGCTCCAATGATAATAACTTCCACTGCAACACGGCCTATGGAAAAACTCTATCTCGATATCGTAGGGCCTCTTCCAGAAACTAGAATAGATAAATATAAGTTCATCTTAACGTTACAAGACGATCTTACTAAGTACTCACAGGCTTATCCCATGCAAACTTGCTCAGCTCAGGAAACTGCTCAACGCCTTGTACATTTTATTTCCCACGTCGGCATTCCTCGAATGATAGTAACTGATCAAGGTACTAATTTCTGTTCTGATATGTTCAAACAGCTGGCAAAACTATTTGGTATTAAACACATATTTGCATCTCCTTATCATCCTCAAACATGTGGCGCTTTGGAAAGGAGTCATTCAACTCTAAAGGAGTATCTCAGGTCATTTATCTCCGAAAATCAAAGCTCATGGGACCTTTACGTCAACACTGCCATGCTATCGTACAATACCAACGTACATTCAACCACGGGTTTTACTCCCTTCGAACTTCTATTTGGATTTAAACCCTACGTCCCTAAGTCGATTGATATCCTAGAAGGTGGTACATATACAGATTATATAAGAGCGCTTAATCACCGCCTTTATTATAGTAGGCAGAAAGCTTCTTTAAACATCCAGTCTTCAAAAGAACGTTCGAAGAACTATTACGACCGTCATGCTAAGCCTACAACGTACAATATCGGCGATATGGTGTATGTTCGATGCCACCACAAACAAAATAAATCGTTTTCCCCAGTGTGGAAAGGTCCTTACAAAATAGTTAAGATAAATGGTAATCACACCGTAACAGTGTTAATCAATCGACGGCACGTGCGTCATCACTATGACGAAATAAAACCCGCCGTCAACTGTCCTTCAACATAATTTTCTTTCTTTCCAGGGAGGTCGTAATAACGGCCGCTTCCACTCAGGCGTTTACGACGACCATCGTACAAAGTCCCGGGATCTATTTTGATCGACTTCTCGACGTTAGATTCAGTAACGATTATTGGGATGTAGTAACATATATCGATATTCATAACATTCAACCTCACCTGACTTATGTTGAAGGTCTCTTTACTAAAGTTAAATCGCTGTGCCAAAATTCTATTTCGTCTAAAATACAATCCGACTGTCTCAACTCCTTATCGTCTTTGCAAAGTCAACACTCGAACAATGTAAAAAAGTTTTCTTCTATATCTTATTTATTAGATGGAAATCGTCCGAAACGAGTAAAACGTGGTCTTATCGACGCTGGTGGATCACTACTTAAAACTATTTTCGGTACCTTAGACAATGACGATGCCATTAAATACTCTGAAGCCATTGAACAAGTACAGTCAGACGAGAAAAAGTTAGCTCATCTCATGAGAGATAACATACATGTTATTAAATCTACTATTTCAACATTCAACAGTTCAATTTCAAAATTAAGCGAAAATGAACAACGTTTAAATGCTAATCTAGAAATAATAAATAAGGCATTTGATCAATTGACAAACACTAACGATAAGTTAGAAATTAAATCTCATTTAAATCTTTTACTAAATTCGTTAGAAAGCATTATTGTTACACTATCTTTCGACATTGAAGACATAAATAATGCCATTCTATTTAGTAAATTGAACATTTTGCATCCGACAGTACTAAGTCCCCAACAGCTGTACTACGAGCTCGATCAGCACAAAAACAATATGCCTAAACACTGTGAGCTCCCGATAGCCTTATCGTTGCAAAATGTTCATGTTCTAGTTGACATTTCAAAACTGATTTGTTATTACTATAGAGATAAGATTGTTGTTATTGTAAGAATCCCACTCGTCCTATCGCAAACTTATCACCTGTTCCAAGTCGTCCCACTCCCAGTTCCCTATGATGTCACAAAACCTGACACATACGCACTCATTGTTCCTAGTAAACCTTATGTGACAATAACAGCTGATCGGCTGTTCTACTCGCTACTTGACTCCGTCGGAATGTGCAAGCTCATAGACAATGTGTGTTACGTGTGTGAGTTAAGTGGAGTGAGCGTTCTTTCGGTTGTTGCTAACCCAGTGTGTGAAACTATTTTATTAACAGAGGTAGTTACAAAACTACCAAGTTCGTGTGACGTCAAACTTTTTAAAGGGGAGGTGGACGTAGTCCATAAAGTTAGCGGGAATCGTTGGGTCTACGTACAGTCCGAACCCGGACAATGCCATATCACGTGTGACAATGATCCAGTGAGTTATAACGAAGTACTGTCCGGCACAGGTTTTCTATCTCTACCCAGAAAGTGTAAAGCGTTTTACAAGACTATGCAGTTTACACCTACCGAGTTTGTGATGACGAATTCTTCAATGAACATTTCCAGTTTCGACTTAATAAAGGACGATTGTTGTGAAAAAACATTAAAAAATAAGACTCTTTCGGGTTTGCGTCTGTCGAAACTAAATAACGTCAATAACTTAGATTCATTAGTGCATGCTAGCATCTATTTAGACACATTTGAGAAAGAATTAGATAGTTTGGAGAGTCCTACTCATTTCCACAAATATGGAATACATTATATGTCTGCAGGATATTTTCTAACCATATTAACATTAATATTTTTATTATTTAAAAGTAGGAAATTTTGGTGTAATACTAAGTCTAAGTCTTCAGGTTGTTGCATTCAGATTTTTAATCAATGCAATAATTCTAAAAGGATTGAGTCTCGACGTCATGCAACTATTCATGTTCAAGATTCAGATACTGACGTCGAGGCTCCAACCAAATCTAGTTTAGCTATTCCTAAGTCCCCATATAATAGTCGATTTATAAATAAAATTAATACCATGTAAGATGGTGTAAGTTTTACTAATTTCGTCAGGTCCTAATTCCTGCTAAGTTTGGATTATAATAATTCTAATTTTATCAGGTCCTAAATTTTGCTAAGTCTATGTGTGTAGCTTAAAACTTTGTTTAATTTTATTGTGTACTCTGTTTCAAAACAACACTGTTTCAGACCGAAACAAAGATCAAACCCGGCTGTAAAGTCTATGTTATGCTATTTCTTATCGCTGTGTCTTCCATTTCTCATCACTTCCCCTGTGATGAAAAATCTTAACGGGGGGGATGTTACAAAGTTAATTCCCACGATATGTAAAATAATAAAAGTGCCTCGCAAGCATTCTCGATGCTTGCTCGTACTTGGCATATTGTGGGAAGCAACCCGATTCTCATTCTCTGGCAGTCCGGTTTTGGTCTTCGTCACGGATAGATATTTCTCTGTTTTATAATAATTTCCTCTGTTTCTACTAAATCCAATAAATTCTATTTCCAGCTAATATTTTGTTATTTTTAAAAAGACTTACCTGACCCACCCCGTAACAGTACCTATAAGCAATTCTGTTACCAAATTTCATTCAAATCCGACGGCTCGACAGCCGTTTGAGCGTGAAAGAGTAACAAACACACTTACACACACACAAACTTTATCCTCTATATTATATTAGTGTGATTTATACATACCATAATTGCAGGTCGTCTTCACCAGTGAAGTGGAGATGGAAATGCGACAGTTTCTTCGGCCGTGTCATCAGAGCACTGGCGGCTCTGGGCCTCCTGGTCGGAGTGAGACTCGCATTGTTGCAGGGATCATTACCTGCATTCTCTCCACAGGATAACCCACCAGCCTTCCATCCTTCCATCATTGTCAGGTGAGTAAACTAGAATTGAGTCCCGACTCAATTCTTGAATTTATTGATTTTGCATAAAGGGTCAATGATAAGAAAAATGCAAGTGATCTGAACTATATCTTTTTAGGGTTAAGCTGGCCTTTGGACATGTCCTTTTAGTATACAATTTGTAATTGTTTTGTATTTATACAGTACCTAAAGAACGTACATCTTGTACGTAAAACAGAAAAGCCTCTATCATCATTTTTATCATTGTCTTTATCAAAGAACAAAGATAGGTACCTACCTATTATTTATAGCCAAGAAAAATGCCCTAACTTTCAAGGGACGGGATATAGGTAGGTTTCATCGACTTCAGTGTGAGTGAAATTACCATAGGTAACCTACCAAGTAGGAACTACATAACATAATAATTTATGAGTTTAAAACAAAAAAGTTATTTACGTTATTTGTTCATCAGATTATCTTCTTCTTCTTCTTCCTGCCCTTATCCCACTATGTGGGGTCGGCACAACATGTATTTTTCTTCCATTTCCCTCTATCAGACGTCATCTCAGCACTCACTCCTTTCTTACTCATGTCATCCCTCACACAGTCCATCCATCAGATTATGCTTAGCATATTAATAATGATTTCAGGATAATGACCTTCTGCTACCTGGCTGCGTTCAACTGGTGGCTGCTGCTGTGTCCGTGGACGCTGAGCCACGACTGGCAGATGGGCTCCGTGCCGCTCGTCACCAGCGGCTGGGACCCACGGAACCTGCTCACCTGCGCCGCTCTCTTCGCTCTGCTGGCCATGTCCTACCGCTGTTTGACTGACTTGGAGGTAAACTCACTTGAAAACAAAATTGACCATTGTCCTTTGTTTAATAAAGTTTAATATTTAGCAAAGTGTAACCCTTACTCCTTACTCCCTTACTCTCTGTGTTCCTTACTCCGTCTCTGCGGTGCTCTCCGAAAAAGAGCGTCGCAGGATAGGCAACTGGCCTGCACATGGAGCTCATGTGCGCCATGGGCACTGAACGAAGTGGTAATATATATCCGTATGAGCTAGAGCCAATGGAAGTTGAGCCGCAAATAGCAGGTGGGCTCGTAACGGTTGTTTGGTGGATTTATGTTGGAGGTATACAGCGGAATAATGTAATGTTTGTATGAGATAGTGGCGAACTCTACGGAGTTTTAGGCCGCCTAAAGACGCCATGGCTTAACGACTTCATAGCTAGAACCTACAAATTGAACGTACCCCCTGAAGCACGGGAACGGGTTGATTTTTGTAGAAGATAAAATAACACAATCGCTGGACAACTGATACTTCTCGTAGATGTGTATTGAAAAATAACAAGTGTTTACGGATGGAATTTTACGGCAAGACAATGAAATTGCTCAGTTTCAGTTATGCACTTTCAGTTTTATTCAAGTCTTAATTCACAATATACCTACATAAATTGGTCTTTGCTTATTTTTTCGAATAGTTTTGATTTCTGTGTAACAACTTGTTGCCTCAGAAATTTCTACCCTGTACTAATCGTGTATGTGTCTCCTATCTAGCCTTTCAATTACTACTTAGTCCTGTTTCAGCTCCAGAAGCATACTCCAGCTGTAGTGGGCCTGATGCTGTTGGTGATTCCGTACCTCCCAGCATCGAACCTGCTTGTCACCGTGGGCTTTGTTGTAGCTGAACGAGTTCTGTACATTCCAAGGTAAAGTCGTCAATTATGATTAACGTAACAGGCTTAATACATCTTTACTAGATCACTTATACAGCGTCAGGAGGCAATCTTTGCCTGCTTAACGGGACACTATAGCGCCTGGGACGAAAGACAATGGTCAATGTGGGCTGACTAAGCCGCGGGTTTCCTCAAGATGTTTTCCTTCACCGTTTAATAGCTCGTGTTAATGCACATCTTTAGTGCGAGTTGTTTCTCGTGGCCAAACCATTTCGCCTAACTGATTTGGCTACGACGACAAACATTTCCTCATGGCCGAACTGAAGTCCTACCTGAATAAAAGATTTTTCTTTCTTTCTTTCTTACGCAAATTTTCTTCATTATTTCAGTGTGGGCTCAGTTCTCCTCACAGCCTACGGCATTCAGCTGCTATGGCGGCGCGCAAGTGGTAGGAGACTAGCAGTGATTGGTGTGGCGGTGCTGGTCGCAGCTGGCGCGGCCAGGACACATCTTCGGAACAGAGATTGGCGGACCAGAGAGACATTACTAAGGTATCCTACTAATCCTACTTCCTACTAATATCATAAAGGTGAAAGTTTTTGTGTAAGTGTGTTTGTTACTCTTTCACGCTCAAACGGCTGGACGGATTTGAATGAAATTTGGTAGGTACCAGGATTGCTTATACACTGGATTAAATAAAATAGGCTACTTTAGATACCGGTTTTCTCACGGGAACGGGTACTACCACGGGTAACACCGCGGGGCGCAGCTTGTAGTTTATATTTTTTATTAGGTACCTGTGTTAAACCACACTTAGGTAAAACCTTAGTAAAAGTTTACGGCTCCGACAGGATTCGAACCCGCGATGATACAAGCGATCGCCCTTTAGCCGAGCTGCCTTTAATCACTCGGCCCATGATGCCGAAGACGAAACTATCAACCTTGGTTCCTAAATGCATAAAGTTCCTAATTGCGTGTACCAAAACCTAATTAAACTTACTAAGTAACTTTCCTACCGGTCTCTTGTGTATTGTTTTAAATAACCACAACAACAATAGCCTAGCAAAGAAACTTACCTAATTCTACCAAGATATTTCACTGAAATCAGTTCAGAATCAGTTTATGAATGTTGTTTACACAGTTATTCTGAACTTGGCAAGTTTTATTCCTCAAAGGAAAATTAAGTTATGGAAGGATTGTTGAAACTTTATCCCCGTGTTTTCAGAGCCGACCTCACAGTTTTGCCGCACAACGCAAAACTCCACTACAACTTCGCGAACTTTCTGAAAGACGTCGATCAGCAGGAAAACGCCATCAAACATTACAAGGAGGCTTTGAAGTGAGTATGCATTATGCTATTCAGCTTTTGATTTATAACTCTAGGTTATTAATAGCCAATCTCAATAACCTATCTATCCTTGGTTTTGCTTACTGTCAGTAGCTATTTGACGTTTTTTGAATGGAAGAAATGTCAAATATCTACCCGCAGTAAGCAAAACCAAAGATAGATAGGATAATGAGACTAGCCGTTAGTTGTTCCGCGACCGGAGACCGAGACCAGAGACCGAGACCGCCGACAAGGGGGCAGCAACCGTTGCGCAGTCTCCGGTCTCGCGTCGCTGTCTACTTCGGTCTCGCTCGCGAACTGATGCTAATAGTACATTGTCTAAAGTCTAATAACGGTCGCGTCTCCTGTTTCGGTCTCTTGTCTCGGTCGCTTGTCTCTATCGCGCCGCCAAAAGGTAAAAGTGAGTAAAGACTTTTATAATAACCGGCCAAGTGTGTCGGACCACGCTCAGTGTAGGATTCCGTAGTTGCCCAATATGTGAAAGCCACGGACAGATGGACAGACGGAGAAGGTGAAACTATACGGTTTCCTTGTTGACTGCGGGGAACCATAACATGACTATGCCTGCCCTTATTATTTTAAAGAAATATTTATACCTACTACATTTTATAAACTAGGATAAGTCATTAGAATAACCGCGACACAGGCTTAGCCTAGTGCGGGGACCACCAGTAATAACTAGTTTGTAATTTTGTTTTTTATTTCTGGTAAATAAATAATTTGTATACTTTAGTGCTTGATTATTATTATTATTAGGAGCCCGTATCATCCCACTGCAGGGCAAAGGCCTCACTTCTCTCCACTTATCTCTATTGTGAGCTAGTGTGGTAATAGGCGCAATAGAAAACGTTTTTTTAAACTGTTTTATTTGGCTTGCGTGTTTTATTTGTTTTTCTTATCCTAAGTTCACTTAAAACTAGTTAACTGTTTTTTTACCTCTTCCAGTCTTTGGCCCAGCTACGCGAGCGCACACAATAACCTTGGGACCCTGGTGCTGGCTTCGGGCCGCGCTGAACACCACTTCCTGCAAGCGCTAAAGTACAACAGGGATCATGTTAACGCGCATTACAATCTGGCCAAACTTTACAGGTAAAACTAGGATTCATTTATGACTTAACTTCAGATTTTCTTATTCCCAAAAGCTTAGCTTGTGTGGATGCACGGGCGTAGTAGCCAGGTTGTTATTTCCGAGGGGGGAGGTCCACTATATACCCGTCTATTGCCGCTGTCCCCGTACTACCTTGGTCAATAGTGGACTGATTTTGAAAATTATGTTTTTGTTTGAGAGAGTAGGTCTGACTATGAGTCCTTTAAGAGTATGTGAGCTTAACGCGTTCAGTGCCCATGACGCACATGTTATCAAGGATCGATGACAATACAAACAGTTTTAAATGACTGAAAACCAGCGCTGTAGTTGCTACCTCAGCTTCTACAGCAAATGCTGAGTGGTGACTAATTTGCTTCACTCATATTTCCTACAAATAATTGTACCTCTACCTACCTACTGTAATGTGTGTGAGTGAATGTAAATAAATATTTTTCTATTCTATTCTATTCTAAATGAAAATTTGGTTTAATGCAAAGTCCTTGATTACTCTTTTTATATAATAGTTCGTTGTTTCTAGTGTTTCATTTTTGTTAGTAAATTATCCCTACTTTTTACATTTTACATTAAATCCAACCCTTATTAACTGGTTTCCTCACGATGTTTTCCTTTCTACTCATTCACCTTTATTAAATCAGTCAGGACCAGAACTCATAGTAGCAAAGCACATTACATTATTTACTTACCAAACACATTCAAACTAATATTTAATTTTGCATAACGTAAATAACAAACCTTATCTTCATTCTTTATTGTACCGGGTGAAAAAGATTACTCTCAAAATATCAAATCTCTCATTTAAACTTCTAAAAAATGTGTGTATGTGCCAAATATGTATTTGGACCTCTGTCCACCTCTAGACGTTTTATAGGATCTAAAAATGATTACGTTCATGCTATTAGCTACCTCTATCATTAAATCTACCTAAATGTTATACTTAGCTTGTTTAAAGTAGATATAAGTAATTAAAAAAGTAAAATCAACTTTGATACTAAAGAATCATGGGTGTGTTCGAGTTTGCTTAGCAGTTTTATTGCAACTTGTATTTTTCACAACCAAGCCTACCTTAACATTATCTAGTCATCATGTTAAAGATTACGTTATCTTATACCTACATCACAGAGTGAGTAAATGTCAGAGGTTGATGAACTACAATCTAAGAAGTGCGTACGTGACTTTGAAAATATAACTCTTACACATCACTTACTCAGACAAAACACGAAAATGTTTCAGAAAGAAGAACCGCGTGACGGAGGCATTGAAAATGCTTGAACGGTGCATAGCTTTGGAGCCTCGCTTCGTCCAGGCTTACCTGGAACTGCTGATCCTCAAGCCAGAAGACAAGCGGTGGATACTGAACAAGCTATTGGAGCTTGACCCTGGGAACTGGGAGCATTATGTGCTGTACGGCAATTGGATGAAGGAAAGAGGTAGTTCACTCTTATTAGTGACTTTTTGAGCTTATCTTTTAATGGTTTCAATTAAAGAAACCAGTGGATGAGCTTTGTGACTCAGAACTACTAAAGAAATGAAGCCAAGATTTGAAATTAATGCAAAACGCATCCTCGGAATACACATTGCTTCTGACGGAAATAGAATACCTATACCTAGGGATAACAAAATCAATATCAACTATGATAACAAAAAAAAAGCAATACAAAAGTATTCTTACATGTGAAAACGCTGAGTGCCATCGATGCCTTAGATACTGCAGTAGTTTCCTTTGTGAAGCAGAGAGTGGAAGAAAGGCGTTAAAACTAAAAACAATTAGATTTTTATAACAAGGCTATCCAGTTTTGATAATTAAATTAATTAAAAATAGAGAGCTAGAAATGAAGTTAACAAAACAAGATCGAGCAGACAAAGAATGGTCAAGTAATTATTATTATTATTATAAGCCTGACGTTTCCCACTGCAGGGCAAAGGCCTCCCTTCCCTCCCTCCACTGATCTCTGTTCTGTGCCTGTTGGAGCCAGTCTCTATTAAAGGAGTCAAGCTCATCTCGCCATCGCCGCCTGGGTCTACCACGTGGCAAGTAATGATCATGACAAATTTAATTTCAGGCCTACTACCAATAGCACTACAGTACTATACAACGGGCATGCGCCTAGCGTTCGCAAGTGGCTCCACTCGCGGCGAGGTTGTCTCGCTGCGAGCGACGTCGCTAGCCCTACGCTCTGCGGGACAACCCGCTAGAATACTGCAATTACTCACACGGTTTGTTTGAAACACGTTTGTATTATTGAAGGGTCTTTGTCTGCGTATCACTTTAACACAAGGCACAGTTTCTGATTAATTCCTGTTTGAGCAACAGGAAGCCGAGGCGGACCGAGAGCTATTTTCTAGCCGAGCTGTATTTGAGCAACATTCGGCAGCAAATTAGAACAAATATAATCATCTGTAATTTATAAAACTACCATCATAATAAACAGCATTTGTCATGCCGCATCCAGACTCTCGCGAGGCGCCTCCTGGAGGCTTTCAGCGCGAGTCCTGGCGAGTGGAGGCGGCAGGAGTGTTAGCCATCCACACCAAGCGGAGTGCCAGCGAGGCGAGGGAAGACGAGGGGACACGAGGGCACCGTCCTCACTCTCGCACTCGCGTTCTCTCGTATAGCCTCGTGGAGAGTCTGGTTGGAGCATTTGAAATTAAATAATGAGAGTAATGTTATATTTTAAGGTGGCACGTAGTCCGCGATGACGGCCAGTCAGCCCTGAGACGCGAGCTAGCGGCGCGAGCCTGGCGCCTGCGCTCTGAGCTGGCTGAGCGAGCTGCATTGTACGCTCGCCCGGCGAGAGACCCTTCGGTTAGTCCTCTTCCCTATTTATTACTTTAGTATTATTTTATCTATTTTTATATTTTGTATGGCGATAGACCGAAACGTCTGGAAAACTCGAGGGGAGGTCTTTGCCAAAGGGCAAAGGCCCAGCAGTGGGACACTACAGGCTAAAAACAACAACAACAACAACATAGGTATTTTGTGTATCCTGTGGCCATGACCTAACGGACATTCTTAATACGCCTGGAGCGACAAGTCGAGAAAGATCTCCGAGAACTTGGTGCTGTGGGGCTGAAACGTCGAAAGACAGCGATATCTTGTGAATTCTGGTGTCAGAGTATTGTTGCTACTAACTCTTAGAAATGATAGACGTGAATTTACAATCCGGTTTCTCGAGCGCAGATCATTTAAAAAATTAACTAATAAACGGTTAAATCACGTGACAATAGTGGCAATTCTGAGTGTCGCAAAAGCTAAACTAAGCTAACTAAAATTGTTGCCGTCCCTTACATAGCGATGAGAATAAAAAGGATGGCAAAAATTTTAGTTAGTTTAGTTTAGCTTTTGCGACACTCAGAATTGCCCCCAGTGTCGAATTTGTTTTAACACTTGTCTCGTGATTTGACCATTGGTTAGGTAAATTTGGTCTGCGTTCGAGAAACGGGTTGCAATTATGTACAAATGTTTAACAAAATACCAACGTTCTTGCAGACCTACAAATATAGGTATTTTTAATTTCAGATGACATCGACCTGTCTCCACCACAGTCAACTAGAGGTCTCACCAGAGGCTTACAGAAACAACTTAGACGCAGATACTAGGAGAATACCACACAGTGTCACAAAACCCGCCCACGCGGACAAAGTGAACAAAGTTACTTGCCAAAAAAGCTATAACAAAAAAAGTGTTTCAATATCCGCTCAATACAAACACACACATAATAAGTCCGAAAGTGGGCACAAACAGAAGAGTTGCCCCTTACACAAGAAGAAGAAGATTAAAGATCCCGAAGTGTTCCCGCCCTTCTCAGACCATTTGTTAAAGACTTACTAGGTAAAAATGTGATTTGAACTGTGCAATACATAGGTTAATGTAAATAATGGTTATTGACATTTGGAATTGACGTGATAAAAAGCTATTGTTTTTTTTTAACGTGCTCGTAGCTAAAACAACGATTCATTATCATATAAATCAGTTATAAGACAAAGACATTTTATTGTGAACAAAAGACTTATTTTTAAGCTGTAAATACTTAATAATAAACTGTAACGGAATGTGCCATATTTAAGGTTAATATCAATTTACAGAATAAATGTTATATAAGTTCAAGGAATTGTATCAAACGTATTATAATTTTAAGAGAAAATGATGATAATATCGTTTATAGCATAGGTACCTAATGGTATCAATTCTGTTTTCACTGACTCACTAAAACTGTCTAAGTATCTATGAGAAGCGCTCGTGGCGATGCTTGCTAAGACGTTCTTGCTAAATCGTTAAAGTTAAGCAACATTCTGAGCAGTCATAACTTGGATGGGTGACAGCAAGTGGCATTTAACAGCAGCTGAGCGCACGACAAATTGTCGGTCCCGGCTTAGTCGTTAAGCCATGACGGAGGCCTTCAGGCATGACGTAAATATAGTAAAGAGAATAATAATGTTATTGCAAGTGGATCATGAAACAACAAGGTTGATCCTTGTTGTTTCATGATGTTCAAATAAAACTCAACCGTAGGATAGACCACATTTTTGGCCGACTGTACCTAACCCGATTAGAAACAAAATTATAAACGATCATTTTTATGTTGACTGTCACTATGAGCCTAATTTTGTAAATACATATTTATAATGTGAATACAATTAAGTGGTTAAAGTAAAATAACAAATGCACGTTTTGCTTTAGATGTAAGAATCAATTTGTTTACCAACACAAAATAAATTAATTTGACTAAGCCAGTCTTTATTTGTTAGACCCATTGCGAAAATTTCACTAATGATCCGTGAACCGTTAAAGATAATTACCACTTAAAATGAGTAACGAAAAAATATGTACAACACAGATTGACAACACAAATTAAAGTTTCTAGCATTTTATTTTTTAACTTAGCACTTGCAATTAAATTGAAGACGGAAACTTAGCACCTTGCTTACTAATAGAAAATAGGTTTCAAAAAATATTATGTGAGTAGGTATGTTTGTTTTAATTGTTTACGATTGAGTAAGCAGAATGAGATGATATTAAGGATAAATCGTGATAGATTAAATAGGCAAATTCGTACTACCTTTTAGCAAAAGGTAGTACGAATTCAGGCGTTAATAAAAGTAGGTAACCCTCACAGTTACCTACTTGTACACGGTTACTTACATGCAACCAGAAAGATGGGCTCTTGTCAACGTCTTGGGTTCCAGACGATGGAAGGCGGCGTAGGGGTCGACAGAGGAAACGTTGGCGGGACGATCTCGTCACCTTTGACGAAGGTGGGACTCGGCAAAGGATAGACGGTTGGAATAGTTAGGGGGAGACCTTTGCCCAGCAGTGGGACGAGACAGGTTGATAAAAAAAAAACCTCACAGTCCTATGTAATCGACGTAACATTAATTTAATGTCACTATCGTCAGCGCATGCAACATTTTGTTTGACATCTCGCCGATGCATTCATTTGCTTTGATCGAAATTGTCTCGGATGAAGTCGTGCGTGACGGTAGCCGTATTCTGGACCAACCAGCAAAATGAAATATAATTACTACCTACTCATCGATAAAAAGTACTTATATAATTCTATGTTACAACTGTATTCCCCATTGTGTGTAGACAAATTCTTAAGATATTTAGGCATTTTTAAGATCCTTCGATTTATGGGGTAGTCAGAGGTATGTTCAAATAAAATTAATTTACATTCATTCATAAGTTCATAAAATCACGCTTTTTTCTCATAGAAGTAGACAAAGGCCACGGATATCCACTTAGGTACTACGGTTCTGACACACCTCTTTCGTCTCATTCTCTCTCATTACATTGTAATTGAAATAATCTTTACTTACGTGTATTTGTCACATAACTCCTAGGCGCAAATTATACAGAAACGGCGTAAGGTGATTATGTATTTAAACGTTTAGAAGCGGCAAGATGCCTGCGCCGCGCCTTCTCATTACGATAGACCAAGCAAATGAGCAAGCTAATGAGTAAGTAAGTTATCGGAAATACAATACAGAATAGGTCCGCGCAAAAATTAGAGACATTCATTGAATGCACAAAAAACACTTACACCATCCAGATCTTGGTCAAGGAGTCAGACGAACCACAAGACGGGATTACGAAAATCAATAAATAAGTAAGTATTCAATTCGTGATATTTCTGACCTCGTTGATTTAATACCAAAATGTTTAGTTCAGTCCAACAATAGGCTAGCTAAAGTATTATTGCAAGTTACAAAGACAGACATTTTGTAAAGAAAATAAAACATTATGCAGCAGCATACCTAACAGTTATAGCGTGTCGAAGTTCATGGGAAGTTTATGTAACTTTGTGTTGACACGTAGGTATGATGTAAAATTACCATAATGACAATTGCATTGTTTGCTAATTAGGTACCTACATACTCTAATGTCTAGCTTGTAGGTAAGAGTTCCTAAACTAAACATTTTATATTGAGTAGGTATAACAAATGATAATGAAAAGTACATAATCTATGCACAGTATGCACAGAGGTTAAACAGGACAGATTTATCGAAAGTTAAAAGTGGGTAGGTAGGTAGTCAAAGTTTAAATTGGTTTTCTGTTTAACCACTATTACGGCATTACGCAAAGCCCTTTGTCGGATTAGTAAAACCGATATTCACGGTCGTTTTCAATTCGAAAATTCGCGAAGATAATCATTGATTTGCATTCGGCAGTTATCAACGCTTTCTGGTTCGAGGCGACCAAGCGCAGTGTCGCCGCATCGTCGCGCGGGCCCGCTCGTCACCTAACCAAACACTCAACTTATCCATCACAAAGATACGGGACTGTATAAAAAACCACAGCGTGTACAGATCCACGGAATCGCAACACCGCCGCGTTTGCAACACATTCGAGAAAGGTCTGATATAAAAAGAAAAAAGTATCAGCGCAGTGGAGTGTAACGAGCTGCAATGCGGTCGCTGGTACTTTTGTTGCTTCTGGCTGCTGCAGTGACAGCGGCGGAATATGAAGACGAACCTATCAAGGATGTAGAGGTGGATCCTGACGATCCATACGCTCATCTACCTGAAGAGGAGGAGGAAGACTATTATCGAAGGAAACGAGATATTCACGAGCCGTACGACGAACACATTCGAGTGAAACGATGCTGCGAGGATCGCGTGCGACGATCCGCCGATTACGTTCGAACCCCGAGACAAATCCATCAGTATGAAGTACATGAGTTCACGGAAGAGCATGATCCAGCGTCTCCTCCATACGAGGAGATGCTGGCAGCCAGCGCTGATCACTACCATCGCGTATACGCCGCGCCGGGCGCGCCGAAGACAGCAAGACATTTGAACCCAGACGTGAGTGCTATCAATGTGCTGTCCGTACCATCGAACCATCAACCTTATCAAGTGCATCCATCGAATGTGCCTGTACCGCAACACAATCAAGTTTTGACGCTTCATCAACAGCGTCAGCTGAATCAGCCATCGCCATTGATATCAAAGCTTCAACCTGCTCATTTCCATGTGTTACCTTCTGCTCAGTTTCATGTGTCTAGTCCTGTGCCGTCCGCTATATCTCAGGAGGTTCCATTGAGTGCTTCTCCGGTGCCACTGCAGCAGGATGGTGACCAGACCGTGGCTGCTGCAGGTCATCAGCAGAAGAAACACAGCCATGGACATGCCCAAGGCGGTGGACATGGTAACCATGCGAAACATCACAAGGAGCAAGGTGGGAAGGTAAGATGCTAAATGCTTTCTATGTATGTGTTTTATTTTATATCGGTTTCAATATCCAATTTTAAAAACATTACTTAATTATATTACTTTAATTTCTCAGACAGAAAGTGATTCGTCTACCTACTCGATCATAAGACGATACGCTTAATTAGCTTTTTGTTTATTCACTTTTGAGAGCAATTATAATATTGTATTTAGAACAATTTCACAATTACACACGATTTTAAAACAAACTACCCTTATAACAATAACAGTTTCAGATGGAATGATAAAACATTTCACATTAGATCAAATGATGAAAGATGTTTTTTGCTCTTTCATGCAAACACTACTAAACGGATTCGTCTGAAACTTGAAATAACATAGTAACACATAGGCTACCTTTTATCCAGGTAGATACCACGCGAGCGATGCCGCGGGCGAGTAAGAGGCTTTAGTATTTTTTCTCAATGATTGAAAAAACTGCACATCTTATTATAGTTGTCTATCATCATTGTCATTACAAACATAACTGAAAATGTTTAAGTAATTTAGTTTATACCAGTTTTGAAAATTAAAATGAGGTTTACCTCAGGCTCGGTGTGTCAGGAGTCGGGATCTTAGTAAGTGAAGATAAATCTGTGATATCTGCCAGTCCCTACCAAAGAAGAAAAGAGGCGTGGTTGTATGTTTATCCAGGTCATCAAAAAGGATCTAACAAGATCCTATTGACACAGTTTCTCCAGATAACTGATAACAATTGATCCTTGCATAAAGCGAACTCGACCTGATTGCGCTTGCAAATTGGCCACAACAGTCCTCATCGACGGATGTGAACAATTCTTGTACACTGGAGCCAGCGATGGTCTAATTTTGCAACACAATCAAGAACGGATTATTATCAATCGGTAACATGTGTAAAAGTAAGTTCGAATGAGTTAGTTGGCAATTTTGGTAATAGTTTTAACGTCAATAGCATTAATCTGGTCAGAAAAGTGAAGGACATCGAGATCTTTTCAAAGTTTACTGATACATTTTATAATTTTACATTCAGTTGTTTTGTGTAAGACTTGTACACAAAACTGCGATGCGACGCGATACGACGTCGCATCGTTTATAATTTGCTCAGTCAAGCTCGCAGATATTTGCGATGCGATTTCGCAGTTATGTGTACAAGCCCTTACAAAGTACATTTATGAAAAACTTAAAGTTGCACCCACGATATGTGGATACCATACCGTACTAGATGTACCTATTATACTAGCAGTATAATAGCAAAATAATACCTGACAACCCTCTAGATAAAAAAGGATTTTAAATGTCTAAAAACCGTAGTTCTGATGTTTGTTTTTATGTAAAAACTGTGCACACAATAAGCGATAAGGATAGATCATTGATGTGCAAAACAATAGGTACTTACTTAGTTAAAAAGTGAACGTGCCTTTTACTACGTTCCTAGATATTTTGTAAGAATGTCTAGAGAATACAATAGATGTCTACTGTACTTGGGGACAAAGTTGCGAGCCTGTTTTATTTAATCATACGTGGAATATTTGATATTTTTTATTATTTAACATAGTAGGTGGCCAGCTAAAATTATTTTATTAGATTAAACCCTTACTCATACCCTCATACCAACTTTCAAATACAATTTCCAGACAAGCCAAGGCTTCCACGAAGACCATTTCGTGGACAAAGGTGGCAAAGGACACAAGACCGATGAACTTCACAAGAAGGAGTATGAAGAGGCGCTGGGCAAGAAGAAGAAGCACCACGACAAGGCTGGGCACAAGGGCAGCCATGAGGAGCAGGCGCATGGGCATAGAGGCGCCAAGTTTGATGAGAAGAAGGGACATAAGAAAGGACATAAAACTAAAGGTAAGACTAGGACTGGGCAAGAAGAAGCACCATAACCAGGCTGGGCACAAGGGCAGCCATGAGTGTCTAAATACATTGGTACTAAATATGTAAGTATAAAGCTCACAATCACCAACTGCCCGGTGGACGGTGACATAATACGAGTGGCTGGCAAACAGTGGATGAACACAGTAAAAAAAAAGAAACTTGGAAATCTCGAGAGGACTCTTGATTAGCGAGGGGTCCATGCTAGCCTTACTTATACGTTTCATGTATTTAAAGTAGGTATTTGGCATCAATATAAGTACCTAGTAATTATTTAAGCATGTTTAGTTTGTATAAAGTTTTTTAGTAAGAAATGTAAGGATTTTTTATTTTTATTTTTTTATTTCATTTCAAGCGTGAAAAGTTACAAGTTTTTTGCCACCTAGGTACTCGTAATACTAACTGTTTCTAATGTGAGTAGGTAGGTTAGGTACAAAGATGTGATGTTACTCTACGATTGTAGTGCGTAACAAGCAATTTTACAGCCATCTATTTTCATTGTCTAGGTACCTACGTTAACTAACTCAGTTCTGTGGTTGGAGAAAGCGAATCTATTACCTTAGTATTCTTTTATCTGTGCTATTACGCAAATTCATTGTGAGGAAGCTATTTTACAATATGACCTCGGAAGCAACTTTCATGGTTAGAATTCATTTGCTTGGTAGGCATATTTTGGTTTTGAACATTTGAATCGAATTTGGTTTGGAACCAAAAGCGTGCTGATTAAAATAAAACCGCGAAACCAAACACTTAACCCTCAAGATGGTTCAGTGTGTAATTTTTGACAAAAATAGTATTTTCAATCAATGGCGGTTGAATCCCTTCGAAATTAAAAAATTAACATGGTTACACAGCCGTGTTGGTCAAGTGGATTAGTAACTCGACTTTCGATCCGAAGGTCGTGGGTTTGAATCCGGCCGTGCATCAATGAACTTTTCGCATCGAAAAATTTATATGCGCTTTAACACGAGCTTATAACGGTGAAGGAAAACATCGTGAGGAAACTAGTTAGCTCTCTAATAGCGTCGATGGACTTGCAACCTGTTACGTATGGAAAGTTAACTTCTGCAAAAAGTGGGAATGTACCAAATATGTATGTATTTGGACATACCTCTGACTACCCCCTTAGACATCTTCAAAAGGATCTAAAAATTTCCTAATGATCTGAAAGAAATGTCTACCGCTCCCGGGATACAGTCGTGATCATATTTCATTTTTCATTTCAAAAAGGTTTTACATTTTCAATCTTTCCAAAATGTTCTGCTTTTAGGTTACCACAACAAATACCACAAAGATGAGTTCCACAAAGAGCATAAGTTCTACGACGACTACCACAAGAGCGGAGAACACCATCGCTTCGGCAAGTTCAACGCCAAGCACGCGTCCAACGAGAGCGGGAAGAAGAAAGCTCACCATGTGAACGCCGGTCATGACTTCGTGGAACGAGGGAAGAAGGGATTCAGGTAGGTCCCTAAGGAATGAAACCAGTAAAGTAGCTTAAGATTTACCTTCGTTCGTTCATTCGTTCGTTTGTATGAGCAAGTGGCCAACTCTGGTTAAGATTTACCTATTCATAATACACAATGTAACCCAAATGAGGCTTAGCGATGAATGTCAAAGTTCAAAAGAGACTAGCGATAAAATTTGATCAATTTTCAAACAGTTTCGAGTGTAACCTTTGAAAAAACACGGCAGATTGGCCATTCTTTCTATTCACGAAACGTTGTAGGTACTATCGTTTTTAAGCCTTTTTATTTTATTATCATTTTATTATTGCAAAAGTTAATGCAACTACAGCAGTATATTTACTCTAGCTATAAATCTCACAAAAATATTTATTTTCCTCAGCAACAAGGGCCATGTGGACGCAGACCACAAAGGCCACAACGGCAAGAAAGGCCACGAGGAACATCACCAGCACCAATCTTCTCACGGGAAGAAGGGGGGGAAGGAAGGCGGATCCCACTGGGGCTATGCCAAGAAGAACTAGATAATGATTTAACTAGTTAAGCTATAGACTAGCTAAGCTATTTAACAGGCTAAGCTATTTAACAATCTAAGCTATTTAATATGCTAAGCTATTAAATAAGCTAAGCTATTTACATAGTTATGCTGTTTACTCGCTAAGCTATTTAACAAGCTAAGTTATTAAATTAATTAAGCTATTAACTCACTAAGCTATTTAACTAGCTTAGTTATTTAACTAGCCAAAAAATTTTAGTAGTTAAGCTAGTTAAATAGCTTACACACCGTAAAACAGTCGCTAAAACCCGGGGTTTAGCGACTGTTTTACGGTGAATTGTTGGGATGCCATGAGTGATTGTGTGAATATGGGTTACTAAGTGGTTGAAGAATTTTAATGTTCTGAGGTTCAGTTCCTCAGGTATCATTATAATGGTTGTAATTCAAATCTGAGTTATAAGGAATAATCTTTGTTCAAAGGAATTCTTGAATAAGCTGACTGTTATCTAGTTTCGGCCACCTTACCTCAATCGAACCTAATTTACTTTCTGAATACTAAAGATTTTTTAACTTACTGGTACAATTTTTGTATTATAAGTTCTTGAAGATTTTTAGTACGAATCGTTATATTTACCTACTTATAAATTAGATTTTTAAATAATGGAATGCCTTGTAAAAATAAAGTACATTCCAGTATTTATTGTTAGTAAAGTAAAGACAGCTGTAGAAAGTAAAACCTAAGGTTTGTATCGATTTTAATTAAAACATTCATATTTTTTTAAGTAGTTTTAATAAAAAAACTTTTGAACACAATTTGCTACTTAATCTACGTTTTATAAAAAATATAAATAAATCTAATAATTTAAAAAAATCAAAACACGTTTTTATTCCTATGATTTGGCTAATTTGTTTCAGAGACATTCTTTAGTTCAAATCTTTAAGCGATTAGGTACATTTAATTGTATCTTTTTTATTATAATCTAACTACAGAAAACAAATGTTGAAATTGGCCGTTGGAGATGTCTTGCTTTGTTTCGCTGACATATTGAAATCTTAATATTTGCTGTATAAAAAATCACCAATTCAAATCGACAATCAAGAGTCAACTGTTTTAGGTAAGTATCCCTCAATGATTCACCATAGCCACTAAACCTCGCCAATAGGTTTGTTGAGAGTGTATGAGTTTCTTGACCTGCCCCTCTAGCCAAGTCACATTTACAATTTCATCTACAATCTCTTTAGAATAGAAACGAATGAAAATGTATAGGAATTGACATTCGATGACGAAAACTCGAGCGGTCCGAAACGTCACATCACAGGAATAGCGATGATAGCAATAGAAAATACGAAGCGTTTGTCACTTGGCTACGGGCTCTGGTTCTTCATGGTTTTGAAAAGGAAGAAGTCATCTAAGAGATCCTAAAATACTTTTTATAATGTGATCACTCTTTGAAGTCTCACTTTAAGGCGGCACATGAACCTTCACATCATGATACTGCGGCTTGCAAGGCAGCGTCCCGCCCTTGCTGGGATCAAACGCCTTGACGTACAGCGCCACGGTGTGGTGCGGCCGGCGCGGGAAAAACACGCGTTGTCCCGCGTCGTCGACGAAGTCCGTGTAGTTCATCGACCATTCTTGGCGCATGCCGTTGCGCTCGGCGCATTTTTTGCTGGATGAGAAAAAATTGTTAATGTTTTTGTTGAAGTTTAAGATACTTACCTACTTTTTATTTCCTTAATTAAGTAGGTATCTTAAACTTCTTGTCTAATAATCCCCTGCCTCAGCTAAATCCGATTGTAAGGGGATTTGTAGACAAAAAGTCTAATAATCCCCTTCGCAGGGGAATCTTTAAGGGGATTATTAGACCAAGCCAATATTAGGGATCGGCGTAGGTAGTGCTATTTTGGGTCATTGAACCTGAATGATAATGTCAATATGGAGTTAACGGTCGCTAATTGAATAGCACTATCCACGCCGATCACTGCTTAATATCCTACTTCTGAACGTAAAGTCCTTCCAGGTCGTCAGACAGGCAATTATTTATTCGGACTACTGTAAAATTTATGTACCTACTTACCTACGTACAAACAATCATTAGGTAGGTAAGTACCCTCATTCGCAGTCGGTTAAAATACATTACTTATACAACTCACGTGTATTGACTGACAGAAACAAGTTGTGCGAGTGGATATCTCAAGTCTTGCGCCTGCGCAAGAGCAGTTCGGAGCAATAGAGTAGCCACGCCCTGCCCTGTGGCTTCTGCAGCCGTACCTAGGATCTCAATCTGAAAAGACGATACAAACTTAAGGCTTTACAAAGTGTTAGATTGATTCGTCACATTTCTTCACGAAATGTTATTGGAAGAAAATGTGATTGCCGTCTCTATAGCCGTTTCGTTGCTCTGAAGGCGCTTCTCGATCTGAAGGTGGTTTCGTTTCGAACAACAATAAGAGGTTTAAACGGCGAAAATATCACAAGAAAGAGTTGTATACGAATTTACGAAAATATTGTTTAGGTAAGTATTTGGAAACATCTCAACAATATGTGAGTAGTGCTTCACGTCGTCTATTTCAGTGCAAAAATATTTATGCCTCTTGACGTTGTATAGGACCTAACATCAAGAATACTTAGATGTAGGTACAATAGTCTTAAAATATTATAGTTAATTTTACAAACAAACAGCCCGATGGGTCGAATGGTACTCCTAACAAGGTCTAACATTATAAATACAATAGATAGATGTGTGTGACCAGTGTAAAAACTCACATCATAAATAAAATCCGCATGATACTTCTTAAACAAATCAGGTCGCTTCAGACAATGCGCTGTGAAGTACATGCGATGCCGCTCGGGCAGCGAGGCGGTGTAATGGGCCCACTCCTCGAGCTCGTCTATCATCCACGGATACACTTTGTTAGCCACGCACACGCCAATCAGCTTGCGTTCATTCGTACGCTGCATTTGCTCAAACGCTAAGAAGCGATCACCTGAAAATGCGTGTAAGTAGACACTTTTTGTTTCGTTTCCTGACTTAGCAACATTAACATACTGACTGGTTTTATTTAAAGGTGACCTGAGTAGGATACCAAAGAGTTCATGATTGTACAGCGTTCAACGGGACGTGGTTGTTCTTTGCTTTTTATTTCAATACAGATGATGGAATTGCAGCCTGTCATGTGAAATGCATTTTATTTTGAATCTCAACTCTCAGTCAGCGAAGTCTGGCGAAAGCAAAAGTAGGTTTAGTTTATCACAGCAATGATAAACCTACGATTTTACGAAATCCTTATCTGATGAGAAGGTCACCTTGATGCGAGTACTTCTCAGTCAGCACATCCAGGTAGGGACAGTCGAGCGCCATCCAGAGGCCGACGACGCTCGGCTCCCGCGGCCAGTAGTGCGTGTACAGGAACGATCTGATAAGCTTCGAGTGGCACTGGTTCCCGCGTTCTATGGATACGTTGCGGATGTCGAAACACTAGGGGAAGAAGTTGACGATAACTATAAAGCTTTGGCAAGAACTTTCACGACTTTTTCCCAGAGAAACTAATAACTAATTAATCTAACAATGTGACGATCGACAGAAACATACTTCGTTCGCTACCTTCATGTGAACACTCCCTGCTTTAAATAGGTAAGTGTTTTTAATTTAACGCCGAAACATTTGGACACAGGAGTGCCAGATTAGCATAGTATGGTCATGTAATGAGGAGGGATGAAAGACATATCACCAAAAGAGTTATGTGCATGAATGTGGATGCAAGTTGAGGAAGGCCGAAGAAGAAGTGGATGGATTGTGTGAAAGAGGATTAAGTTCTGTGAGAATGGAAGAGAAAAACATGTTGTGCCGACCCCACTTAGCGTGGGATAAGGGCAGGAGAATGATGAAACATTTGGACACAACTTCGAAGAAACTTCTGTTTGGGTTTGTAGTTTCGTACAATGTCACCCGCGATAAATAATTAATGAACCTACTGGTTTCTTATCCGGTTGGAACAAGCAGACATCACATGGCGACGGTTTCCGGAACCTCTTGAATGACTTATTGATGCTGGGCTGGTGTGGCAGCTGGCTGACTCTCAGAGCGCCAACCTGAAATGCCTTTAGGAAGTTCATCCCGACCGACGGTAAATTTGCTCACGTCAGCATTATTTTACTGGAAATTTTCTGTTTTCACTGTTTTTGAAATTTTGGAAAAAATTTATTACATGTCCGGAAGTATGATGACAGATTTTGAAGCAAAGAGGAATATAACACCTGTTTTGAAGTAGTTGACATGACAGAAGAGGTTTCTGCGATAAAAGGCGTTAAATTAGTTGATAAAAGGCGGATCTGTGGTTATTCTCAGTGTAGGTAATCCACTCGAAACCCATATTAATTTTAATGTAGGTAGGTAGGTACTTATGAAAAACGCTGGTTAGATCCTTCGTTTCTAGGGGTTTCTTCATTCTGCACTTTGTAGTAAAATAACAAAAAAGGTACCTCCCTCTAACTTACGGAAGCCAAACTCTCCAGAAGCCTGCCCTATATAATGGATAAACGTGATTTTATTCTCTTTGGATTAAACCATAGTTGAAAGGTTGAAGCCCAACTTTCAAATTCCGAAAAAGAAAAAATGACAGTGACACTTTTTTATTCACCATAATTTATTGTCGTCAACATGCCACCACAAAATTTAAAATCTTTAGTTATTTAAATAAATTAATGTGAAAACATACATAATGAATACACAGAAATAGAACACAAACAAACACCTCACTCATTCTCGGCAGCCCCATAATGTCTGTGCTTTCCACCTGTCTGAAGTGTTTGGCGGGAAGATTGATTGTCAAAAGGTCACGGACCCTCAAAATCAGTAATGGAGCGAGGAGCTACGCAGACACCCCTAAAACAGATGCGTCATCCAAGCAGGTTATGGTAAGATTTTCAAGACTTTTAGTAGCCTCTTAGCTTGCTCACAAAGCAGGCCAGTTTAACTGGGCAGCCGTTTACCCAAAAAAACATAAGGTATATTACAGTACAGCCTAGCCTTTGCTCTGCAATAGGAATAAAAAAAAAACCTTTAAATAAAAAATCTTGTTACTCTTAAGCCTTAATCACCTTTAGAGAGTTTTACAAAGTCGGGAACAACAGGCAACAGGGATTTGCTATGTAAAACTACTTATGTAATAAAGCGACTTCGACGCGCTTTTAATCTGCTAGCAGGCTGCTAGCAAGAATTGACCTTGAAACTCCTCACCAGGTGCAGGGCACCGAGAATGAGGAGCGGCTGCGCGTGCGCCGCGCGCGTCCCGGCGACGTGCCTCGCGTGCTACGCTTCGTGCGGGAGCACGCGCGCGTGGCATGGCCCGGCCTCGCAGCACCGCCCGCGCAGCCGCAGATCATGCTTTGCGACTATGTGGCGAGAGCTTTAGCGCAAGGTAAGACAACCCTCCTAGACAGACTAGTCTTTCGCCTTTTCGCCATCATACATTGGTATTTCGTCTCTTCGTCATAACTTCACTACTGCAGTGTCCTTGCAATTTTAAACACCCTTTGCATAGAGCCAATTAAGTTTTTATCTTTTAATCATCAGGCCACTCAATGCTAGCTGAACAGCAGGAACCACGTCGTGGCTGGTCTAAAATCCGCGGCCTAGCGCTCGGCGGGGCCGTGTGTCCCTGGGACGCGTCCTTTCTGGAGAAATGGGCCAAATGCGTGCGCTGCGTCAGGTCACGACGGTTAATGCACTTCACAGCGCACTGTCTACGCGCGCCAGCCTTGCATGATAAATACAAAGTGCATAATATACTTCAAGTAAATACCTAATTTTATCTCCTTTTAATGTTTAGAAACTATGCGTTATTTATAATACGCTGCTACATCTATTGCCATCTCTTATAATTTACTTTGGAGTGCCAAGAAAAAAAAGGGATAACGACATGTTTTAAGGAGTGGCTTTTCCGTTAGTAGATCAATCAGCTATCGTACTAGTCCGTTGTAAATATTACAATAATATCGTAAAATTCAGCCAGTGTTTCAATTCAAATAAGTTTTAAACAAGATGGACACAATATCGTTTGGTCATAATTAAGTAGGTACTTATAGCTCTTAAGAACAGTCGTAATAAGATCTCATGGGCATAATCATTTCGTATCGACCATGTTACTTTTTTAATCTTTTCAAATATAAATGTTAATTTCAGGTGGTCCTCATCGTACCCCCAGACAATCCTAAAAGCACTGAAATAGCGAATATCCTTGCAAATAATTCAATAAAACGAGGAAAGGAAGTTGGTTTTCCCCTTATCAGATTTGATGTAACCAGTGATACCATGTTAGTATTTCGGATCTTGTCTTCAATAATAGGCATTTTTACATTACATAGGTAATTATTTGGAAAGGAACGTAGGTATTTCTACTTCCAACCCTAAATTCGTCTTCTCACAGCTTCCAAAACAGAGAGGCAAAGTTTAATTTTGGACGTTGTACAATTATCTAGCTAGAGACTTCGCGACCCACTTAACTCGTTAATTATTTTACAGAGCAAAATCACTCGAAGGTATAAATCTAAAGAAGGAATGGCAGCTAACATACGACGTGCTCCCTGAAATTTTACGTGATCAAGACGCTATTATTAATGCAAAATCTCTTCCAAGTGGTGAACAGCCAAGTGAAAGCAAAAAGACATCATTAGACAAGAGTTACATCGCAGTATACAGTGCCGTCACTAAAGACGCGAAGAATAGTTTAAATAAGAGTAAAAATCTTTGACTTGATATTTGGTTGCTAATAAAAATCAGGAAAATACCTAACAAGAACCACACAAATTAAAAATACAAGTTTGTTTTACATACCTACTGTATACATTTTCTTATTAGAAGATCGGAGATCTGTAGGTAATACAGTTATGCAAAAGATAGTAGGTACGTGGAATTAATATTGAAAAATACAAGATAGTTAGGAGTCATTAAATAACGCACGCTATGCAGGATGAGTAGCTAGTAAAGAACTGAGAAAATTTACATGAACAAGGAGTGGTACCTATAAGAAAAGTCCAGCTGTGAATGATACGTTAAGTTTCTTGAATACAATAGGCCTCAGCCTCAATTAAAAGCGTTATATTCAAGTAATCCTAGACACTCTTTTTTTGAAAACCGGAATAATTTTTACAATACCGTAGGAATTAAGTCAAAAGTCATTACGTAACTCTTTTCTTCTATAACTTAGTTACTTGACCCTTAGCAATTGCCAAAGCAAATCAATCACGACAAATTCCAACACACCATAATGTTTTCTAATGCCTTTCTAGATTCTTTGTTCGCTTACATTGCGGTTTAATTTCATGCCGTATTGATTCTGAGGTCGGATTTGTATCGAACACCCCTGATTTAAGCAACTTTAATTTGCTGGCAATCATAGGTTTCCAAACCATTTTTGAAATACCTAGTTGATAGTTAATACTGAAGGTCAAATAGCATAGCATAGAATCCCAATATTTAAATCACACATTTTCATTGGAAAAATAGAGATTACCTACATCATGAATAAATAGTGTGAATAATTCAGACTTGTAATAAGCATTTGATTCTATAAAAAAATCTGATTCATATAATTTAGGGGTCAGTGTAGTTGTGAAAGACGATTAGTTTGCAATCACAGTATCAAGTTATATAAAACCAAGCATTGTACGACTGTCTAGAGTAGATTGTAGAGCGAGTGTCGACTGTTGTTTTTTGGAGTGCTGCAAGGTAACTAAATTGGTTACACTTTTTTCTACTTTTTAATTTGGCTCTTTCGTAATTCGCGCATTAGTTTTTCAGAGATATACGATGGCGTTCAAGTTTGCGATGGTTGCAACTGCAGTGATGCATATTGCTGCAGCCATGCCAGCTGTTACTTTAGAAGATTTGGAAGTGGCTGATGATATGATGTCTGTCGGCTCATACATCCGTGAGGCGAGAGCTGCACCGGTAAGTTCTATGAACTCAACTTAACCCAAGTAAAGGACTCGTACCAACACCATAAAAAAAATACTATATCAATGATAGCTTGTTTTGAATACTTATATCCTTTCTTCCAGTTTAGGCTCATTTATTCAATTCTAAGGGTTGTAGGGACAGAATTGAAACTATGACAGACATTCAAAACCTAAAATCAAATTCTTATCCTGAACAAAGTTCTGACTAAAAGTCATCCAAGTTGAACTTGACGATTTTATATGAACTATTATTTTTACAGCCTGAAAACTTCCACAAAACCTACAGCAGTGATGGAGACGGTGAGATCGGTTACTCTCGCAAGAAAGATGGCGGCGGCAAGAAGGGCTACCAACACTTTGATTCATTCCACAAGAAGGCTGGTGACAACTACGAGTTCGAAAAGCAGGTCAGTTAGCGATTTTAGTTTTAATACACTAAGTAAGATGAATTCAATAAGATTAAAGAGACATTCGTGGCGTGTTACGATTTTGACCATTATGTACCTACCTACCTAGGTGGTATCATCTACCTACGATATTATCCGACCATCAAAAGTAGCTGGAAGATTTGAATGCAGTCTAGAAAAGATTAATCTGAAAAAACCTCGTTCGCTGTGAACTTATGCCTAAAATAAATTACTGCTAAAAATGTATCTGAAATCATTAAAAAAAATTTCAAATAATAAAAAGTACCTAGATAAAATACTTTTGAATTAGGTACCTACCTACCAATCTTTGCCAGATCTTAGACCTACAAATTATATAATTTCTAAAACTAGAAAGGAATACTCCGTGTAATCATAGCCACGTCTTTGCTACCATAAAAGCTAAAGGCGCATAAGCCATTCGTTTTTATTTTGTTATTCTGACTGTTTCTTCATAGGATTCCTTTGGCTTGGATGATGAAGGCAGCAAGGGAGGACACGATCACGAGAACCTAAGGAAAGATGACTCCTACGATGATGAAGGAGCGTATAGCGACAACAATGAGAAGAGAGGTAAGATTTAGAGGCCGGTAAAGTTTTTGTAGAAGATTTGCTCATAAAGTACCTACTGTAAGTAGGTAGGTAGGTATACTGACTTTTAGAGTTGGTAAAACGAGTCTAACTGCCATAATACTTACAAACAAACTTACACTTCATTGAATTGTGTAGTAGGTACCCAGGTAGGTACCTATATCACAATTTTGCTTTTTTCGCTCGCATACCTAATCTACCTACCTTTATCATTATGATAATCGTAGGTAGCATCGTCATCAATCGTTATAGACTTTTAGGTAAGTACCTAAGGTCAACGTGGGGAAGTCCGGCATAGCATTCTTGAATTCAATTTCAATTTAACTTTATGAATCGAGAAACGCTTTCTAAGTAACTTGAGTTAGCGGAAACTATTGGTAATATATTAATCTACTTAAAATAGTCCAAAAACAAGGTTAATTGTAATCAACCCATTAGTTATAGCATTTTTTTTAAAACTCGGCGTGTAGACGGACTTCCCAAGCAGTTTGAGGTAAGTCCGTCTAGTCATTTCATCTCGCAATAACATCGTAATTTGTGAGCCAATATGTATGAAAACAGTATCAAACAAAGATGAAAAACTGACGTTGCAATTTGTGTTTTAAGTATTTCAATGTAAGGTATACTTTTCAAGGAAAATAAAATTATATCTAACTAAGGGCAAGACCGGCATATTTTTGGTGACAACGTGATTTCAGTGGTTGCAAACATTTTTACGAATTACTTCCCTCAGTATTTTTTTTATAAATAAAACATAAAAAAATAAACGAATCTTTATTTGTGTAATAAATTGGAAATTATAACTACAAAATCATCCTTTAAATCCATGATAATCATAAAAGGGGTTCGAATTTTATTCAAATCCTGGCATAACCTATCCACTACCTAACTCAAAATGGCGAAATTATAAAAGAAGAATCAGATCTATGTAATAAAACGATCATTGTCTATAAAGTCCGTGCCAATTCCAAGCTGCTTGCCGTGTAAAATTATCGAAAATAAAATAAAATAGGTTTGTGCTTAAACATTCACAATTTGTAAGCGTTTAAAGGGCAGTTAAACGTAATGTTAGTCCTACTGCAAACATTCCAGTGCATATTTTTCAATCATTACTTAGACAGGAGTATAATAAAAAAATACTACACTTCTAATCATACTGTCTAAAATATTTTAATAAAAGTGAAACTATTGAAAAGGTTGACAAAATCTGATAAAAAGGCAAGACCGGCATATGACGGACTTGCCTTATCCATGGTAGACGGACTTCCCAACTTGAAAATTTGAATGTAATATTTTTTCAATCGGTAATAATTACTAAATTAATGCCTAATTATTGAATCGAACAGCAGAAATCAAATCTTGGATCTGCAAATGCCTTACGTTATCAAAGACAATCGTAAATTTCCTTAGATTTTCCGCTTTTTTTTTATTTTTCGACAAGACGTCAATCTCCAACTTTGTGCCAAATTCGCGCAAAAAAATGACTGTCAAGTTTCTTCCAAAATATAGATATTAGGCCATCTATGATCCCAAGTTCGAACGAGCTCCATGATGCTGTTTTACCCACCGAGTTATAGGGCTCTAGCTATTCAAATATGGGAGTTATTGCCACTAGACGGACTTAGAGCCTAGACGGTGTTCCCCACGTTGACCTTACTTACAATTAACCTAAAAGTCTATAATAATCTTTTCCAATAGAATGGTAAAAATAGCTATGTAGGTAGGTTACATAAAAACTTTAACGAAATAGAACCTTTTTATTTTCTTACCGACTCTTTCTTTGGTTCAGCTGAAACTTATCGCGATCCCGAGTCGGAGGACATAGACGAAGACCATCACAACAAACCTGCCAAAGAAGAGAAGAAAAAGCATCATCGTCACGAGGAGTTAAAGTAAGATTTCTGTCTCTGGTTTACCTATTCATCTACTTATTAAGATAACCAGCTCGTGATTTTTTATTCTAACACATGAAAATCATGTAGGTATAGTATTTTGATAGTCATTTTCTAAGAAGGACCTTTGATTAAATGTTTTATTTTCAGGGAAGGTGCCGCTGACGGCAACGGAGGTGTAGAATCTTACGGTCACAACCCGGACGACTATGTCTTGCCTGAGAAGTATACCTATGGCAGTGGAGAGGAGTACAACTTCTAGAACTAACTACTAACCCTGGAGTGAGATTCATTCCAGTTCCAGACCTAACTAGACTGATAATAATTATTGTAAAACTTAAGTCCTTAGAGCTAATTGAGTTTAACGCCATCTATTAGTGACTGGTAAAACTATAATTCCAATCCAATGTCCTGAGATTTTAATTTGTTGGATGTTTAAAATTTATTATCGAATAATAACGGTTTTTTATAATTTGTTGTTTATTTTCCTTAAAGGTATAGTACGGTACTGTATTAAAGGTTCCCTGTAATTATAATTGTTTTTATATTCCGCGTTTCCATCCTTCTGGTAGCAGAGTCGAACGAAACGCACTTTCAATTGACGTGTCAAAAATGACAGCTGACATGACAGAACAAAATTGATTCGACAAAAATTGTTTTGCTTTGCTATTTTGCTGAGCTGAGACTCGGCACAAAGCGACCGTTCTGATAATTACGAATTCCGCGTAAACTATTGCATTTTCTTCTTATTTTGTGATGTAAACGTAATAACTTCTATCCAAAGATCAAAATGGGACTAAAATACATCGATATCTTGGTGGCATTGGCGTTGAACCTAATACAATGCACATCCAGCGGTAAGCAGACAACAATTATTTAATTGAATCAATTTGTCCGGGACGTTGCTTGAAGTTGTTTCTTTTTAACAGACCACATCCTGTCGTGCAACATGACCGCGATAGAGCCGTGTAAGGGAGACCATCAGATCTGTAATGGGACGACTCTGCAGTGCGATTGTTTGGATGGGTTTGTTCTCGTCGGGGATGATTGTGAGACACCGTCGGACTCTGAGCCCTACCACCGTTCAGCCACAGTGCCTATCATAACCATCTTCGCCTTAGTACTCATAGTCTCCGGCCTTGTTCTTGTAGTAAAGAAGTATAACTTGGTTGATTATGTCCGGCAAAAGATTAACCAGAGAAGAAACAATGATGTCATGTATGAGGATGTCATGATTGGGAATGATGATCCTCCACTCAGTCCTTAGTTCCGTTAGTTTGTAATTGTTGCTATTTATTGATACTTTTCTTAATCTTTGTTGGGATTATGCTGGTCACTCCCTCAGTCCGGTTGTTGACTTCATTGTCGTAATGAGCTTGGCTTGGCGTGTAACCAAATTATACTACATAGCTTCATGACAATAGTATTTATCGCTATGTAAACATACTATAATTAGATGTTAGCTTTCAATGTTAGTTAAATATTTTGCTTTTATGTTTACTCATATAGATGTTTAGTGGAACCAAATAAGTAGCATGTAGGATGTTTTTCTACTGGACCAATCGATAACACAGGTATTGGGAAACCTACAAAGTAGTCAACAACAACTGATGATAATTTAATAGGTATAAATATATAAAAGCAAATATCCTTTACCATTTTCCCTTGTGATAATGAAGAAATAATGTTTTTTGTATTTATTAGACCCCTCGCACACTACAAACTTTAATTTTTTCAAGGTCCCTAAATACCTAAATTAAAATAGATTAAAAAAACTTTTCTTTAGGTCGATAGTTGGTCTGCTAGTACAAATATGGTAGATATTGAATCATTGTAGTGTTGCTAACATCTTCAGACTGGGTTCTGATCTTCATACTGACCTAACTATTGGCCGATATAAAGTTTGCAATGTGTGAGAGGTATTATAGGTACTTTTGACAGTTCTTATTAAGACACTTTTTAGTTTTCATTTAATTTGCTCAACTTAGCCAAAGACTGGTGTTATACCATTCAAGTGAAAAGCACAAGTGATTCTGTATATTTTGTGTATTAGATTTAAGGTTATATAGACATAGTTTAACATTTCTACTATAACTAAGGTTCCTCTTTACTTAGAAATCATTTTATCTTTGCATGTTATTTAATGTTTTTTATTTTGTTATAAGTATCTAGCTATTTTTTTATCTTTTTAGAAGCTAGGAGACGCCATCATTTCTTACCCATTAAATATTTTTTTTTATTTTAAATTATTTGTATTGTCATCGATCCTTGATAAGTGTGCAAAGTTTTAATTTAATCTAGCACTTCAAAGCAACATGCACATGTGCGTCATGGGCACTGAACGCGTTAATGGTTCCGACTCAACTTGATTTCTGTAATTTTGCTATAAATCATTCTATGTTTTGGACAGAGCACAAAAACTGTAACAATCTTCTAGTAGCTGTCTCAATACAACTTTATGAACTATCATAAGTAGTTATATGAAAATTTTGAACACTAAAAACGGGAGTCTTTGAGTTTTCAAATATTTAGGCATAGTAATTCCATGCACCATTTAACACTAATGTACATGAATTATTAATGAATCATGGTCATTATCCCGTTTTGAGTGTTTATTATTATCTCAGTACTAAAATATAATAATCTATAGTTGTTTCTCAACATATATTTTCTCCCAAAATAATGTAAGGTAAAATATATTTTTAAATAAATACTCTGTGATACTGTTATATTGTTTTATTCACGTTATGAAGTCCCTTAAGTAAGGCGTTATGTGAAAACTTGTTGCGTACTTGGTTATGTTACTTACTGTTAAGATTAATATTGTAACTCCTAGTGGACATTCATACAGCACTGAAACAAAAAACGCATATCTTTAAGGGCGCTTTCAATTTAGCCTTTTCGTGTCTAACGTTTTGTGTCTAACGGTGTGTTTGTCGTATTTTGGACGGTCGTTTGTATTACAACACAATCTGACTTACTGTCACCTATCATACACACAGTTTTAATAACGTGAGGGTCTATTTATTTTAAAATAGTCTACTCTTAATATCCACAAAACGTAGTAGTAGGTATGTATTTTTTTTTTCTGTCGTATTTAATTTATTTACAGAAACTAAACTAAGTACTACATATTTACATAACTGTAGGTACAAAATACAATTAGAACCAGTTGAGCCACTATACTTAATACATGTGTACCTAATTGTATTAAGTATAGATGAAAATAAAGATTTCCAGTCTGTTGTTACTTTACAAGTAGTACAAGCGTTTCTAAATCGCGCCATTTAATTTCATGTGTGACAAAACCTGTTGTGTGCGGTTGAAAATAGTCAGTCACTACATCAAATCGCTGTTTATGAAAAATACCTAGTCCACCCACGTAGCTCTGTATCATAGTGTGATTCATTATTCATTCGAAAACATTCAAATTACTTACCAGTGAACACATTAGTGAAAACAGCGAAGCTATACATGAACACTAGCGCCAGATGCAAGGCGCGGGTTTCAGCGGAACTATCCGTGCCCCATACCAGCATTGGAAGGGTGAATAGTATGCTCACATGCGCTAACGAAAACGCCTTTACTAGTCGAGAAGTGGTCACTGAAAAAAGATACCTATTGAATTACAGTAATACGGTAGGTATTTCATAGGTGGATTACAAATTTTAAGGTATTACTAGACACTAAAATATGTGCTTTATTGTACCTAAGTGTAAACCATGACGGCGTTTTCCCGAAAGTTCAGCTGTACCTAGGTCTACTCTACAAACCGAAAACGATGCATCATGGCAATAACCAGCAGGTCAGCTTATGTTGGTGGAAACTGAATTCGGATAACCAACATAAGCTGACCTGCGATGATTGTCACGATGCATCGTTTTTGGCGAGTAGGGGCTGCTCACAGCGAAGCCACGGAGAATAAAGTTCTAAGTTCAGCACTTATTTAAAAAAAAATGAGAATGTGTATTTTATACAATCAAAGAACTTAAACTAAGTTGGAAGATAGACGCTAGAAGCTGCATACTGACCTCGGGTTTTCAAAGAGAGTGGCTTCATCAACCTCATAGAACTTTGTATAGTTAGTATAAATGCAACGACACCTGAAAATAGACAAAAAACATTGTAAATTATACTTCGAAATTTCGTCAGCCAAGCTCTTAGGTAACTGTTCTTTACTTCTAAAGAAATACAGAATGGACTTACAAGGTAAATTCTAGACCACTGACCTACCTACTATTTTTATACCGATGCCATTGAGATGTAATAAAGAGCCACTCAGACAATTAAAATGTAAACGCCAAAACTCGGCGCACGCTACGTAGTGCGCAGAGTTTTTCTTTTTTGCGTACAAGCGACATTGATTGAACATTAAAACAAACGACATAACGTCTACATTCAAATGTCAAATGTCATTGTAGAACATTGAATTTGCACGCACATTTTTGAGTGTTGTCAGCTATTCGATTGTGACTCTCTATTACATCTGAATGACCGATGGATGCCCAATTTAAACAAGAACTGTATGGGGACAAGGTACCAGTAGAAGAACGCGTCTATCACTAAGTAGGTAAGTTAAGAGTATAAACCAAAGTCGCGTCACGCCGTCTCTATCTGGGCGCGCTCGAATACCTACCTACTGAAACACTACTTAAAATAAGCGGTGCCTAAAGTAAGTGGTGGTATACCTAGGTTTGGTCTATCTATGTATTTTCTTACCAGCGAATATAGAAGTGAACTTAATATAGAAGTCTTTCTCCCATATAAACAGGTCAGCCTCGTCGCCTTTCTCTTCGCGCGCCCACGCTTCGCAGTTGTTCAGCCATGATTGTGGAATAGATATGTTCACTGGAAGGTTCCTGGAAATAGGAGTTAAAAAATTAGTGAAGAGGTTTAGTTAGTTTTAAACATGGACCTAGTATAGTACCTGGACGAACAGCGAGCGTGCCGCCGAGAGAGACAAAAAATGCAGTGAATCCATAGTTTCGTAGTATAACATTCAGAGCATCAAGTTTCCGGCCATACAAAAAACGCAGCACGCAATGATGGACAATAGATCTAATGTTTTGTCTCTTTTACTCACAATAATGTTGTATTTAAGTATATTCTTCTTTGTTATTGTGTGACTGAGAAAGGAATAGGTATACAGCGCTCCATTTCTTACTTTCTCTAAGGCACTACAGCATCCCAGAGTGTATGTAAGTCTTCCTTGTTTGATAAACTAGTCATTAAACATTGGCAATCGGCAATGACGACCTCTGTGGCGCAGTGGGCGAAAGCCCGCCTGAGACGCAGAGGTTGCGGGTTCGATCCCCGCTGGGCAAATGTTTGCATGATCTGCAAATATTTGTTTCGTGTCTGGGTGTTTTCTATGTACAATATGTATGTATTTACAAAAAAAAAAATGTATCTATGTAATTTATCAGTCATCTGGTTACCATAACACAAGCATTAAATTGCTTAGCTTGGGACTAGATGACGCCGTGTGGAATGTCCAAGGATATTTATTTTATTTCATTTTTTTTTATTTTAATCGGTAGACTTGTTTGCTTATCTAGAAACTTACAGGTGTGTTGTATTGATAGTGCTATTGCTTTGGATCCCGCAGACTGTGTTGATGACAATATTGAACAGGCTGTCACTGCGCCAAACACCATAGGTCTCCAGCATCATTAGAATTATCAGCAGCTTCCAGTATGACTGAAAATTACAGATAAAATAGGATGATTTATTTAACGAATTTGCGTAATATCTACCTATCACTCTGGAACCGTGGTCCCACTGCGATGCAATATTAAGCCCAAAATGGTGGTAATTTATATTGGCCTATTGCAGAGTCTATTGCAAATAAAACATAAACAGGTTATTAAATGAAATGAAATATGATCACGGATTCGAACCCTCGACCTTTTGTTTAAAATGTAAAATGACTAAAAAAAATTGACATGCAATTAAATACTTCATCTTCATTGGAACTTAAATATAATTATAATTTTATCAATTAGCATTTAAAAAATCATACCTATTAATTTTTTCTCTTTTCTTTTGCTTTTTTTTCTTCTCTGCCTTCAACTATACAATTGAACTAAAAAAGCCTGACTCAACTGATAAAAATAGTATTTTTACCTTAAACTCAGTATTATAGAGAACATGTCTCTGTGCTTCTTTGGACATGAGCACCAGGTCAATCATGACAATCACAGGATCATACTCTACATATTTGTCAACTATGCCTTTGCAATTTTCCTGTAAAAGACAAAAACAGAATAAGTTACTTACTAATAATCTAATTAATAATAACACTAATAGTTTTTCTTAAACTTTCGCGATCACAATTCATATTTATAAATACATGTACACGGGGTTTTATCGCGTTATTTACCTTATTTCTTTACTTCCCGACGTTCACACTAATCACACTAATATTTATAACTATACTTAGGTGAAAGTTTGTACGCATTTGAATGAAATTTGTAACCAGGATTGCTTATAACCTAGATAAAAAATAGGCTACTTTTGATCTCGGTATTCCCATGCGAACGGGAACTATTCACCGTGGGGCGAGTGGTAGCTAGTGTATAGCTAGTGTATCTTAAATGGTGGTGTTATTTAACCCAAAATGCTCTAAGATCTCCGCTAAGTGTAGATTATGGAACAGTCCAATTCATATTACTTAGTCTTCCAACAATCACGTTAGGTACCTAGGTACCTATTATTAGTTAGCACTCTATACTTACCTACAAACAGTACAAGCCCATGTCTTAACTGGTCTCCTTTATGAGATTTACCTACAACGTTAAGAGCTTGTAGCTACTAATGTGCCAATAATAACCACTGAATACCGTAGGTACCTATAAGCCCGGTGGTGGAGGAAAATTGATCAAATAATCTGGTTACAAATTGGTAGGTATCTTACATAGTACCTACCTACATTGTTTAGGTTTAGTAAGAATTAACGTTGTAAGTGTGATTTAAACCTACATAGTAAAATAACATAGTACCTACCTATATACTATTTCACTTGCAACGAACTTTTGATTTAACTAGGTACATGTTTAGTTTCTTAGAAAATATTGTTTCGATAAAAACCAACTCACGCATTTCGTCAGCTTTAAAACTGTTGGACCATAACTCTTAAACAGTGCAGCGGCTGGTTCCCCACAATTTACACATTTGTAGTCGTTTGTATTCATCGTTCTAATTCACTCCATCTAATAAAAATTCACCAAGAATACCATTCCACCACAAAAATGTAAACAAACAAAAATCAGCACAGCACGCAACGCACACTGACATGACCAAAGAGCAGGACATGACATTGACAGACATTGTCATTCAAGTCTTTTTTTTATTCTTTTTTTTTGGATTCGCACGGCTTGTGCATTTAGCCACTATCATGTCATGTATAATTCAAGTTTTGAGGTAAATAAATGTACCTAATACAAATACAAATTATATAGGTACCTACCTATTATGATACATACATATAATATACCACACATTCCCTTGTGCCTCAGTAAAGTTGTGGGTATTTACTGAAGCATCACACGGACTTTTTGTGAGAACTCGAAATGTAATGTTATAACCAGTTTTGTTTCATTTGCCCACAATTATGTACCTACGTTCACGAACACTCAACAGTTACACCATTATTACACAGTGGTGGCTATTCGGGATGTCGCCTAAACTAAACTAAACTAATCTGACAGCACTAAAAATGTTACCGTCCCTTTCATAACGATCGAAATAAAAAGGATGGCATCAATTTAAGTGCTGTCAAATTAGTTAAGTTTAGCTTTAGCGACATCCCGAATAGCCACCATTATCATTAGTTCTAACACAAGTTACGGAAAATAAAACAAAAAAACAACAATATGACTTCTCAAATTCCCGCCAAAAAGCCCATTCAATTCAAGTCTTATTTTATAACAGCAAAGTGCAATGTCAACTCTAGAGCTTATCAAACATCTCACACATTTGGTTAAATAGCTAGGTCCATGGCTTTATCCCATGGCCAAAGCAGGGCCGGCGGCCGTGGCCAATGATGACGACGTGATGGACGACAGACGACAGACGACAGACGACAGACGACAGACGACAGACGACAGACGACAGACGACAGACGACAGACGACAGACGACAGACGACAGACGACAGACGACAGACGACAGACGACAGACGACAGACGACAGACGACAGACGACAGACGACAGACGACAGACGACAGACGACAGACGACAGACGACAGACGACAGACGACAGACGACAGACGACAGACGACAGACGACAGACGACAGACGACAGACGACAGACGACAGACGACAGACGACAGACGACTAGATGAGATTTACTTACATGGGGCGTAATTCCTACCATAATCTGTCTTACGGTACGTTCACACGGCGTCGAGTGTTTCTCTACCGAATCGGTTTTTTTCAGGATTCGGTTTAGTGGCTTAAGTATTTCAATGAAGGAGTTCACACACACATGCATTCGGTTTCAAGACACGACAAAAAAACCGAATCTTGCTGAAGTTGACATCCGATTTTGCGACTACAAACCGATCCGGCGATACTGCAAAATGCAGATCCGATGCAGTGGTATAGGGCATTCAATACATGCGTTCATACGATTCACGCAGGGGTAGATTCGGTTTTTTGTCGGATCTTGAAACCGAATGCGTCGCACAAGCTGTCAACGTGAGGAACTGTGCGCGCTCTTGCTAATAAAAGCCGGATGGTGAGTTCACACGAGATCCCGATACGAGGCCGTCTGATACGGCCAAGCAAGATGTGCTGTGTGAATACAACATTCGGTTTTTCCAGATCCGATGAAAATAAGATTCGGCAAATCGTGTCTCCGTGTGAACGTACCGTTAGTCCACATCAAGCTATTTCTGTGTAGCGGAACACGGACAATTTCCCCTGGCGTGTGCATCGCCGCGGCTATTTCCTACTCCACTCACCCAATAAAACCAATTTGCTGACCAAATGGCTTCTCTGACCTCTAACACATTTTACACACGCTGGCTTTTACACTGCATTCTTCATTTTTACTAAACGTTAACTATGCTCGGAAATGGTACCTACCTACCTAAACTTGCACGTAGAAACCATGTAGAAACGAATATTTTGAAACCCATTTTAAATAAGTACCTACCTATACCTAATTGACATTTTGCGCATAGAACGAATGACGTTACTCGTTGTAACTAATCAACACTTTACATGAGGATGGTGAACGAGGCCCTAAGTAAGTACCTACTTATTTTATTTTGTGAACTAGATGATTAAGGACGAATGAAATGATGATTTGGACCTAGGTACCTAATGGGGGCAATTCGGAGTGTCGCAAAAGCTAAACTAACCTAACTAAAATTATTGCCATCCTTTTTATTCCCATCGCTATGAAAGGGACGGCAACAATTTTAGTTAGCTTAGTTTAGCTTTTGCGACACTCAGAATTGCCACTACTACCTACCTACTCTAAATAAAATAAAACATCCCGTCTCAATTTTTTACGCATCAGCTGGGTAAAAATTACGATTAGGTACCTACGATATCTTGATTTTCGGCAATTCGGCATCACCCTTTGTCTAGGTGTACCTAAATAGGTCACTACAGGGTGCTCGGTTCGTGTGGATCGAGACAAGGGAGCTCGTTGGCTGCTCGTAAACACTCTATGGTGCGTTTCCTTAGTAAAGATAACAGTGAAGTTGGGACACCGTGATGGACGGAGCGGTTTACCACATGTTTTATTTTTAAGTTTATTTTTAGTTGCATGAAGCAGTTTTAGATGTGACACGATGAAATGAAGAAAAACACTGTACCTAAGGCTTAGAAATTCTTAATTGAGTCTCGTTCCGCTTGGATAGGTGACCGCCAGTGGTATTAATAGCTGCGCGCTTCTGTGCTGGATTTTAAAGTCGTTAAGCCAAAGGTATTTTAAAACTCCGTCATTAAAGTTGGCCATTAACTCATACGAATATCTTATAGGTATACCTATCTAGGACCACCAAGTTAGCAAAGAGCTAATAAGCCTCTAGAAACTCCCATTAGGCGTAGCCTTAACATTAAAATTCAACTAGCAGACGGCAGGAGGCGCCGGGCTTAATGCTTGCGCTAATGCATAGCAGGCTTTACGTACCTATTGTATTGGCTCCAACAACGAAGAGCACGAAATATACTTAGGTACATCACACCCTGTCTTTTATGACGAACTTTTAAGTTTAGCTCAAATTACTGTTAGGTACATCTTGCATTGATTCGAAAATGACAAGAAAATGTCTTTAACTAAATAAATATCATTGGACATTTTCACACAGCGTCATCTAGTCCCAAGCTAAGCAGCTTAGTGCTTGTGTTATGATGGCACAGATAAAAGAATACTAGGGTTATGGTAATCAGATGATTGATAATTACTTAGGTATACTACTTTTATAAATTTTATTTTGTAAATATAATACAAACATAGAAAATACCCAGACTCGAGACAAATATTTAAAGTACCTACATACACACATTTGTCCCGTGGCGGGGATCAAACCCGCAACCTCCGCGTCCCAAGCGGGCTTTCGCCCACTGTTCCACAGAGGTCGTCTTTAAAGCTAAGCAAGAGGCCTAAGGCGTGGTAAACATTTGAGTTAGTTAAATAAGTTTTTAGGCCGCCTACCAGACCTCCGTCATGGCTTAACGACTTTAAACACGCATTTAACTTGTTGAACATTTATTACAAGAGGGCCAGGTCTATGATGACGTAGATGAGTTGGTTTAGGCACAGAATAAAATATGATAGCACAAGGTTTGTAGGTTATAATTTCATAGAGATGAAAAGGAGGTAGGTACGTGAGATGCATAAAATAAGTAGGTATCTATAAAGGTCCTCATCTCAAGAAACAATTTCTTGTCAGAAAATCTGAACCTCAATTAAATTGCCCTACCCTTGTTATGCATTCCCCGAAATATAAACGCAAAAATAACACATAGGTAAATTGAAGCATGAATTCAGTTGTTACTTCCTCCTGCGTGTATAAATGGCGAAATTACACGTTACCTTACAATTTTACCCCCAGCTATGTTACAGTTACAGCATTATAAACATTTTACCGGTTATTTCCCGGTACCGGTAATTCCCGGTTAACGAGCGTGTGGAACCAGTTAAGTGCTTTGTCAAACTGTTACTGTCTTCCAAGTACTTAGCAGATGAAAATTTGTATTCCCAAGTAACTGAGAACGGAGACATGAAGGGTATGAGGTGAGGACTTTATTTTGTCTGGGTGAGTTTTTATTTTGACCTAGTATTTTCAGTGTATGTTCACATGTTTTCGACTTTACTCACCCTAGACAATATAGGTGAATAATATAAAATGTTACTTTTTCTCTTGGAACTTATTTCGCTACAAAGATGCAAGTTTTTTCTCGAAAAGGCAGTTAATCTAAACTGCTACGACGCTCATAAACTGCAGATAAATCCAAACGCCAGAAGCACTAGTTTTCAATTCAAACTGCAAATGAAGTGAGCAAAATGTAAATAGTCTTCACATTTAGACAAATGACCGTGAAGAGAAAGCGCTTATAAACGTTTAGTTTTCTAGCGTTATTTGACTTGAAAAATAATAGGAATAGTCATCAACGTTATGCCAGATAGTTGGTTATACCTAAATATCTTGAAAAGTAGTTATTTTTTATTCCTACCAGACCTATAGAATTACGGACTATTAAAATAAATAAATAAAAAATAAATAAAATGAGCTTTATTTCCACACTTAAATAACAGTTAAAAGAGCATAAAGTAAAAAAATAATAATAATAATAATTTAGGTATAAGTAGTAAAAAAAAGTAAAATTGAAAGTAAAAGTGAGTAAATCTTAATTAAGTATGGGCCGCCTTTGGCGGTAAAAAGCCTCCTCCAAGGAACTCCAATTCTGTCTGTCTTTAGCTGTTCTTGACCAAACTTTTCCAGCTAATTGTATGATATCATCGTACCATCTTTGAGGTGGTCTTCCTCTTCTTCTTTTTCTGTGAAAGGGAATCCAGTTGGTAGATATGTAGGGCCACCTATTCGGCTTCATTCTTTGCAGGTGTCCTGCCCATTTCCATTTCAAATTCATAACTCTTTTGACTACGTCTTTCGATTTAGTTTTATGTTTGATTACAGAGTTTTTGACGCGGTCTTTGAGCTTGATACCGAGAAAACTCCTCTCTATACCTCTTTGACATATTCTGAGCCTCTCTAGCGTTTTCTTTGTTAATGGCCAGGTTTGACATGCATAGGTTAGACAGGGTGTAAGGCATGTTTCCATTGCTTTGCTTTTTAGTTTTATGGGTAAGTTACTCTTAAAGATTTCTTTCATGGACCAGTATTTGTTCCATGTCGACTTTATTCGTCTGCTTATTTCTCTTTCAGTACAGGAGTCAAATGCAATGAGGTGTCCCAGGTAGATATACTCTTCTACATATTCAAGGATAGTAGAGTTGACCTTGATCGGTGATTTAGAATTGTTAGTCATCACCTTTGTTTTGTCTTGGTTCATCTCTAGTCCAGCCTTTTTACTCTGAACATCCAGCGACTCTACCATGTATTGTAGTTCAGTTGGATTTTCAGAAAGAAGTACGATATCGTCTGCAAATCTCAAATGTGTTAAGTAGTAACCGTTCATATTAATTCCCATATTTGACCAGTCCAGAGCTCTGAATATAATATATTCTCTAGGGTGGCAATAAAAATAGATGGGGACAGCGGATCGCCTTGTTTTACGCCTCGTTCAATGCGAAAACTTGGGCCTGGTGTGTCTAGTTTTACCTTAGCAGTGCTTGTATTATATATCTCTCTGATCAGATTTATATAGTTAATGTTTAAGCCTTGTTTTTCGAGAGAATTCCATATGAATGTATGCAATATCGAGTCGAATGCTTTGGAGTAGTCAATCATCATCATCATCATCACGTGCAGCCCGTCTCATCCCACTGCTGGGCATAGGCCTCTCTTCGCTTGTGCCAACCTCCCCTATTCTGTGCCAGTCTAAACCATGTACGACCTGCTGATTTGACAATGTCGTCGACCCATCGAGCGGGCGGACGACCTACTTTTCTATAACCCTCCCGGGGGCACCACTCGGTAATCACTCTACTCCACCTGTCGTCACCTCGTCTGGCCAAGTGTCCTGCCCAACTCCACTTGAGCCCCAATATTCGCTTACTTACGTCGAAGACTTTCGTTAGCTTGCGAATTTCGATATTGGGAACTCGATCTAGAAGTGTAATGCCGAGCATGGCACGCTCCATGGCCCTTTGTGCTACTCGCATTCGGTACACAGTCTCCTTCGTGAGCGTCCATGTCTCGGCTCCATAAGTCATCGTGGGCAGAACACATTGGTTATAAAGACGGGTCTTTAGACACTGCGGTATAGAGGACGATTTCAAAATATCATCTAATCTGCTAAATGCTGCCCATCCCAATTGAATTCGCCTGGATATCTCCTTGGTCTGCAATTCCTTCCCAAAAGATAGAACATGACCAAGGTACACATATGAATCAACCATCTCCAAGTTCTCGTCTCCAATAGTAATATTAGAAATCGAGGGCCCGGAAATGTTTGACATAACTTTTGTTTTGGTCATGTTCATCTTTAAGCCGACCTTTTGAGATGCTCCGTTCAAATCTCTTAACATCTGTTGAAGATTATCCAGATTCTCAGCGAATAATACCAAGTCATCTGCGAATCTAAGATGAGACAGAAAAACACCATTTATCTTAATTCCTAAATTGTCCCATGCAAGCGTTTTTACGATATCCTCCAAGACAGCCGTAAAGAGCTTGGGTGATATGGTGTCTCCCTGTCTCACCCCCCTCTTGATGGATATAGGGTTAGTTAGACTGTGTAATCGTACTTGCATGGTAGCTGAGGCATATAGTTCCCGTAGCAGGTTCACGTAGCGACTGTCAATATTGCAGCGACGGAGTGAGTTAAACACAGCCCAATGCTCTATGCTGTCGAAAGCTTTTTCGTAATCGACAAACGCCATGCATAGGGGCCGGTTGTACTCCTGACTCTTCTCCATCAACTGCTTGACAGTATGTATGTGATCTATGGTGGAGTAACCACTACGGAAACCAGCCTGTTCGACGGGTTGATAGTCGTCAAGCAAGCGCGTGAGACGATTACAGATAAAGATAAAGATAAAGATAAAGATTTATTTATTTGTTCTGAATATGGTTATGTCACAAGCATGTTAGGTAGGTACATTAAATAGTTCTGCATATTCAGTCATTGTCATGACATACAAATAGTTAGGTAAGTAGGTATATTGTAATTAAAATTCAATTCACAATCATTGGTCATTCATTATTAATAGTCAACACCTACTTTAAATTAAATTATTAGTAATCAAAATTTATATAAAAAAAATTACAAAAAATTGCATGCATTTTAAGAATAATAATTACACAAATGTCATAATTCAATAAATTCCTGAACCGAATAAAAACTATTGTCAATTAACCATTCTTTAAGAGCATTTTTAAATATATTACCGTGTTTTTCTAACAAGAAGCTAGGTAACTTATTATAAATTTTGCATACCATGAAAGCGCAATTACGTTTATATAATTCTAGTCTCGGTCTAGGCATTTTTAGAGGCCTTTGTGTTGCAACTCTTCGATTACTATTATCTTGCTGCTCAAACAAGTTATAGTGATTTCTGACAAACATGACTGATTCCAAAATGTATAAGGAGGGGATTGTCAAAATTTTATGTTTTTTAAATATAGGTCTACAAGATTCTGTCTGCTCCATTTCCCAAATTGCCCTTATACATTTCTTCTGAGAAACAAAAGCCCTTTGAATATTACTCGAGTTTCCCCACAGTAAAATACCATATCTAATAATGGATCCTACATAGCTATGATACACTACTAATGCAGTTCTTATTGATGATACTTTCTTGATCGTTCTTAGAGCATAAACAAATTTATTTATTCTTGCACACACTGCGTTTATCTGAGATTTCCAATCAATATGTTCATCTAAACTAATACCTAAAAACTTAATAATATTTGACTGCTCTATTTTATCGTTATTATGTGATATATTTAATGTCATTCCTTTTTGTTTTGTTGTTCTAAATTGTATATATTTTGTTTTATTTTTATTTATTTTTAGGTTATTATTATCAAGCCATGTAATTACATTAATCAATGAATTGTTAATGTCATATTCAAATTTATTAATGTCATTTCCATCCACAACTATAGTTGTATCATCCGCAAAAAGAATACATTCATGATCTATTGAGGATGGTAAGTCATTAATGTATACTAAAAATAACAGTGGTCCTAAAATGCTACCTTGCGGCACGCCATACTTATTTATTATTATATTTGAGTCAAAATCTTCCATTGTCTTGTTCTTTTCTGATAACTTTCTAATCCTAACCATTTGCTTGCGGTCTTTCAAGTAACTAGAAATCCAATCATGAGCTTGCCCTCGGATGCCGTATTTATCTAGTTTTTGAAGCAGGATTGAATGTTTGACAAAGTCAAAAGCCTTGCTCATGTCGAGAAATAATGCAACCGTAGGAATTTTGTTATTTATATTATTTAATATTTTTCGTAATAACTTAAAAGATGCTAGTGTTGTCGAGTTATTTTTCCTAAATCCGTGTTGCTGTTTTGTTAATATATTATATTTGTCTAAGTAGTTTTGTAGTCTTACATAGTATATTTTCTCTAGTATTTTTGACAAAATTGGTACTAGTGTAACTGGTCGATAATTGTTGTGATCTGTATGTGTCCCTTTTTTGTATAAAGGTTTAACAATAGAGCACTTTAACCTTTCAGGAAATATACCTTGTTGTAATGATAAATTTGCTATATAAGTTATTGGGTAAGCAATAACCTGAGCCACTTTTTTAAGAATTTTAGTGGATATCAAGTCGTAACCAACAGCATTTGTGTTGCGCAGTGACATAATTATTGTGAACACTTCTTTAGCATCTGTAGGTTCTAGGAACATGCTCTGCGGGTTACTGTGTATATATGCTGTTGGATTAGTTTGAGGTAATGAATTATCTACATTTGTCACTCTAATGAAATAGTTATTAAAAGAATTTGCAATTTCCAGACCATTGCTAATACAATGTCCATTTTCAATAATTTCTTTTATGTCATGTTTAGTTTCTACTTTACCAATTTTTTTATTAATTATTTTCCAAGTTGCTATACATTTATTTTCTGCATTATGTATATATTTATTATTATATGTTTTTTGTAATTGCATGATACAGTTTTTTAAAATTTTAGAATAGTTGTGGAATTTTTCTTTATTTTTGTGTGTTTTATCTTTATAGTATTTATATCTTAAATTGCGTTTTCGCTTGCAACTTTGTTTGATACCTTTAGTAATCCATAGTAATTTATTGACTCTACTTGTAATTTTAACTCTATATTTTGGAAAACAGAGACTACTAAATGACTTTAGCGAACACCTTGTAGAGTTGGGACAGTAAACTAATAGGAGTAGTCAATAAAGCATAAATATAAAGGTCGATCGTATTCAACGTATTTTTCAATTACCTGTTTCAAGGTATGGATATGGTCCACTGTTGAGTAGTTTTTTCTAAAACCTGCCTGTTCTACGGGTTGACTCTCTTCTATTGAGTTAGATATTCTCCGCAGCAGTGTTGTAGCAAAGACTTTGTACAAACACGACATTAAGCTGATAGGTCTGTAATTACTAATTTGTTTGGGGTCCCCTTTTTTGTAGAGTAGTACTATTTCAGAACCTGTCCATTGGTATGGCAATTTTTTTTTTTCCATAATGAGATTAAATAACTTTGTAAGTGGTTTTGTTAGAGTTTGTTTAGCCGCTTTTAACATGTCATTGGTTATGCCATCTGGGCCAGGGCATTTTGCAGATATCAGCCTCTTTATGGATAGTTCTATTTCACTTTCCAAAAATGGTGGGACTGGATCCGTATTAATAGAACAGCTGCTGTATGTCTCTGGGTTGCTGCCGGTGTTGCTGTAGAGCTGTTGGTAGAATTGGGTAGCTATGTTTAATATATCTTTCCTGTTGGTTATAGTGTTGTTAGAGGAATTACATAGGTTAGTCATTAGATGTTTCGTAGTGTTCAGTTTCTTGTAAGCTTTTTTCACTCCACCGGTTTTGTCTAAGAAATCATGAATAGTCTGAATTCTGTATTTATGTAGGTTTTGTTTGGTTTTTTTGTTTATGGTTCTAAACAATTTGGTAAGTCTTCGTTTTTCTTTTCTTGTTTTGTTAGGTTTGTTTCTGAGCTCGTGTCTTAACTTGTATAGCTCTACAATTTCATCCGTTATTATTAACTGTAATTCTTTTGGTTTCTTATTCAGACATGTATTTAGGCATTTTGTGAGACTATTTTCTATGTTGTCGTAGAATGTTTGTATTGTTTTTGTTTCTGTTTCTGATATAATAAGATTCTTTTCAATATTGGCGAGATCAATGTTTTTCATGATATTGTGTTTTCCATAGTTGGCTCTAGTAAGTTTCCGTGATTTTACAGATACAGTCATCCTGATCATTCGGTGGTCGCTGGAGTGTCTAAATCTGCTGAGTACATTTATATTTTCTACATATTTCGGTTGGTTTGTTGTTATAAAATCAATCTCGTTTTTTGTTCTTCCGTTTGGTGATAGCCATGTCCATCTGAGTTTGTTAGACTTCTGAAATAAAGTATTTGCAATCTTTAGTTTATGTTGCAGACAAAATTCGATGAATCTTTGGCCTCTAGAGTTTCTGTTTCCATAACCGTATCTTCCCATAACCGTATTTTCGTTGATCTCTGGTTTACCTATCTTTGCATTCATATCGCCCATGATTATTGAATTTTTTGTGCATTTATTCATCGCTTTCTCGAGTTCGGTATAAAAGCTTTCTATTTCTACTTTTTTTGCTTTTGAAGTAGGGGCATAAACTTGTACAATGGTATAAATTGTTGAATAGATTTTCATTTGAAGTATGGCTACTCTCTCAGATATTGCGGTGAAATCTTGTACTTCGAAATTTCTTTGTTTTTTAACCATAAAGCCGACTCCTTTTTCTCCTTGGTTTTTCCCGTAGTAATATAGGATGTAGTTTCCTCTATCTTCAATTTTATAACCTTGTCTTCTTACTTCAGAAATGCCGATGATGTCCCATTTTATGTTTGTTAGAGCATATTCGAGTTCTATTATTTTAGTTTCATTCAAGAGCGAACGAACATTAAATGTCGAAATATAAAATTTCGTGGTCCTTGGAGGGTGGTAGTCTACTGCCCCCTCGGTGACTAGCCGTCCTGGGGGAGATTTTTCGTATTTTTCGTTTTTGTTTTTGCTTTTGCTAGGGTGTTCGTTGTTGTGAAGGCATCGGAGAGGCGAGATTGGTTGCTATTCTCCAGATTCATCAGAGGAAATTGCCGTGTTGTACAACGGCGTTGCGCTCTGTTTTTGAAGGTAGTTAGTCATATTCGTTTGGCCTTTTTGCGCGTAGGTTTTTCTAACTTTAGTTTTCTTATTTGCTGCTTGGTATTTGGGTGAACCCCGGTCTCTGGAGTTAGATTGGCTGTTAGTTAGATTTGGTGGAGTCGATTCTAATTCGCGCTTTTTAGTATTTTTGTATTTATTTTTCTTTTGTTCTTTTTCCTGAACTCCGTGGCTGCCCGGATCTTTGACTATTAGCTTATCATAGCGTAAAAACGCTATCTTTCCCTCGTCTCGCTCTCTTTGTAACTGGACTTGTAATTTTTTGCGGGTTTCTAGGATCTCTTGTGGATAGTCTTCCTTGATGTATATAGTTTTCTCTTGCAGGTGATGTTTGTTTTTGAGAATTGATATTTTCTTTCCAAGAGTGGTGAAAGTAGTTACTATAGGTCTCATTCTGTTATCGGATTTTCTGCCTAGTCTACGAACCATTTCTAGATCTCTTCTGTTACACTCAGTATCCATATCTTTTGTGATAATATCTATTATTTTATTTTCGAGCTCTTCATAAGATTTTTCTCCCTCCTGCACCGCAAAAAATACGATGTTCCTATACCGTATTTGTTTTTCAATTTCAGTAATTCTTCTGTGGTGATCTGAATTAGTTTTCTTTATCGAGTCGATTTCTTTTTGAATAACTGTGACTTTTTCATCGATATGATCATTTATATTTTTGGTGATTCTTGTCTCTATATTTTTCAAGGATTCTTCAGAGTCTCTACCAATATTGACTCGTAGCTCTCTTATTAGTTGCTCTATATTCGATTGGCTAGCCATAGTGGTGACCTCTGTGTGAGTTTCTTGGTACTAGTTAGGACTTGCGGTAGGGTGCGTGCGGCCCGTGATTGATTTTGAGATTTCGATAGGCTTTGGCTGTGTTAGTTACACAGACTGTTCATAGATGTCGCTTTAAGTAAAAAATGATTGGAATGATTTGGCAAAATTTGACGTAAGTACAGTATTAGGATTTCGAGTAAAGTTTTATTTCGTAGGTCTTTAAAACTTCAACTGCACTATGTTTTTTAAGTCTCACTAAGATATGGATTTAGTATACTGTCGTTATTTAACTTGTTGTCTTCCACTGATTAATTGTCAAAAGTTCATTCTATCTTCACTTTAGATTTTTTTGCACTGTTTCACTGTTTTTCACTGTATTAAGTCATCGGATTGATAGTTCGTTTAGTCCACTTTCTGTTTTACTATATTTTGCTTGCAAACTGTTCGACGAAATATTTATTTACAATTGAAAACTACGGAGCAATTATCACTGTGTGTTTACAACGAAGCGCCCTCTAGCGCCACTATTAAAATACTAAACTTTATTATTTATTATTTACCTACAACTAGTGTCAAAGACTTTAATTGCTAAATGGGCAATGGTTAATAAAGGAAGAGATAAATTAGACGAAATCAGAAAGGGGGCAAGCGGCGAACAGACCATTTTATTTTAAATTCAAATCTATTATAGAGCAGTTACGAAAAAAAAAATGTATCAATACATTTTCGGGAGTTTTTAATGACAAACGTCATTCGCGGATAAATAATAAAATTCACTTCGTTTTAAAATGTAGCTCTACTGACGTTAAAGTAGGAATTAGAGGCATGACAAAAATGTCTGTTGTGTTTTAAAAGAAAAAAAAGTGCATTTAGGAAAATCCTAGTTCTGTCTTTCGCTTTTCGTCTAGTTACTACGTACTACAAAAAACTTAATTTTGGCACTTGTCTCATGGTTCTATTTTATTTTTTCGGTCACTAGCTATTACGTACTACAAAGTACTTATTGGCACTTGTCTCAAAGTTCTGTTACTAGTTTTTTCTGTCACTAGCTACTACGGACTACAAAGTACTTTGTCGATTGGCACTCGTCTAGTGCCATGACCGGTGAGTGTTCTCATTAAATGGAACGGCTCCCTAAATGGCTCGCTCGCTTCGAATTACTTCCCTAAGCTTTGCAAATGAGTGTGAGCTGCAGGTGAACTGAACGAAATAAACTTGAATATTTTCAAGATGCACAATAACATCATCATTATCATGTCACGAAAATGTGAAATAGGTGGAAAAGCCGTTTTATGTTATTTTATTATTGTATACCTACCTATAGGTATTAACTCGCATTTTTACTCGGTTTTGCTTTCTATATTGATGTGTTAGTAGTTTGTCGATTTTCTTTGATTTATGTGCCTTGCCCTAGCCATAATTTTATCTAACTACTTAGAACAATTTGTAATGTTATATTCTATGTGTGTGTGTAAATTAATAAATAAATGTCATTTGCAGAGGTTCTTGCAAATTAGCAAGCAACTGAAAATGAAAAAAAAACAAAAACATGCGAAGGGTGGAACTGGCAGTATTTTAGTGTTTTAAAAGGAAAGCAACCTTGTCACACTGTGTCAAAGTGGTTAAAAAATGATGCAGCATGGTGACCAGTGAATTTTATAATTCTACGAATACTAAATTAACCGCTAGTGTGTATTTGTATTATACTTTTTGAGAAATACCTAATTAAAAACGTAATTCGTAATAAAATATCTTTTTTATCAACGTGTAGGTAGGTATTTTTAATTAGTTCTGTGACAAATAAGATAATTCAATTTTTTTTTAAATTTATTATCAAAAATACAGAAAATAAATTATAACTTAATTAGGATAACACCTAACCACGAAGGTTTATCTTGTGCTATCGTGAACCACTATTAACATAAACTAAAAATAGGGAAAAACAATCCTACTAATATTATAAAGGTGAAAGTTTGTGTGTGTGTAAGTATGTAAGTGTGTTTGTTACTCTTTCAAGCTAAAACTACTGAACAGATTTGGCTGAAACTTGGAATATACATAGTTTATGACCGGGAATAACAAATAGGCTACTTTTGATTCCGGTATTCCCACGGGAACGGAAACTACCGCGGGTAACACCGCGAGGCGCAGCTAGTATAAAATATAAACTAACTAATAAGTACCTACCTCACTAACTACATTTTTTTTTATACTTTTTTATTCTATTCAGTGTTCCACGTAACAACTTGCAGGCTATTTGTCATAAAATAATTCACTGGATCGTATTTTATTAAGTATTCCAGGAAACAATTAACTTAGTGAAGCGCTGTAATGGCTTGCTTAGTACTTGATAAATAGTTTTATGAGACGTTCTACGTGAAACATCCCACTAATATTATAAAGGTGAAAGTTTGTGTGTTTGTGTGTGTGTGTGTAAGTATGTAAGTGTGTTTGTTACTCTTTCACGCTCAAACGGCTAAACGGATTTGAATGAAATTTTGTATCAGGATTGCTTATACCCTGGATTAACAAATAGGCTACTTTAAATTCCTGAAAAGTGCAGTGTTCCCGTGGGATAAACCATTATTATTCATCAAAATAGTTTCGGTAGTTTGGCCGTGCAAAAGGCAGCTGTCAGACAAAATAACTTCATAGATGGCAGCACAGGCAAAAATATAACTCCACTGGACGGATTGAATGAAATTTGGTAGCAGGATTGCTAATACCCTGGATTAAAATATACGCAAATTAAAATTCCTGAAAAGTGCATTGATTCCGTGGGATTATTAATCAAATTCATGAAAATAGTTTATACAAAATAGTTTGATGAATAGTTTGATTGAAAAAGTAATAAAATAATTTCAATAGATGGCAGCACAGACAAAGTTATTATTCCTTCACGATCAAACGGCTGGATGAATTTGAATTAAATTTGGTAGTAGGATTGTTTATTCCCTGGATAAACAAATAGGCTACCTTAAATTCCTGAAAAAAGAAATGGTTCCGTGAGATTATAAACCAAATTATTCATCAAAATAGTTTGGCCGTGAAAACGTAACTGTTAGTCAAAATAATGTTAAAAGATGGCAGCACATGCAAAGTTATAACTCCTTCACACTCAAACGGCTGGACGGTTTTGAATGAAATTTGGTACAAGGACAGTTGATATCCTGGATTAACACATGTCTTAGGCTACTTTAAATCCCTTAAAAGCGTATTGTTTCCGTGAGATTATCCAAATAGCTAAATTATGCTTCTTGAAACTCAAACGGCTTATCGAATTTCAAATATTGTTTCTTTTTGTCCCGATAATCTCACGGAATTGGGACTTATGAACGCAGATAAATCCCCGATAAAAAGATTTCTGGCTCAACATAAACCATTTGAACAAAATTTATATTTGTGTCTTCAATTAAAATTCGCTACAGCACCTCATCGTCGCTATTTTATTAAATTTCCCACAGTTTCGGCTCGCTTTGAGTCTAAAATCCTCGCAGCGCTCGCTTTGCTCGCATGTTGCTTTTTCAATCTTTTGCAAGCAAATTGAACTGTGTCAGACCATAGAATAGGAACCGACCAGCGCCTTTTCTTTGAGCATCATAAGCAAACATAAGTGTCAGTCATGATTAATGTGTCTTAAAAATTTGAGTCTAAGAAACTCGATGCGCTTGCTTAGTTCGAAGCTCGCTTCGCTCGCACGGTAGCTTCACAAATATTTTGCTAGCAAATTGAACTATGTCAGACAATATAATAGGAACCGACCAACAGTCAGCCTTTTATATGAGCTCCATAAGCAAAATCAAGTATCACGTCAGGACGCATTTGTTTTTAAAAATTTCCGCTCGCTTCGCGAGTTTAAGACGCTCGCTGCGCTCGCTTAGTTCGAAGCTCGCTTCGCTCGCACGGTAGCTTCATAAATATTTTGCTGGCAAATTGATCTATGTCAGACCATAGAATAGGAACCGACCAACAGTCAGCCTTTTCTATGAGCTCCATAAGCAAAATCAAGTAACACGTCAGGACGCATTTGTTTTTAAAAATTTCCGCTCGCTTCGCGAGTATAAGACGCTCGCTGCGCTCGCTTAGTTCGAAGCTCGCTTCGCTCGCACGGTAGCTTTATAAATATTTTGCTAGCAAATTGAACTATGTCAGACCATATAATAGGAACCGACCAACAGTCAGCCTTTTCTATGAGCTCCATAAGCAAAATCAAGTATCACGTCAGGACGCATTTGTTTTTAAAAATTTCCACTCGCTTCGCGAGTTTAAGACGCTCGCTGCGCTCGCTTAGTTCGAAGCTCGCTTCGCTCGCACGGTAGCTTCATAAATATTTTGCTAGCAAATTGAACTATGTCAGACCATATAATAGGAACCGACCAACAGTCAGCCTTTTCTATGAGCTCCATAAGCAAAATCAAGTGTCACATGACGAATTTGTCTTAAAAATTTCGGCTCGCTACGCTCGCATGGTTCGAAGCTCGCTTCGTTCGCACGGTAGCTTCTTGAATATTTTGCTGGCAAATTGATCTATGTCAGACCATAGAATAGGGACCGACCAACAGTCAGCCTTTTCTATGAGCACCTTAAGCAAAATCAAGTGTCACATGACAAATTTGTCTTAAAAATTTCGGCTCGCTGCGCTCGCTTGGTTCGAAGCTCGCTTCGCTCGCATGGTAGGATCTTGAATATTTTGCAAGCATAATAAACTGTGTTAGACCATAGAATAGTAACCGACCAGCAGTCATCCTTTTCTATGAGCACCAAAATCAAGTGACACAATGACGCTTTGGTCTTAAACAAGGAGCAAATTAAAAATTTTATGAATTTTTTTCGATTACGTAAGAAGAGAGTAATTTTTTGCACTCTCGAGGTGCATTTTTATTCATATCTCTGATGATCCTCATCAGACCAAAAAAAAAACATCAAAATCGGTTCACCCAGTCGACGAATTGAGAACTTCCTCCTTTTTTGAAGTCGTAAAAAAAATGTATCAACTTATTCACCGCGGGTAACACCGCGGGGCACAGCTAGTTGTAAATAAAGTTACAGCCACTAGCGCTTTTAACCTACTCCAAAAAAGAAGCAGATTCTATGTTCCACTTTCGTTTGTTCGTATGAGCAGGTGGCCAATTCTGGTGACGAAGTTTTTAGGCCGTTTTAGTTTTTGTTTCACTGTAAGTTTTTTTAACTGTTTATGTCGTGGGAATCGAAAATCAAAAGGAATCGAAAATAAATTACATTCGATGAAAGTATGAAAAATAAGCATTGCTTATTTAAATTAGCGTTGCATAGCACGCTCGTTCACTTTGATTAGGCTAATGAATGTAACAGAACACAAAATGACATCTGATAACTGCTGAATTCACTGTAATGGCACTAACTAATAGGCTGATAACTAAATTGGCAGTGTTTCTCGTTGAGGTTTAAAGCTCATTACCGATGCATACCGACCTAGTTAGAATTCCGGACATTACACTTATTAAACATCTGCATTACAGTTTTAATAACAATTAAATGAAATGAAATATGGTCACGACTGTATCCCGGGAGCGGTAGACATTTCTTTCAGATCATTTAGGCATTTTTTAGATCTTTTTGAAAATGTCTAAGGGTAGTCAGAGGTATGTCCAAATACATACATATTTGGTACATGCCCACTTTTTCCTTCTCGGACCACTGGTGACACAAGCTGGTGGCAGGACGCGGATCAAGTGACCTTATCAAGCACGGAAAGGCGTTTTGTATTACACGGCGCTCTACGGTGTTGGTCGGTGATGGAACGATCAAGTGGGTGTCGTCTCATATTAATCAATACAAATAATATGTTTCGCCAAGCACGTTCAGTTATAACACTGTCGAATAAAGACCGGACCACTACAAAAAGTGTAATCAGGAGACGAAGTAAATGAGTGAGTGTAGTCTGTCTACATATCTGGGTTGGCGTTTTCTCTTCCACTAAATTAATACTATCAATTAGAATATCTACTTGTAGGTGTTATATGCCGCGCCTACCTAGATGTTTAGAAGTTTAATGTAATTAATTAATCAACACTGAAATACTGTATCAACCTTTATAGTTGCAAATAAGTAAATGAATTTAGATTTGTTTTTGCCTTGCTTCGCTCACCCTCAAAGTACCAGGGAATATAATTTATTGTGCTACTCAATATTGAGGAAATATGCGTTCACTGGGGCCACATACTTTTATAAGTACGTAAACTCTTAAAATTCTTGTCATATTTTTCCTCCTCACGTGCCAATACTTTATCTCAACAGCTCACACACACGCGATGCCCATAAAATTACTTCTACTGTCATTGCATTTTTCAGCTAGGTTTTTATTATACTACCATGGGGGAAGTGATGTTTGAAATTACGAGTAACTATTTGTTTTACGCACATTGTAAAGATAAAGTTTTTGAAAGACATTGGCTGTAAGACTTGATCACCACTATATACACAAGCTTGGTAGGTGAGTAGGAATTATATCAATTATAAAACATATGCAAACGGGTATTTATCACGAATTTTTTCTATAATATTGCCCGACGTTTACGACGTTTTTATCAATTATTGTTAGGATTTCAAAATTGAAAAAAAGCTTGATTACTATAAACCCACAAACACCCGTAAAACGGGGTGGATAGACATGGTTTTAAAGTTTGTTATAATTTCTTTATAGATTTTTGTATGATTGGCTATCGTATTAGTATTTTTTTATTATGTCTCGGAGTTCAATTAATACTATTCTATCATGAAATATATAGATTTGTTTTGATTTCATCGTAAAATGCAAAAAATATGTTACATTTCTATTTACCCGCAATTGGGGTCAATAGAAACGACATAAGGGGCGAATAGAAAAAATCGCCAGGGCTGTCACTTTCCAAAAATAGGTACCTAGGTAAGTTAGAGGGTAGGTAGTGTTAAGTAAAAAAAAAGTACGTAAGAACTCTTATGTAGGTACCTACCTAACAATATTTTGGTGGCAGCCCTAGCACATAATTTTCTATACACCCCCTTCTCATTTCTATTGAAACCTATCCCGTTTCTATTAGCCCCGTACTTCATATCTATTGACCCCATACTATGTATCTATTCGCCTCTTTGGCATTTCTATTAACCCCAAAAATTTAATAAAATTGACTTGGTTTACAATTTTAGCCATAAATTTAATTATACAACATAATTTTACTTTTATTTACATTAAAATGAACCGTGAAGAACTGCCAAATACACAATAAACTTTGAATTTTACAAGAACTCGCTTTTACCAAAGATATTGATAAAGTTTTGAGGACCACAAAAATAACGTCTCACGACGACTCACTTTCAACGTATTTTTTTTTTAAACTTCTAACCTGACAGCAAATCAGTCTTGCTATTTCAATAAAAAAAATACTGTAGTTTCCAAATAAGTAGAATTTGGCGTTTTTATTTGAAAATGTTTGTTAATAATTGCCAGAATAAAACTTTCTTGGTTTTATTTCCATTCACCTCTTGAATTCTATTCACCCCGTTTTACCCGGTACACAATTCACACGTCAAAACAGGTGGGTCATGCTCATATTGCATGCAAAAGTGAGAGCATTCTACGTGAACATTGGAAGCCTTGTCGCATACCTATTAGAGAGTTTGCCATTGACTAATATGTTGCAAAGGAAATTGTTTAAAATTGCATCAAGTTGATGCAATTTATTGCAACTCAATACACTTACTCGTAGTGTTTACTCACTCTGTGAATACACTTTTCAACGTGTTCCTCTAAATGAGATAAATATATTTCGAATTAAGCAATTGTTTGCGGTTAGCGGTTCGGGCTACCGATGGTTCGATAAAAGGAATTTGTACTAAATATAATAATCTTCTTCTTCTTAGTCGGCCTCTTCATTGCTGAAGGTCGTGTCTAGTTAGAAACTGGATTATTCACTTCTTATACTGTGCACTATGCTTTTCCACGTTTTCCGGTTATAAATATAATAATAAAAGATATGTATTATTTGGTCTTCGATCAATTTTTCCTACAATACATACAATGTTAAAATGTCACAAAAGTCAACAAGTCACGTTTTTATTCAACTCTAGTATAATGCCTAAGTATCCTTTTCTATATATTTTACCACAAATGAAAAGAATCAATCTCGAATATTCGACGCCCTATCAAGTGGGTCATTCTTTCGTCCCATCGAGTGGGCCGTGGGCTATTCTTTCATACAAGTTTATCGCAGGGACAATAGCTAAACAATCGTTCGTTATCTCGCCAGAAAATAGCGGCAAGAACTCGATAGTGTTGAGCGAAGTATCGATAGTATCGATAAAAGATTTATGTAGGTAAAATGTTTTACTATTATCATAGATAAAAAGTGCTTATGCCAGTTTACGAGAATTTTATAGTCTTTTACGAACAGTTTTTACGGTAACGCATAGAACAATAAAGTTATACTGGTCATGTGATTTTATGCTTTGTTAAAAGTTACATCAAAAACTAAACAGTGAAACGAACTAAACAGCATGTAGGTACCTACCTGATAATTATATTTGTACATGCCTCTGGCTACCTCTTCTGAGATATCGAATGGATATTTGTAGACAATTTTCATGTCAAAAGGATCCAAAAATTGCCTAAAGATCTGAAAGAAATGTCTATCGCTCCCTAGAATACAGTCGTGATCATATTTCATTATTTGTAGACTGCAACAGAAGTCTTTACTATTTGTCTGATGCAGTTGTCATGATATTTACATAAACTTCAGAAATATGCAAATAATTCTGTGACCTAGTCAAAACTGGAGCGGTTACGTCATTGATTTCATTGGGCCTCTGATTCTGATTTAATTGCTGAATATAAGTTACAATTCATCAATAGTCCATAAATGAGACAGTTAGCATTCTAATAACATCGATTGGCTTGCAAACTACTCCCGTTTGGTTTGCTTACCTACTTAAGAAAAATGTGGGTATGTACCTCTGACTACCTTCTAAGACATTTGAAAAGATTAAATCCTAAAAATCTGAGAGAATGAATAATAACGTTTTAAGCAGATTTAAAGAAATATATATTTTTTTTAACCTTTATTGTGTCCCATTGCTGGGCAAAAGTTTCCCCCATCTCTTTCCACTTCTTTCGATCACCGGCCGCTTCCCAACCACTCCTCCTGGAAGGCATCTATGTCGTCACGCCAGCGTCTTTTAGGCCTGCCTTGGCGTCGCCGTCCGTCTTCAGGCTCCCACTTGGTGCGGCCGATGCCCACTTGTCGGGGTGCATTCTCCTGACGTGGCCTGTCCAATCCCACTTTAGCCTGGCTGACTTCCGTGTGCATATTATAATATCATATTTCTTTAAAGAAATTATCGATAAAAAAATATCATCGTCTCCTCCCTATTCCTAGGCCTCTAAACGCCCCATTGTGGTGTAGACAATAGTGTCCTCGAAAGCTCTTTATTTAATTAAACAAGTGACGCGTGACAGTTCTAAATGATAGTTAACCTTTGTTGGCGTTTCTGATAATAGTTTGTTTTGTGAACGATTTAATTGAGCGGTTGATTGGATACTTTTGTTTATTGGTTAATTGTATAAGAAATATAGGAAAATCGTATGACTATGATAGTATTATAATAACCAACGTTAGATAGTAATAACCAATATTACTCACATACTTAGTATTTAAATTGAAATAATGGAATAATCAAGGCAATAGGTAAAAATCGACAACACTACACACAATAGGTACCTACGTCAAAAGTCTGTGATCGAGACCAATAAAGAATTCAATTAAAAATGATGAGGGTTATAACAATATTTAATCTAGAACTATTTTATATAACCAGACATTTTTATAAAAAAAAATTACTTAGTCTTTTGTTAATTAATTTTATTAATTACAAATTCCAAATTGATTTTTTTTACACACAAAGCAAATCTTGTTTTCCTGATTATGACTCATCTCAATCCTAATAATTCATTACGTATCTACGTGTATATATAATTAACATAGGTAACAAGCAATTCCTCAAAGCAAACCCGGGTATAATTGCATTGGCACGCTTATTGCTTGGATTCCGCGCTGATTTGCAATTCGTCAGCGAACTAACATTTGGATTTGAGCTCGAATAATTAGGTTTTGCATCCGACACAGTTACAGGTTTGAAGATAATGTTTGCTACGTAGAGCCAATTCTACGTCGTAGAGCGAACAGCTACGTCGTAGAGCTACATGCTACGAAAAACTTACAGCTGACATAATATAATTGCTCAGTACTTAAACTAAACTTAAACGTGGTATCAATTGATATTAAAAGAAGGCAAAATTTAAAACATTACTAATCAACTTTGAATAAGTTATAACTAGTACAGCACAGGTGCGTAATTGTTTTTACTAATGTTATTTAGGGGTCGACTTTAGTATAAGTGTTTGATACCTCAGAAAATTTGAAGTCTGTTTAACATTTTTAATTTTGCCACTTGTTATTCACTACTCTTCGATGTTACTGTATAATCCTACTCGTTCGTTCGTTCGTTCGTTCGTATGAGCAAGTGGCCAACTCTGGTGACGGAGTTTTTAGGCCGCCTAAAGTCCTCCGTCATGGCTTAACGACTTTAAAAGCCGGGACCAACAATTTAACGTGCCCTCCGAAGCACGGAAGCGCTCAGATGAAAATGTCACTTGCGGTCACCCATCCAAGTAGTGACCGCTCAGAACGTTGCTTAACTTCGACGATCTATCAAGAACGTTTTAGCAAGCTTCGCCACGAGCGCTTCATAATAATACTATTCAAAGTAGTTTCACGTTTATGCATCACCATGGAAAACGGCACGATATTTGAAATATGCCTTACAAATGCAAAGCCTTCTAAAGCCGCGTCACAGAGGAAATAAACTGACTACGGGAGTGTGCACTTTTAGAAATTCGCCACAAAGGAGTGGAAATTTCACTATTTTCGATGGACTGTGAATTGCGATATCAGCACGTGATTTGATGCAGTTCTGTGATCGTGGATAAATAAACAGCAACTATTGGTTATAAGACTCATGTCTTTGAATACCTTTAAAGATCACAGTAATAATATTATTTAAAAAAAGCCGTGTTGGTCAAGTGGATTAGTACCTCGACTTTCGATCCGAAGGTCGTGGGTTCGAATCCGGCCGTGCATCAATGAACTGAACGAATAACGGTGAAGGAAAACATCGTGAGGAAACCAGTTAGCTCTCTAATAGCGTCGATGGGCTTGCAACCTGTCACGTATGGAAAGTTAACTTCTGCAAAAAGTGGGCATGTGCCAAATATGTATGTATTTGGACATATCTCTGACTACCCCCTTAGACATCTTCGAAAAGATCTAAAAATTGCCTAATGATCTGAAAGAAATGTCTACCGCTCCCGGGATACAGTCGTGATCATATTTATTTTTTAATTTGATTTTTTAATAATATTAACGTGGAAGTGTATGGATTGATGGTGTTTATTTTTTGGCTGAATGTGGGCATGTAAGTACAAAAATTATGTTGTAACGTGTGTGTGTGTAACAGGTCATCGACACATAATTTACTGTCCCAAAAAGTAAGTTTATCATAGTCAATCAATACTAAATCTAAACCCACCAAAATAAAGTTCAGTTTCCTGTATTACCTACAATACAGAGAAACCTACTATACATTGGCACTGATAACGAGCGAGGCTTGCATTTGATTCCTTCAACTTCACGCTGCGGTTTGCGATTTGAAAACGGAACTCTGAACACACAGAACCCAATATTACCTTATACATTGAACCTGAAAATGACTTTATACAAACATTCAACATTTACGTGATACAATTTTGTAAAGAAAAGTAAGTTAGTTCGTATAAGTTAGTCTTGTAAAGGAGGAAATAATTTTTGAAATCTGATGAGTAGTTTTGGAGATTCAATCAATCAATTAATCATTTATTTATTTTCTCTCACAAACAATACAAACAAACCCCAAGCATACAAAAAAACAAACCAACTTTACTTATTTATAATAATAGTATAATAAAAAAAACATTCTAAATCTTAAGATTGGATGACAAGCTCCAAACAGCATTCAATATGACTCACAGCTGCACTCAGCGACATTTAATGTTCATTAAATCGTTCCATATTATTGATTTTGTATGGAAAATCTATGCTAAGAAGCTGTTTAATGAATAATCAATGTCTCTGAGTGCGGTTGTAAGCCTTGTAAAATCATTAAACGTTCTAGAACATTTAAAGGTTTAATTCCCATTTCCCTTGATTGCTTCCAAGCCACTCGTTTAGACGTCACACAACAATCAGTGCACGTGAAGCCAGTAGGTAATTGCAGCCTACGAGCTTAGCTTTTATGTTACACTCAACTTTTTACTGTTATAGGCTGACACAGACTGGACTCAATATCTGGTACATTTCATACAATTGTAACTTAACTGGACTTAACTGGTTATGAGATTTTATTAATACTTTTGTCGCAACTTAACATTAATTCATGAGTACTTAGGTAGAGCTTTTTTGGTGTATATAATAATAATAATAATAAATATTATAAAGAGGTATTTTGGTTTGTTTGTTTGTATGTTTGGGGTAATCTCCGAAACTACTCATCCGATTTCAAAAATTCTTTCACCGATGTGTAGCATGGACTTTCCGAATGAACATAGGCTATATTTTATCAAGGTAGGTACCACGTGAGCGAAGCCACGGGCAAGTAAGCTAGTTGGTGTATATAACTGAAGTTAAGTTATAAGCTAGTTTGATTTTCTCTATTAAATAATCGGTATACCAATAATAGAGGGATAAATCTTAACTGTGTCCTACAAAAATCAATGCAAAGCCTTTCGAAAAAAAATCCATAAATTATCCTATACTACCTAAGAGCCTATAGGATGTCAGAAGGTACCTACTCGTATTATAAACGTGAAAATTTGTATAGATGTTTATACTCTTTCACGCAAAAACCACTGAACGGGTTTGGCTGAAACTTTGAATATACAAAGTTTATGAGCTGAAATAACACACAGGCTATACCATAGTCCAGCCATAATCCAGGTTAGTATCACACGGGCGAAGCCGTGGGCTCAAGCTTGTATACAATAATAAACATCAGAGCGCACCAGCCATGAGTGTTCTTAAACTGTCATATAAATGTCGAATACCAGTATCGAATTAGACATTTACGGCAGATTATCGAACGGTTGTATAGCTGTAATAGTCCATACAAAATATGGTCGCGATACTCATCCTCCATTTAGTAGTAAGGAGACGTATTTGTTATCTAAGATATACTTTTATAGTAACGCATGGAAATTACCACAATATATAGTGATTTCGATACAGACTATTTCTCGATTTCGATTAATAAATTTATATTTTAGGATTTAGCAAATGTATATACTATATAGTCTTCTCAAAGACTTGCACCCTGATTGTGTAAATTGTATCAAAGTTGTATCAGAGCAAAAATCACAGTAAATCGCGAACATTTGTGTTTGTGTATTTGTGAATGTTTTAAACATTTGCTTTATCATTCAACAGCCTTTAGATTTTATGAAATGATATAACAATAAATACCTACCATAATTATAAAGAAGACATTCGAAAAGCGAGTCGATAAAAGGAACGACATTTAATTATGTCATAAATTTACGGCCAAGTTACGACAAAACGAGCAAAATGATCGAATATTTGATTGTTCTTTACACTTATTTAATATGTGGTTTATGATGTAAAATAAAACAGCAGTAAAAAATAATAATAAACCACATTGTGCATAATTTTTTTTTACCGAAATGTGTACCTAATCAAATCCACAAAATAACGAATCCATAAAAACTACCCCTAAAATCTCAACACATTTTGTAAAAAAAAATTATTCGCAACTTCAACTTTATTTCCTTTTTTTTTGACGACCTCTGTGGCGCAGTGGGCGAAAGCCCGCCTGAGACGCAGAGGTTGCGGGTTCGATCCCCGCTGCGGGACAAATGTTTGCATGATCTGCAAATATTTGTTTCGTGTCTGGGTGTTTTCTATGTATAATTATGTATGTATTTACAAAAAAAAATGTATCTATGTAGTTTATCAGTCATCTGGTTACCATAAAACAAGCATTAAATTGCTTAGCTTGGGACTAGATGACGCCGTGTGAAATGTCCAAGGATATTTATTTATTTATTTATTTATTTATTTCCTTAGAATAAGTATTATATTGCTTAGATATTCAAATAGTGTAAGTAAATCAGAATTCCAAAATCGGTGTACATTGTGATTCACGTCGCGAGTAGTTTGCTTCTACGTGACGGTGCGGAGGTTAGAAGGGATACAAATAACAGTTGAATTACCTGACGACCCCGGGTTACAAGTAAGCGACATAACATCTATTTTCGTATATCCGTTTTTTTTTACAAAATACTGCACGCAGATTTTTATGGAGAAAAACTGTCTTTACTTATTTCATTATTGGTTAGAGTCTGGGATATATTTGATTAAATTCACAAAACAGATTACAATCAATGCAAGTTATAAAGTAGAAATCAAAGTCTGAACTAGATTTGTAATCCTATGAGTGAATATAGTTTACTCCCACCTGTTCTGTTGAGTAGTTCTGTTGACAGAACTACTGGGATTTTTTTTCTCATTAGTTCTTATAATAGAATACGCTAAAACTAAAATCAATTAAATGACGGATACAATTAACAGACGACCTCTGTGTGCGCAGTGAGCGTAAGACGCAGAGGTTGCGGGTTCAATCCCCGCCGCGGGACAAATATTTGCATGTTCTGTAGATATTTGTTCCGGGTCTGGTTGTTTTTCTATGTATAATATGTATGTTACAAAAAAAATGTATTTATGTAATTATCAGTAATCTGGTTACCATAACACAAGCATTAAATTGCTTAGCTTGGGACTAGATGACGTCGTGTGGAATGTCCAAGGATATTTATTTATTTAAGGCGAAGCTTGCTAAAACGTTCAAGATAGATCGTGAAGTTAAGCAACGTTCTGAGCGGTCACTACTTGGATGGGTGACCGCAAGTGGCATTATCAGCTGAGCGCTTCCGCGTTTCGGAGGGCACGTTAAATTGTCGGTCCCGGCTTTTAAAGTCTTTAAGACATGACGGAGGCCTTTAGGCGGCCTAAAAACTCCGTCACCAGAGTTGGTCACTTGCTCATACGAATTTACTTAATTTATTTATTTTTTCAAATAACTTACTGAGATTTCGTAATTAATAAAGGGGGGTATAGTAACTTCCATGTTCAGCTAACCCAGTTTACCTAAAAAGCAACTTGTATGCAGCCCACGGAACGCTACTAAACTTAGCATAAATCTTTATCAACCAACACTGAAAAACCAATGACGGGCTAAGGCTTTTCAGACATCGGCGTAGTAAAAACATTATGAGTTGTGCAACTACTAACTTTAGAAGTTGATAAATTAAAAGTTTTTATCTTTTGTAACTTGGAAGGGAAAAAGGTAAGGATGATGATGATCAGATCTAGGATAATTCTGGTATAAACTAGGATAAAACTGAATTACATTAAAATAAGAAGTTCACACAAAACCACTGACTATGGGTTTCCCCAATATTTGATAATTGATTTAAGAGCTTTTAAATTTTCGAAAAGGTCTTAAATCATATGAGCAAAATCAAAGAATAATGAAACTAAACGTATGTAGTGTAAGAGATAACCTAAATGATTATTTACATTAAATTATTATGGTGTTATTATTATAAAGAAGATGCACTGTAGATTGACAATGTCAAGGCGTCTTGGCCGCGTTCGGCCGCCGCAGTCAATTTACATTTAAATTACACTTCGGGCCACTCACCGACTTCCTAACTTACGTGAATTACGCGGACGTCACTTACGGATACTTTTTGTGGCCGCCAGTGTTTTGAATGTTCATAATGGTATACTAAGTACTACGTTCAGAATAATTTTGGAAATGTTCACATAAAATGCCTAAAAAATCTATCTCTAAATATAAAATCGTCAAACCTTGTTTTGTTCGGTTTAATACAAAATTGATTGGAAATAACACAAAGGCTTCATTTGATCCCGGTATTCCCATTTCCCGTGAACGGGAACTACCGCGGGTAACACCGCGGGGCGCAGCTAGTCTACAATATAAATGCTAAACAACACTTCCATAATTGCTATATCCACAGCAAACAATAAAGGAGCAACACCAAAAAGCAGTTTGTTTTGTATAATTCTGTTATTTCGCTAACCTCATTGCAACTACTCGTACTACAAAACATTCATTAAAATTAATGAACTAAAGCTTACAATTTGGCTATTTTTAATCAAACTGCTAACATGCTATTGTTCTGTTTTAGTAAAATGACAATGGACTCAGTTTTTTGCTCATATCGTTATACTACTAATATTTAAAAAAAGCCAAAGTTTCTATGAATTTGGTTATAGATGTAGATAGATGATGGATGTTTGTTACCCTTTCACGCAAAAACTACTGAACGGGTTTGGCTGAAACTTGAAATAGGTATACATTGTTGGTGACCTGGAAAAACTAATAAGTTACTTTTTATGTACAAATGACGCTTGTATTAAGTAAACAGAAGTAAGTAAATAATACACATGATCGTATCGCAGTTCGTAGCACAACTACTACGACGTAGCGTCATAGCTACGGCGTAGATTCTGGGCCTGTTATTTTATTTGTAAAGTTCTTCTAATTGTTTGATTCAAAATACTACTGAAATATTTGAGAGCTTATTAACCATGTGAAGTCACTTTTCAGATTTGTATAGAAAAACGTCAATTATTTAAGCACCACTTACATCAAGTAGCGTTTCAGTATTTAGGCCTACATAAACTGGGCACAAACTTAGGCGTTACAATTCTCAAGTCATTAGTTGGCTCTGAGCGTTGTTTCGTTGCTTAATTAAGCTTGCTATCGTAGACAATAAATTTATTTTTATCTTGAAACGTCCGAAACTGGAATCCTTTTGAAATTGCACCCAAATTAAGTTCCGGATAGAGCTTTGTACCGGAGGTGTTTTTTGTGTGAAATCTACGGAGGAACTCCGGGGAAAGTCGAAATGAAAGGGTTTTTGTCGAAATGACCCTTTTAAAAGTTATTTGCCAAACCCAGAAAAACGTCATCGAGCTGTAAATTTTTTTAAACTATTGGTTTTTTTTCTAACAAGTAAAAAAGTCCAGTGTATTTTTAAGACCTATGACAATCCCGGCCACACAGACGCGGCTTTGTCATGGTCACGGTGTTCGGTTCGGCAAAATAATAATAATAAATATCCCTGGACATTCCACACAGCGTCATCTAGTCCCAAGCTAAGCATTTATGGTAACCAGATGACTGATATACTACATAAAATGTCTCTAGTGTAGGCATTCTGTATTTACATTATTTTTTGCATTTACTGTAAACTTATTTTATTGTCAGGACTGACAAGATTCATTCTTTAAACTTTTCTAAAATAACAGTTCAACAAACTTCCTGAAAATAGTGCTTAACAAATTTTTATTGTTAAACTGTTTAAGGTGACTGTATGCAGTAGCAAAGTTCAACCTCTTAAACTATACAAAATGAAACTATTACAGAGGTATTAAAAAAAAGCTTATGATAAGTTTCACAAACTGAACATTACATTTTTTTAAATTCCTTTGTTCAATATAATAATAAAATAAAATAGGCGGTGGCGCTAGTTTCACCTATACAGACAAACCAGCTAGCCTAGTATTTCCTGCCTTACGCGTTGAAAGCATTGCGACGCGTTTTTATCCGGATATTCCAGCACCAGTGGGCAACTTCAAGGAAGGTCTATAAATAACTCGCACTTGACGGTAAGTAGCGCGTGAATAAATCACTTGCGGGTTGTTCTTGCTGGCGCACAGTTGGTGTTGATACCGTGTTGGCCAGTAGTTTGTGGATGAATGTTTAGTGTCAAATATTTATTAAGTATATCAAGATATTGTATGTATTTACAAAAAAAAATGTATTTAGGTAGTTTATCAGTCATCTGGTTACCATAACACAAGCATTAAATTGCTTAGCTTGGGACTAGATGACGCCGTGGGGAATGCCCAAGAATATATATTAATTTATTCATTGTGGTTTGAAACTATTATGGTAATTAGCGTTCAAAACACTAAAAACTAATATTTACTATTTTCCTGAGGATTTAAGAGGGTCAAAAATAGGAGCAAAGTTTGTCTGAAAAATTTTATTCCTTGAACTTGAAACTCATTACTCATATTCTCATTATCTGATGGTGGTTTGTTGGGATTTTACAAATTCATCAGCTTCCTTTAGGTTACTAAGACAAAATTCACGCGAACGAAGTCGCGAGCATCTGCTTGTTTAATTAAAAAACTTTGATAATTATTAAAATAGAATTTAAAAATTGAATTTAATGTTTTTGTTTTCGTTTCGCAGCTGGATTAAAATAGATCCATAACTCATAATCATAAACGAATTTCAGTTTTATTTTGTATAGTTTAGGAAGAGTAGCGAAAACAGAGTTTGGTGGCCACCAAGTCGTGCAACTTCGCTACTCCTCCTAATCTATACAAAATAAAACTATTAAAGAGGTATTAATAAAAGCTCATATTAGGTTTCACAAACAAAACATTCAGTTTTTTAAATTCCTTTGTTCAACGTAATAATAAAATAAAATAGGCGACGGCGCTAGTTTCAAGATACAAATAAAAATAAAAGTACACTCCATTTTATTAGTTGAACACTTAACTTGATTATGGGGAGACCATTGGGCCGAAATACAATAGGTTAAATAAAAAAATGCCTTTTCTCTGCCTCTGCTCCTCTGACTGCCAGTTTCAAATGCACTAACAGGCATGAACGTTTGGAAAGAAAGAAAGAAAGAAAGAAAGAAAGAAAGAAAGAAAGAAAAATCATTTATTCTTGTAGGACCTCAAGGATCACTTAAGTATCGTTTTACATGCTAGGTGATTCTAATGCCTGTTGGAATGGAATGGCACATGGCGCGTCGGCGTCGCAGTTTTCGTTCTCGTCCGGTTGATTATTCAGCGCGACATCGCACGCTCGCTCGGTAATCATTGCGATTGTGCTCGACCCGCACCTGGACATTCTTGTAACCCCTACCACGAATAGTAAAGTATGTTCGTACGAGCAAGTGGCCAACACTGGTGACGGAGTTTTTAGGCCGCCTAAAATCCTCCGTCATGAATTACCACGAATAAATAAATAAATATCCTTGGACATTCCACACAGCGTCATCTAGTCCCAAGCTAAGCAATTTAATGCTTGTGTTATGGTAACCAGATGACTGATACACGACATAGATATATAGAATAGTGAGTATATATGAGAACCTACAAAAAATGATGCTAGTCAGTTTATTTTCCAATTATCTTCTTCTTCTTATGGTGCCTCTCCGACTAGCGAAGGTTGGCAGTCATTATGGCATATTGTTCACGGTTCTTAGGAAGGCGAAATAGTTCGGCAGCGCTCGCTATGTCCACTCCCTGATGTTTCTCAACCAAGATTTCTTCCTCCGACCAACACTATTATCTTCAAAATTCTGAAAACTCAGAAGTAGTTCTCACTCAGAAACTCCAATTTTCTGTCGACTGTCGTCTGTTGTTTTTATACTTATTGAAATCAAAGAAATGTGTGCTGATATTTTTTATTAAAAGTATGTAAGTTCGTATGAGCATGTGGCCAACTGTGGTGACGGAGTTTTTAGGCCGCATTGAGGCCTCCGTCATGGCTTAACGATTTTAAAAGTTTAACGTATTTTATGTAACAATATATTTTATTTATTACCTTGGTAGTGGTAGAAGCGATTTAAACCCCGTTTCAGATAAACGTATTCGACGCATCCAATGCTCTAGTTATAAAGCTCCAATTTTCTCAAATACTTTGGCTGTATTTTGACAGACTTCAAGGTATCATGGATTCTTCATTATTACACGAAAAAAAATCATCGAAAATACTGCTTTAATCCTTGTTCTATATCAATTGAAAAGTATTATAAATTAAAAAAAAATATATAAAAAAAACAGGATATTATTATATTGTAGACAGATTGTTGCTTAGTGACGCTGTTGAAATGTCCAGAATTATAAATTTATTTATTACGTCCAGAATATAACGGTGGCAGCAGTTTGAACAGCACAGCCTCGAGCGTCACCGTCGGCATTTCATCCTAAACGGTGACTTTATCATCGCTCAATGCACTGATTGCCAGTTTAGATTAAATGGGAATAGTTTCTGAATCAGAATGTTTGAACACACGTCACGCATTATCCAATGAAATGGCTCATTTAAGGCTTGTTTGTGTACGGGCAATACGGTAACGAGTTTTTAGTTGAATTTGAGTACAAGTTTGCACTTTGAGGCTTCTAAAATTCGCTTCACGACTGTATTATCTGACGATATTTAGACGACCTCTGTGGCGCAGTGGGCGAAAGCCCGCCTGAGACGCAGAGGTTGCGGGTTCGATCCCCGCTGCGGGACAAATTTTTGCATGATCTGCAAATATTTGTTTCGTGTCTGGGTGTTTTCTATGTATAATATGTATGTATTTACAAAAAAAATGTATCTATGTAGTATATCAGTCATCTGGTTACCATAACACAAGCATTAAACTGCTTAGCTTGGGACTAGATGACGCCGTGTGGAATGTCCAAGGATATTTATTATTATTATTATTATTATTATTATCAGAAAGCGGATATACCTTAATTATTTATACCCCATGCAGTCATTTATGAAGATCTCAAGAGACTGCGTATTCTTGAAAAATGGAATGAAAAAAATGAAATATGATCACGACTGTATCCCGGGAGCGGTAGACATTTCTTTCAGATCATTAGGAAATTTTAGATCCTTTTGAAGATGTCTAAGGGGGTAGTCAGAGGTACCTATGTCCAAATACATTACATTTGGTACATGCCCACTTTTTGCAGAAGTTAACTTTCCATACGTAACAGGTTGCAAGCCCATCGACGCTATTAGAGAGCTAACTGGTTTCCTCACGATGTTTTCCTTCACCGTTATAAGCTCGTGTTAAAGCGTATTCTTAATTGTATTTTTTTTAAATAAAAACTTTATAAGCGTATTCATAAATCTAAATTCCTAATAAAACATCTAAACAAATACAAAGATAGCAATAAAGCAGTTTGCAGTTTGAAACGAATATTTAAAATGTATCAAAAGTTTATCTGCATTCGAGAATCGCCATAGTAAGTGCCAAGTTTTCGCAAAAGTACACTTTACATGGCAACACAATTTATGATCCAACGACCGCACGTACCTATATACTTATAAGAATGTAAGCTGCTGCTTTTTGAGTGTAAGGGCGTTTGTGCACTACAATACAAGGAACTTTTTAACTTTTAAGACTTTTACTGTCTGATGTGACAGATATATATATTACCGGTAGGTTAGAAGGGGACAAAGACATTTGAAGAAATCGGAATACTGATAAAACCGGATAGTGCACACACGCTCTAATTCTATATATACTTACTGCACTACCTATTGACCTGTTATTAGAATGCAGTAACAAAACACAATTTTATTCGTTTGTGAAATATACGTGTTACTTTCGACCTCATTTTTATTTTAATAACAGTTTCGTGATTATATGACGGTGCTAACATTTGTAGAGAGGGTATTTTTTTTTAAACTTATGCTAAGTCTGAACCCGTGCGAGTTATCGAAAAGTCATGTGGAGTCACGTGCTCGAATTAAAACAAGTTTTTAAAATAAAAATAAGAAAACTTTTAAATAAAAAACTGAAAACAAAAAGGCCCACTCGTTTAGCTAAGGTGCTGCAGACAGACACACAGTCAGACACACAGGCCCATAGACAAACATAGCGGTAAAACTTATAACACCCATATTTTTGGGTTGGGGCGTTATTTCGCGTGCGTGTAAATAAGTGTAACTTTGTAACTGTATTAGTTTACTAACTACTACTATCTTTGGTTTTGCTTACTGTGGGTAGATTACTTCCATACAAAAAGTGTCAAATCCCACAGTAAGCAAAACCAAAGATAGGTAATTAAGACTGCCCGTTAGTAAACTAACATCATCATCTTCCTGCCCTTATCCCACCTTACGTGGGGTCGGCACAACATGTAATTCTTCTTCCATTTCCCTCTATCAGCCGCCATCTCAACATTCACCCCTTTCTTACTCATGTCAACTTTCACACAGTCCATCCATCTTTTCCTTATCCTCTACCCATATATCCATCCACATGCATATCAAGCACTCTTCTATTTACATGCCATTCTTCTCTTCTCATAACATGGCCATACCATGCCAACCTGTTACTCCACATTTTTTCATTTATAGTAAACTAACATAGTTACAATAACATAGCCCCCCCCCCCCGCAGTCGGCTAAAGCGTCACATTCCCGCGGTGATGGAAAATGTGGATCTGGATCCACGCGGATATTACAAGGAAATTGGCCGCGAGCGAATGGAGCTGGACATAGTACATTAGTAGTAGTAAGGTAAACTTGGACTCTAAAAGCGTTTTAGTGGACTAAAAAGAAAGAAAGAAAAATCATTTATTCTTGCAGGACCTCAAGGATCACTTAGGTTTCGTTTTACATGCTAGGTGATTCTAATGCCTGTTCCAACGCGACTCCCTAGTAAACTTATTTGAGAAAAAAAAAGGATATAAAATCTATTGCTATCTCTTTTCTTCACAAATCTTTATGGACTCTGAAAGCGTTTTAATGGACTAGTTGGACTAGTAAACTTATTTAAAAAAAAACAGATATTAAATCTATTGCAATCTCTTTTATTGTCAAATCTTTATAAATAAAGGCCTTATATTATAAAACGTCAACTACTCTAAAATCAGAAAATGAAAATAAAGAATTATATAATCAGTTTGTTGTTGCTCTAAATGTCAGGAACAGATGAAGATGCTATGTTGAAATTTTTAACAAAATTTAGTTATCAAAAATATTTATTAAGAAACGGCCTTTTTAAGTAACATGTTTTGTCACTCGCAACAAAATTAAAACGTTATACTTTCCATGTAATTAAATTAGATAGGTACTTTCGGGTGTAACGGGAGTGAAAGTGTGTAGTGTGTGTAAGTATCGAAATGACGAAAGAAATGGAGAAAGAAAACCATGTTGTTCTGATACAGGAAGATGATCAAAGAAAATTTTCATTTTATGTTAAGAATTTATTAAACTTTAGTAAACGTAGAATTTAAAATATTAAACACAGTAAGTAAACAGAAATCATAAAATTAAACAAACAAAAATGTTACCATAAAATCTCAACATTATCTCATGTAAGTGACTCATTTGTCTTTTTTATGAATAAAATATCTATAAACCATTATATTTATATCTCTCAACATTACTGTACTACTGCATTTCACTATACTATGGCAAAATGTGCAGCAAATAAAGCCTAATTAGGTAGGAGATTACAAGCGCTTGACATATTTTCAACGAGAAATATGAAAGGAGATTTTCAATCTCAGATTAAACGTGAGCTAAGATAGTTCGATCACCATTAAAGTGCATGTCGGTGGAATAGCTCAAATGTTGCATGAAAAAGTCATTGAGCTGTATTAAAGAGTCACAATCTAATAGCTGACAACACTCAAAAAATGTGCGTGCAAATTCGATGTATCTACAATGAAATTTGACATTTGAATGTAGACGTTATGATTTGTTTTAATATTCAATGTCGCTTGTACGCAAAAAATAAATACTCTGCGCACTACGTAGCGTACGCCGAGTTTTGGCGTTTACATTTTATTTGTCTGATTGTGGCTCTATAACACATCTCAATGGAAAAAGTAGATATTTACTGTATGATCATCTGGGCGACAGAACCTGACATGTGATATTTATAGATCACTCCAGAAAACTTTATACTTAAATAAAACATTACCATTTGTAGTTGTATTCCACGTTGTACGCTTATTTATAAATTATAAAATAGCTAGGGACCTCGCAATTTCGCGGCACTTTAATCTGTCTCTCGTTTGGGCAAAATGTCGGTGAAATTAAATTTTCATCAATAAGTATTCAACGTGTAGGGCGGGGCACGTGACTTGTATTGTAACTGCCTTGTAAGGGCATGTTGGGGAGCTTGCATATGATATTGAGTCGTGACGTTCTGTGGAAAAAAATTGTAAGAGCAGGAAGTATTTCTATCTATCTATTTAACCGGTAGAATTCACTAAGACTCTTTTCCTCAGTAGGACCTCAAGGATCACTTCAGTTTCGTTTTACAGGCTAGGTGATGTTCCAACGCGACTCCCTATACCAGGGAATGAATCAGGCAAGAACCTGGTGGTGTGGGCCTACCATTAATGGATGGCGAAAAACCATGCAGATTTCCAGCATCATGTACAAGATTCCAAATTGTAACAGTTATAAGGCTATGCGTGCGAATTTAGATATTGCTCGTTTATCTGCGGCCGTAAATCACAAGTGCTGGAGGAATTAAAACATGAAATTAAACTTCCACGTGCCCTAATGATAGCTATATTTGCATAAATCTTGAGAATTATAATAGGATCGAAAGTTTGCTTTATAGGCTAACTTTTCCACTTAGATATATCTCAACTTATCACACAAAAGCTCGTGGCGTAGCTTGCTTAGACATTCTTGATAGATCGTTGGATGGGTTACCGCAATTGATAGCTAAGTGCTTCCGTGTAGCTTCGAAAGTGTATAAGCCATGACGGAGACCTCTAAGCGGCCATAAAACTCCGGAGTGGCTTAGTAAATAAAGCCTTGACGCGAAAGTTTTTAATGATTAAACCATCATTAAAAACATTCGTGTCAAGGCTTAAGGAAACTCGCTCTGATATGAGTTCTAAACAGATTTGGATGAAACTTGGAATATACATAGTTTATGACCTGAAATAACATATAGACAACTTTTTATTTAGGTAGGTAGGTAGGTGGTACTCCCCGTGGTACCAGGGGGGCGAAACCGCGGCCAAATAAACTAGTAGGTATAATAACATGCCTTACAACTACAATATGTATCTCTGTACAACTCAACCCAAATAAAACCAGCACACGCTCAAACTTACAAGCATTTCGAAACAAGTTAAATTAAATTGCACTCAAGTGCCTAAAGCGCAAGTGTCTTAATTATTTTAAAACTCAAGTTTTGCTTCATAACTGTACAAGTTGCTGCAATGCAGCAATAAGGTGCCTGAAACTTCTCTAATTACACGGCATCGTGTAGTGACGTCACGGGTTGAAACAAACTTGCTTTGTCACTTGAAGATTCTTTTATTTTGTAATGTACCTACCTCTAGCTATACCTTTGTTATATATGTAAATACGACAATTTGCGAGAATGTGATAATTATATGAATGGATGTTACTCTTTCATGCAAGAACTACTTACTTAACTGAAACTTGGAGCGTCCATTTTAGTTAAGTTTAGTTTTAGTTACTAGTAAGATTTTTCATTTATAATCACTAACTAGTTTAGACAATTATTAATGATTGATAATTTTTTAACTTCGATTATCTCTGTGGTGCAGGCCCGCCTGAGATCCAGAAGGTTGCGGGTTCGATTCCCATCGAGACACAAATACATCTAATAAAGTTCTAAATAATCTAAGGAACTAATGTCGTAATAACGTAATCTGGCTCTAACCCCAAATTGTTCTATTTTACAGCCTCTGCGCCTCCGAATTCAGCGCCTTCAGCTTGTAAATCCTAAAGCACTACTAGTTCGGTCTGAAACTTTAATACCTACTCCATTTCGTGTGACGAGGTGCCTATAAATAACATCCAATTCGGGGCAAAAACCCGACAGTGACCTAACATGGTTTTCTTGAAAACAGTGGCTGTAATTTACTGTCATATTAGAACCGCTCGGAGCTTGTTATCGACAGAAATTAATATTCGATCCGACGAACGATCGCAGATCTATCTAGGCAGTAGAATCACCTAGCATGTAAAACGAAGCTTAAGTGATCCTTGAGGTCCTACAAGAATAAATGATTTTTCTTTCTTTCTTTCTTTCTTTCTCGTGATATGTCAAAGTGGTCTATAAATTATCGTACTGAATAAATAAGAAAGAAAGAAAGAAAGAAAAATCATTTATTCTTGTAGGACCTCAAGGATCACTTAAGTATCGTTTTACATTTTGATTTTAATTTTTGATTTATCTCCATAGCAACTTTTTTATACAACACAATTTGTATGGCACTTTTTGACAGATAACAGCGTTGTTATAGCAATAGATCTGAGATCGTTCGTCAGATTTAATATTTATTCCGGCCGTTAGACGTTCGTAAATAGATCGTTAAAATTAAGCAACGCTCGGAGCGGTCACAGTTTGGGTGCAAGTGGCATTAAAATACGAGCGCTTCTATCGGAGAGCACGGTGAATTGTCGGTCCCTTAAAAGTCGATAAGCCATGACGGAGGCCATTAGTCGACCTAAAAACTCTGTCACCAGAGTAAGCCATCAGTTATTTAATTAGGTAACACGGTTCCTACAAAAATCTATAGATCAGTTTAATTAATTAGTTAACACGGTACGTACAAAACAAAATAAATTACATCAATGAATTCAAAATACACCATGTAAATTAGGAAATACAATAAATTGTACGTAATGCAAATAGCTTCATAACTTCCTTATTATATCTTTAAAGAATCTGAGTTTCATAAAATGGTTGAAATAATTGAGTTGGGTTGAGTTTCGAGTTAAGGTCGCTTAACATTTCATGGCGCTAATATAACGGCCGTCGTTTTTTAGAAAACCAAAACATAACTGTGTAACCTTCTAGGTATCCATATTCATGCATAATTGATGACCCAACTCAGTTTCAGGGTTACGTGGGGAATACCAACTTTGTTGCCAATAACTCGCTCACTTCGTGGATTTCATTGATGTGGCTTAAACGATTTCAGTTAGGTTAATTAGAAAAGTTAGCTTTTTAGACGCGTCGATGGGCTTGCAACCTGTCACGTATGGAATGTTAACTTTAGCCAAATGTGGGCATGTACCAAATATGTATTTGGACTTATCTACCCTCTTAGACATCTTCATAGGATTTGAAAATGCTTAAAAGATCTGAAAGAAATGTGTTTCAGTGACTGTTTATTAGAAATAACCAAAGATTCTTTTTAAGGTGGCCCTTCCCGGTGCGTCTATCATCGACGCGGGTATAGCTGAAAAGCTTGTTGTTTCATCCAGCGCAATGCTAGAAAAAGAAGCAAAGCGAAAAAAGAGAGATAGCGCCTCAGCGCTCGGCATTCAGTAGGTACTTTCGCCGCTCACTCGCTCACTCGAAAAATAGTGTGCGGAAATTTCATAAAAAGGTGTCCAGGAAATACGTGTTTTTCAGTAAGCCTTACAAGTTTGTAAAATAAATATTAGTCATTTAGAATCTCCATAACATTTGCAAGGTTTCTATGACAATATTTTCTTTACTTTTACAATTTATGAGTACATTATGAACGGCCAAAGTTCATGTAAAATTTATGCTAAAAGCAGGTTTTTGGAAGCTTATACTGAATTTGTTTCTCAAAATTTTGATTTTTAGTTTCGATAGAAACCTAGATATAGTGCACAAGATACCTATTAGTCCAAAAGTTTAAAAGAAAGATCTGTTACAACGGCATAATCACGTACGAGCGTTTGTATGAAAAGTGAGCCGGGTTGACCGCTCTTAAGAGATTGTTTATTTTAGAAAACATTGTAGGTAGGTACTTTAGTTTACTTGTAGTTTTCTAAAATAAAAAATCTATGTAATAATAAAAAAAACGAATTATGTTGTAAAAAACTTGTTGAGAGACTGTTTTAAGTATATAATTAGCGATTTAAAAGAAAAGAAAAACTCAATTATCGCTGTAGCGTAACGTTGTAGTCACATTGCAATCACGAAATACGTATCGGGCTGCCTTCAACCTCTCGGCCACGAAGCCTTATGACGCCGATGACGAAACAATGATTCATCATACCTAAATATCCAAACTCAAGTAAAACAAATGATATCCTATTATAAATTCTGTACAGGACTCCATTATAATCGGCCACCTGAGTGGCGAGTGGCTATAAGACCGTTATTATCAAGAAGCCCGTACAAGTGCCCATCATTTTCTATCCACTGCACTGGAGCCATTAGGCTGTGATTGGCCAGAAAGCGGCGACCGACATGAAGGTCTAAGTCTTAAAGATACCGGTGATTTGTAAACATAACTAGGTACATAACTTACACCCGAAAACCTACTGAAACGCTTCGTAAATATTTAAGAGCGTATTAACCATTAGGACGTTCTTACTTGTCAGATTTGTATAGATAAACGTCAAATAATAAAGATAGCACCACTTTTATAAAGTAGCGTTTATTGAGACGTTAGTCTCTAGGAAAGACTTTTTAGATTATTTAAAGAATCTGGTAATATAAGCCTAACATTAAAAGTTTGTGTGTGTGTAAGTGTGTAAGTATGTAAGTGTGTTTGTTACTCTTTCACGCTAAAACTACTGAACGGATTTGGCTGAAACTTGAAATATACATAGTTTATGACCGGGAATAACATATAGGCTACTTTTGATTCCGGTATTCCCACGGGAATGGAAACTACCACGGGTAACACCGCGAGGCACAGCTAGTAGGTTTTATATAAATGTGATACTCGCAATATTCTCGTTATAACGTCTTTATAACGGCGATAATTTCTAAGGAAACCTTTCCGAAGGCTTTCACGGACTTGAAGTGGAATCATTACCAGCGGCTATTCAGCCAACAAAGGCCCATTCAGGTTAATCCTTTTAGAATATTCCAGAGCTAAACGAGTGCCCTTGAAAATTGCATTTCTAATGAACTAATTCCATATTGAAATGGCAGAGGAAATTGCATTTCTAGCATAATAGACGCAGTCGACTGCAGCGGGGATTGATTTTGCCGTTCATGAAAATTAATGTTGAATTTTGTTAGTACTTTGGCTTTGATGAAAAGTCTTGAATTTCTAAGTATTTTAATGTAATTCTTTTTAAAATGCGTTCTAGAAAGTTGAAAAAAATGAAATGAAAAATCTTTCTAGAAACGGCTCCGGCATGATTCGAACCTGCGTAGATACAAGCGATCGCTCTTAAGCCGAGCTGCCTGACCACTAGGCTACGGAATCTTCACGCCGACAGCTGAAGCTATTAGTAACATGATTTCTAGGTTAACTAATGTAATACCTAAGTGTGGTTTAACACTATCCCACTAATATTATAAAGGTGAAAGTTTGTGTGTGTGTAAGTGTGTAAGTGTGTAAGTGTGTAAGTGTGTAAGTGTGTTTGTTACTCTTTCACGCTCAAACGGCTGAACGGATTTGAATGAAATTTTGTATCAGGATTGCCTATACCCTAGAATAACTAATAGGCTACTTGAAATTCCTGAAAAGTGCAGTGTTCCCGTGGGATTATAAAACAAAATGTTCATTAAAATAGTTTCGGTAGTTTGGCCGTGCAAAAGGCAGCTGTCAGACAAAATAACTTCATAGATGGCAGCACAGGCAAAAATATAACTCCTTCACGCTCGAACGGCTGGACGGATTTGAATGAGGTAGCAGGATTGCTTATACCCTGGATTAAAATATACGCTACCTACTTAAAATTCCTGAAAAGTGCATTGATTCCGTGGGATTATTAAACAAATACAAAATAGTTTGGCCGTGAAAAACTAACAAAATAATTTCAATAGATGGCAGCACAAGTAAAGTTATTATTCCTTCACGTTTAAACGGCTGGATTAATTTGAATTAAATTTAGTAGCAGGATTGTTTATTCCCTGGATTAAAATATACGCTACTTAAAATTCCTCAAAGGTGCATTGATTCCGTAGGATTATTAAACAAATACAAAATAGTTTGGCTGTGAAAAACTAACAAAATAATTTCAATAGATGGCAGCACAAGTAAAGTTATTATTCCTTCACGGCTTACGGCTGGATGAATTTGAATTAAATTTGGTAGCAGTACCTACCCTGGATTAACAAATAGGCTATCTTAAATTGCTGAAAAAAGGAATGGTTCCGTTCCGTGGGATTATAAACCAAATCATTCATCAAAATAGTTTGGTCGTGAAACGTAACTGTTAGTCAAAATAATGTTAATAGATGGCAGCACAGGCAATGTTATAACTCCTTCACGCTCAAACGGCTGGACGGATTTGAATGAAATTTGGTACCAGGTCGATTGATATCCTGGATAACAACATGTCTTAAGCTACTTTAAATCCCTTAAAAGCGTATTGTGCCCGTGAGATTATCAAAATACCTAAATTATGCTTCTTCAAACTCAAACGGCTTAACGAATTTCAAATTTGTTTTTTTTGTCCCGATAATCTCACGGAATTGGGACTTATTTACGCAGATAAATCCCCGATAAAAAGATTTCTGACTCAACATAAACCATTAGGACATAGTTTATATTTGTGTCTTCAATTAAAATTCGGTACAGCACCTCATCATCGCTATTTTATTACATTTCTCACAGTTTCGGCTCGCTTCGAGTCTAAAAGCCTCGCTGCGCTTGCAAACATAAGTGTCAGTCATGATGAATTTATCTTAAAAATTTCGAGTCTGAGAAACTCGATGCGCTTGCTTAGTTCGAAGCTCGCTACGTTCGCACGGTAGCTTCTTGAATATTTTGCTAGCAAATTGAACTATGTCAGGCCATAGACTAAGAACAGACCAGCAGTCAGCCTTTTCTATGAGCACTATAAGCAAAATCAACGAGGCATTTTTCTTAAAAATTTCGGCTCGAGTTTAAAAGGCTCGCAACGCTCGCTTAGTTTGAAGCTTGCTACGCTCGCTTAGTTCGAAGCTCGCTTCGCTCGCACGGTAGTTTCTTGAATATTTTGCTCGCAAATTGATCTATGTCAGATCATAGAATAGGAACCGACCAACAGTCAGCCTTTTTTATGAGCTCCATAAGCAAAATCAAGTTTCACGTACGTCAGGAGTATTTGTTTTTAAAAATGTCGGCTCGCTTTGCGAGTTTAAGACGTTCACTGAGCTCGCTTCGCTCGCACGGTAGCTTCTTGAATATTTGCTGGCAAATTTATCTATGTCAGACAATAGAATAGGGACCGACCAACAGTCAGCCTTTTCTGTAAGCACTATAAGCTACATCAAGTGTCAGATAACGAATTTGTCTTAAAAATTTCGGCTCGCTGCGCTCGCTTGGGTCGAAGCTCGCTTCGCTCGCATGGTAGCTTCTTGAATATTTTGCGAGCAAAATAAACTGTGTTAGACCATAGAATAGTAACCGACCAGCAGTTATCCTGTTCTATAAGCACCAAAATCAAGTGACACAATGACGCATTGGTCTTCACCAAGGAGCAAAATCAAAAATTTTATGAAAAAAAAATCAATTAGGTAGGTACCAACGTAAGGAAATAGTAATTTTCTGCACTCTCAAGGTGCATTTTTATTCATATCTCTGACGATTCTCATCAGATCAAAAAAATAATCATCAAAATCGGTTCACCCAGTCGACGTAATTAGAACCTCCTCCTTTTTAAAAGTCGTTAAAAAATCTATTAACTTATTCACCGCGGGTAACACCGCGGGGCACAGCTAGTAAAATATATAAACTAAAGTTGAAGAACTCCACTGAAAGAAAACGTGCATCTTGGTTTCTTGATGACTAAGCCCTAATTAGACAATTATTTATTACACCTTCGAACAACATTACAGAACTTAAATCTAATCCTAATGGGCTTATTAGTCTTATAAAATACAACATGGCAGCCAAAGCCTATTAGTAAGGTTCTTCAGACATCAAATTGAGATTACCAGCGTTGGTCTAGCTAGACCAAACAAACCTATTAACTGACTTTATTATTGAGGAAAAAAAAGAACCTTAATAAATGTTGACCTTTAAGGTCTCTAACATATTTGAAGGATGATATTCGATTAAGAACACTTTGATGAATGTTCAGTCACCTTACTGAATAAGCTACATTCACACTGACGCTCAATTAAAGAAGAAAATAATTCAAAGAAAACCCTCATCAAATACAGAAGGAATCCTTTTTATTTACTTTACATATTTAGTTTATTATCCCTTTAGGTCATTGTGGGTCGTTTTACAAAGTAAAAACAATATTGTAATTATGATTAAGACTGTATTCGCAAGGTGCAGTAGATAAATTCTTGCAGATCATTTTAGCTATTTTTGATTCTTTGAAGATGTCTAAGGGGTAGTCAGAGGTATGTCCAAAGTGACAATGTTTTACAAGGTATAGTTTGTTTCAACTTTTCTTGAGTTTCGGTGCGAACCTCTTTCGCCACTCTTATCTTCTTATTTAAGCTAGCATTCTTTCCATTTTTTTCCAAAATAATAACAATAATTTTTTTTTATTTTAAAAATTTAGTTATAAATATATACTGATCTGAATTATAATTCACGTAAGTAGTTGAAATCAATATTACCCTAGTAATTAGAGTTTGGATCTCGTATCGGGACAAATGTATTCTTGACCTTCAGATGTTTAAATGAAAAATCTTACTGAAAGTTAACAGCTCCGCAGGATTCGAACCTGTGTAGATACAAGCGATCGCTCTTAAGCCGAGCTTCCTGACCACTAGGCTACGGAACCTTCACGCCGACAGCTGAAACTTCAGATGTTTCTTTTGGATTTTGTTACTACAATCAATACTCAGAACACCGATGCAGTAGATAAGTCTTCTTTTTTTATTTGTCTACGACGCCGCTGTTCCCGGCAGTTTGGCCGTAGCTTTAATTAGTCAAAGCCAAGAAGAAAAACGTCAGCATCTTCGAAGGGACAATTTTTCAGGCGACATCTGCGCAAACAATCAGCCGACCCTTGTTTCAAATTAATAATTTCATTTCGTTCTCAACAGATTCCTTTGACAAATCGCTAATTTTGTAGGTACTAACTTGTGACGTTTCACAGAAAATGTTATTTTGAAGGCTTGAGACTGTGTGTTTTTGTGTAGCGCGTCACCTGCTAGGTAGCAGCGCGTTTTACAAACGCGAGGGTAGTGTACATGGGTTGCAGCTTGCCGACTGCCTTTCACGAGTTTGTATCTACCCAAACGCGCAGTGACGTGTTGTACTCTTATGCCCGGTTCCTATTTCGAACGTACGGATGTCCGTAGGTAGGTTGTCATAGCAACGTTGTTATCTGTCAAAAAGTGTCATACATTTTGTGTTGAATAAACAACGTTGCTATGACGACCGACCTACGGACATCCGTACGTTGGATATAACCGGGGGGTAATGTTATTGAAAGTGGCTAAAAATATGAAGATAATAGTGATAATGGAATGTGAAAAATGCTATAAACAAGTATCATTTTTTTTAAACCGACTTTAATTTCCTGCACTCTTAAGGTGCATTTACTGTGCATAACCGAAGATCATCAGCAGATCCTCAAACATTTATGGGACCACCCTTGGAATATCTTCTTTTCAACAAAAAAGAATCAAAATAGGTCCATAAAGGACGGAAGTTATCCGCGAACATACATAAAAAAATACATACGGCCGAATTGAGTGGCATCAAAATAGGATGCATTGTATATTAACTTGAACAGTGCAACGAATGAGAACGAACCATCATCTGCGCTTTTGCGTAGCACGTTTGTGTCGCGCGTTTGTATCGATAAAATGATGCGTGTCCTTCCTAAACATCCCATTCTAGTACAAAACAAATAAACTTGCACTTGCAGCTCGTTTATATCGATGCGAACGCGCGTTTCATTTGCATTGTATACAACGTGATTCATAATTGATATGTTATCCCGGAAGGGGGATTTTGAGACCATGAAAATGAACAGTTGTGTAGGTGCAAATCTTGTGAATTACAATTTTCAGTTCATACAAAAACTTTTTTGTTAAATCTTTTTGCTTTTAATCAAAAAACGTTTGAATAATTTCATCGCCCGCCCCCCTAGTACGTCACACGGGCCACTGGCCAGTGGTTAGAGTCACCGGCAAAGTTCATGGATCAGCTCATTATTATAGAGTTTATTCTGTGTCTGTGTTTATTTCTGAAGGAAATTTTGCTAGTCATTTCTTCAATGAAAAACATTGAAATTCAAAAATTCGTAGAACAAATGTTGTTCACACTGATGAGGTGAATGACCCCTTTTCGGGATAACATACCAATTATGAATCACGTTGTACAGACGCATAGCTCGTTTATAGTGATACAAACGCACTATAAAAATACGCCGTATGCTTGAGCATTAAAATAGCAGCCATTGTACTATCCGAAGAATCTTATTCCTTTGAAAAATCTATTGGAATATAGATTTCTCCCAATTCCAAACCTATCGATAAATCAATTAGCCAAATCCACCTCGTAAATAGTAAATAGGTATCGGATGTATTTACTGCCACAATCACCGTGACTGGTAATTCCCCGTCGTCGCTGTAAGCTCTGATTTATGTCGGGTCTTACTTTAATTACCATGTAGCGAGTTGAGTACTTATATTGACGTGATTAAGAGCGAAAGTTGCAATTTGCAAACAATTATTTCATTTCAATGTATCGCTGAAGAGAAATTGATACTACTTTTTTCTTGTTATAATTTTATTTATTTTAGATAATTATTTTTTCAGCCTGTATCCCTACTGGGGAAATGCCTACTTTTGTTTTGAGTAGGTACTTGATTATTATATTTAATTAAAAAAGACGTGTGGCACTCGGAGACTGCCGCGGTAAAGCTATTGCATAGCATTTTTTCGGAGTGGGGGGTGTTACGTTATTTTCGTTACGGAATTTCTGGATTCGGTCTCCACGCTCAAGGCCCGTGATAGAAGCTATGCAATAGCTTAAAAGGTGTACTAACATAGCAGATATTATTATTCTGCTATGTTAACATATCAGTTAGTTTTACTCACCCTGTATAACAACTTTTCAGATGTCGGTTAAAATTAAGTATCTTTTTCACTTTCAAAACTATCGTGAGTTGTATTAGACATTATAATAGCACACGGGAAATTAGAATCGAAACATTGTCGGTATCTAAATCGACGATAATTTTACGTGAGTAATTTCCCGTGTGCTATTATAATGATTAAGTATCTTTATCCAGAAATTTAATTAATCGTCCTTTACCTGCTCACGCACGCGACGAATTCCAATTCTTCATGTTTAATTAATCCTCGCAATCAAAACTATTAATTACCTACCCGAATAGCCCAGAAATATTCACCCGCCCGAGGCCAATCATGCTAACTATTTGACCCGTGCCCGATTACAGCTATTATTGTACCAGATGGTCCTATAGTTGGTAACCTCTGTCCAAATAATATAAATATCAAAATGTTATTTTAATTGTAATACTTAGTATATAGAAATATTGAAAAATTAGTAACGAATGTAAACCTTTTAATTGACGAGTCATGGTAGTGATACTTAATTGTACTTTAACTATGTATTTTATTAATGTGTTACTTCCGTGCCAATAAACGATTCTATTCTATTCTATTCTATTCAAAGTAAGCCGCAGATAACGTGTAAGTTTGTATCAAAGACGATTAATATCTAGATATTAATCGTCTTTGGTTTGTATGTAGCTTTCAAAACAAGTTGAGGAGTTTTAAAGCCCGTCACACACGTAGCTATAATATAAAGTAATATAAATTATAGCAAGGCATATTACGATATATTTTCTATACAAATATTCAAGTGACCGCACACGCAGCTATAATATATATTATAGCTAGGTGTGTGATGGGCTTAAACGGTGACCTTTCTGCATCATGATTCTTTTAAGTACAGTACAGAATTGGGAGTAAGTAACGTTTTTTAGTTACCTTACAGTCACGTTTATGTTCTAAAAAAACACTGCAGATGACACTTTTAGGAAAAACGATTTTTTTTATTATTCGGAAAACGAAACTGCGATACTTAGATATGACTAGGTATGTTACTGACGAAAATATAAAACGCTATACCAAATCTGATTCGATTTGGTATATCGTTTTATATTTTGACTATCGTTTTATCTATCTATCTATGACTTCAAGGATCACTTCTAATCGTCTAACATTGAGTTACGATGTTTTACCAGATTAACGTAATGTATTAGCTAAAATTTAATTAAGTACTAATAGTATACCCGCATCACATAGGTACCTACATAGTTTACACTCCTTGGGATCGCTCGCTTCCATAATAAAATATAACAAAGTTTAATATTATGATGGATCAGCACAAAATGATAAGGCTGAACACCTGTTGAGGCTAAGTAAATTGTGTAATGATATTTTATTATTATGAATACAGATTATAAATTGCTTTTTCTATTGCGAGTTCGAACCATTATGAATACGCGGGCCATTGTTTTTGAATTTTCAAATCATTTTGAGCTTACATATTTTATTGCGGTACACAGTTAACGAATATACTCGTATTTTCACTTTTAAACGATCAATTTTGGTTTTTGAATATGAAACGGCTCCAACGATTTTCATGAATTTTTGTATGCATGAGGTTTCGTTGATATTTTGATTATTAAACCAAACATCTATCGTAACAACTATCGTACACGTTCAGCTAAGTTTTATTAGATACTAATTACAATAATTGTCCATTTTGTATAGAAATGAGTACGTTATCGTATCTCCAGCGGAATTAGTGACCATTCAGATGGTAATGGAACCGAACGCGCCGAGACTTGAATATAAAATGACCACTTAATTGCTTCTATTGTAGAGTCGATTTTGCAATGATGTGTAGCATTTCGTACGTTTTGCTGTTTCACTCGTATTGCTTAATCGGTTTTATTGATCGGAAAGTAAGAAAACGCAAGTACTTAATGATCACTGTGTCTGCAGGGTTCGTTCGTTCGTTCGTATGAGCAAGTGGCCAACTCTGTTGACGGAGTTTTTAGGCCGCCTAAAGGCCTCCGTCATGGCTTAACGATTTTAAAAGCCGGGACCGACATTTAACGTACTCTCCGAAGCAGGGTCAATAGACTGAAGATCCTTTGAAAATGTCTATTGGGGCAGTGAAAGAAAGAAATAAATATCATTTATTTTGGTAGGACCTCAAGGATCACTTCAGTTTCGTCTTACATGCTAAGTTGATTCTAATGCCTGTTCCAACGCGATTCCCTACACCAGGGTAAGAATTAGGCAAGAACCTAGTTTTTTTTTTTAAAAGCGATCCCTTAAGAATCTAAATAAAGTCAAGCTTCAGTTAAAAGTTATGTCCACATTTTTCAGAAGTAGGAGAGCAGTAGGTTAATCATAAATCTTTACACTGACTGTTCGATGATGACAATGAAATGCAGCAGTCAAAGTGTCCAGCAACGTGCTGCTCATAAAGATATAGTGGCTTTGGCAATAAAACATTTCCATGCTTTGAGCAGTAACAGAAACGTAATATAATAAGTAATAGAAGATCCTAAAAAGTTACGGCTATTTTATATTTTTTATCCATCTGTAGTTTTGCTTACTGTGATTACAAATATCTAATCATTATAAACAAGGTCCTACCCACGGTTTTTGTCGCGTGGTAGGTACTAACCCGGATAAAAGTATCCTAGGTGTTTTTTCAGTATGTATATTCCTAGTTTCAGTTCAATCCGTTCAAAAGTTTTTACTAGAGAAGTTTTTTTGAAAGAGTACTAACCTAATTATACTACCTGTTTGCTACGTGGACTGTAGGTATAGGTAGATTTTGGGTCCTTAACTGAAAGTCTTCGTAAGTTAGCACTAAAGTTTATTGAGCACACGTCTGACACGTAAAATGGTGGTTTATATAAAGAAAAAGAAAAATGTTGCCAACCTATAAATATTACAAACTTAGTTGGTCTTGCCAACATGTTAAAATTAAATAATTATTAGTTCCTAATAGGCTTATGCCCAGCAGTGGGTCAAAAAAAGCTGAATATGATGATGAAATAGGTAGTATTATTAGCTATAGGTAAGGAATTATGCCACTTGGTTAACATGTCACGGCTTATACAAATAGAAATGGTCTTAACTGATATTTTATTATTCAATAACATCGAGATAAGTAATCCGTTCCTTGAAATTAAATCCTCCGTCTTCAAAGTCAATATATAAAGTTACATCTCAAAGAATTATGATACAATAATAAAACGTTTCTATATAATTCCATTAGTTCAAAGATCAGGTTAACCGATAAAATGATATCGAGTAATTTCGCTAAAATATTGCTATCAGGTTTCTGAAATACAATTTTATTTGAAACTTCATAAATCTTTACTTTTGATGTATTGCTCAATTTATTCATATTATTATCGGTAAAAGATAAATTGATGGTAGTAAAAAAGGTATCTTGGGTCCAATTAAATAAGACAGGTGTGCCGGTAGGACTGCTCAGGACTCTGAAGCTGAAGATGTGGTATAGGGATTATATTTGTATGAGATTCTTGGTAAGATTTGTGTTGTTGTTTTTATCTTTTAGACAAAAATAAAAGTAAAAAAAAGAGGTTTAAAATGCCAGTCATTTAATAGCTAGTGCGCAACTTGATTATACTGATACCATTTCACAATAATTCAGTTCGTGCTTCGAAGAAATCCACAAGTTTTCGATCAAGCCTTTTCAATGGTCTTAAAACTTATCTAGTCTCTAAGCAGTATTAAAGTAGCTCGTATTTCCAATTCTTATATTAAACTTCTTGAATTAACATTATCTTAATTTATATCCCAAAACAAAAAGCAAAGAACAGCGGAAAACAGTGTTCATAAATTGTCCAAAAAGTCCCGCTAAAGTTAGTCAGATAAACCAACGCACACATTATCAAAGCACTTTGTTTTGCTTTTCAGGCATTTTAAATACTTATCCCAATCTCGCAATATTGAACATTTGACCAATTAAAAGTTAGGCTCGCGGACACAGGCAAATATAAACATCTAGGAAACTGCATACTTACATTTTACATTCCAAAAACAAAAACTATTGATCAGGAGGACAATTTTAGAAGTAAAAGCAATAACTTCTATATTGTCTATTTCCAATACGGTTGATAAATTGTTTTAACTAAGAAATTCATTCTATAAAACAAATTCTTACGGAGAGACAAAATTTATATACAACTGTTTTTTTTATGAATATGCCTAACCTAATTACATACATTTACAAGCATACACTTTAACTTAACAATTTCAAGATTTGTTATCCTGTAAAGTACAGTAGAGCCAGTTTTTTGGTTTAATGTTAATGTTAGGTTGTTTTCTTGTCTTTGATATTGGGTCATAATTCATTTTGATATATATTTCAGATTATTTTACTTCAAATTTATAATTTATATACCTAGTAACAGTATTGCCTTCAAAATTTTGATATTTTTGTTTTACCTTATTTTAATAATTCGGTATTAATTTGAAGTACCTAGTTCTTTCACAATGGCTTATGTTTATAATGTTAAATGAAGTAGCGATCTTGCTGTTTCTCGCTGGGCTGTGACCCAGTCGTAAATAAGGAAAGCAATTAAGGGGAGACACGTTAAGGCTGAAAACACAAACAAATTAAACAGGACTCGGAAAAATTACATTCACCTTAAAAGGAAACTTTTAGGCTTTTTAAGGCTTAATTAAATTGCTCGTTTTATTATCTTTTTGGCTTTTTAGCGATAACGTTAAATAAATGGGGAAAATTCAGCGTATTTTTAAAAGAGTGTAAGTATTTAATGTTTGTTTGTTTAACCATTATTTAGTTCAGGAAGTTTATTTGAAACAGTTTATAGTGTTAAAAATCTGAGATCTCTCAAACTTTGTTCTTAATTAGCTCTCTACATTATTATAACGTTTCTTTCTAAACATGAAAAAGCAAAAAATTTAGGCTTAATTAATGCACAATAACTGTATTTTTTTTAAACTTACCTTAATTTTACTGAACTTTTTTCTTTCTTCAAGTTGCGGCTTTAGTTTTATGTTTGCTTAAGTGTTAGCAGATATTAAAAGGTAATATTTTTTTTAAACATGGACACATACTTAGATGATATTGAAGGTCCGCGGGTAAGTAGCACCTGTTAGCACTTTTTGGTTAGGATTTAGAAAAACTTCAAATACTTTTAGATATCTCTTCAAAGCGTTTATCGGGTCGTCATTTAATTTTTACTAACTGGAAGATAAACGTATCTTATTCCACACTGTGCAAAGTGAAAGAACAATACTTACAATTTGTTCATCTTAATTAGATTCGCGGATAAAGTAAGACGACGCGAATAAACAAACTTTAACAACGCTGGGACGCCATTATGACAATTGAATTAATTGGAGACGAAACGGTCTTAACTGTAATTAGATTGTGTTTGTTCGTAAACAGTAATTTTGTTACACGACAACCTAACTTTGAGATCCTGCTTCTTAAGACAGCACAAAGCTGTACAATCAACGACAAACGCACTTGCAGAATCAAACTCAAGTATGCCATGGTAAAACAATTGAGTGAACTGTAGTTTTGGAGTTATCAGATATTTTGTTCAGATCTAGTTCAAAGTTATCATCATCTCAGCTATAGGACGACATAGCATTCCTCATAGATCTCCAGTGGTTTCGGTTATTGGAAGCGGTAAGCATCCACCATGAACCTTGGTGGACGTTCCTACGCTTGATGATCCGCGGTCTCTAAGTTGTACCTTCGATCTAATGATAATCATACTGCCACAAAACCTTAAGACTTAAGACTTGTATAAATAATCCCGCCATAAAAATCGATGTCATTAGTCCTACTTGTCAACTTTGTCTCTTCGATCATTGAAAAGTTTAGAATCAAAATTATTGTAATAACGTTGCTATTGTTTCACTAGGCGCTAAAAGGGCGCAAATTAGTCTCGTCTTAGCCCTTGAAGCCATTTAATTAATTAGCAAAAAGTTCATTTTCTTTTTGGTCTAGACTAGACTTTTGAATTGAACTATGTAAGATTATTAGTTATTCTTTAACGTAGGATTAATAGGATGTCAAGAGTTACCTATATTTAAAGGGACACTAACTAATATAAAGCAATAACTAACATAATACAAACCTACCCAAGATATTCCTTATTTCATCAGATTCATCCACAACTAAGACATTTCGCTAACACGTTCCTGGCTTGAAAGATTATCTGAGAACCACTTTTTATTTCCTATCAAAGATAGTTAAATTTATAAAAAACCCCATCAAGTATAGAGTGTTACGGAGCGGTTAATATTTTACTATCTTTACAACCCCTTTTTAATCTCTACTCACTTTTTATCGATTTACCCCTTTAGTCCCCCCCCCCCTAACTGCTAGCTTTAAATTAATACCTGTAGTATTACGGTAAATATGACTTGCCTAAAACAGATTTTTAAACCTTTCAGGCACCCGAAAATAAGTAATATTACTACATAACAGGCCAAACTATGAATGAATTTAAGATATAAAATATTATGTACATCACATAATTATGTCAGAGAAATTAATAAAATTATTAATATTTACTTGCTTTGTTATTAACTTAACAAGCTGTGTGGCTAGAATGCACGTGGCGAACTACTGCCGACGTTCTCTCAGAGGCACCACAGAAGCGTAACAGTGAGCAAGTTTAACTACAAGAAGAATCAATAAAAGTAGGCGCACCTTTTCGCGCGTCGTTTGTCTGGGCCAGCCATATGACAGATGTCTGCAAATGAGTCTCAAGCACTTGACTCAAACCAGAGCAAATAAAACGTACATAAGGTGACGCCGCGTGGATTGTGAGGTAGTGGTAGAACTGTCTTATTGAAGTGTAGCATACGTTCATGTATTTAGGTATGTATACGTGTGTAAAGAAACATCGAACGATCTGATCAATTTGAATCTATTAACAAAATAATTAACTAAAACAGTTTATGCGACGTTTAGCGCTGTCACAAAATGCCATAAAAGCTTAAGCTTTCTCTTGTGGCCTCAAACAGCACGTAGGACACTAACTCATACGAACTTAAAAAACTGACTACAAATAAAAAATCCAAAATGTTCTATTAAGTTCAGTTTCTCTGGCAACATCGGCCGCCATTCGGCTTCGGTTAATCCTCCCAAGTTTTATGGCAAGTAGACTTTTATTGTCGAACAGATGAGGTTATTACGCAACAATGTAATGTTCTTATGACGGTTTATCGCTCAGAAATGATAGTCGCACTTATTTCACAGTTTTATGCAGCAGTAAACTTTATGAGACTGTCTGCACTTTGTATGAACGTTTTCGACTAACTTTTTGTCCAGGTTAGTTGGTTTAAGTAGCTTCATAAAGTGTTTGAAATTGAATATAAAAGAACCTTTTTGTCCTTTTTCCTGGGGAATTCATATTTTTTGATGAAAGGTTTTAAAGTTATGAATCACTTTGAACAAAATATTTCAGAAATATCAATATGAAATATTTCACACATTAATAATTTAAATATAGGTATATGACATACTTTGTACTGTCCAAGTATTCGTTAAAAAATTCTATATAATTACGAGCTCGCATCGCCGTCAACGGGGAAATATGAACAAAAAGTTCACTAATCCCCGTTAACGGGGATTGTCAACGGGGATTAGTGGAATAAGCCAAAATATTTTCAGTTTTAAAATTGTTAACTTTCAGAGCAACTTTAGAGTGATCTGATTTCTGTCGTCGCAAAGGAACATCTACTCGTTCCTTGGGTTCCAGGAATTTACTTCAATACACATCGAATTATTATTTATTTACATAGAATTCAATACGCAATTAAATCTGTTGGCACCTACACATTACCAACATGCTTCATAGTAGCGCAACTGCATGCTTTCAACTGTATTTTGCACAAGCAACAGCGTGAAATCTTGTAAATACAGCACACAATATTGTGAGATTTTGATAATCCCACGAGAATATTCTCGTGGGATTATCAAAATATCTACGACTCACAAACAGAGGCTGCATCATAATGAAGCTGCAGCGAGTTGCCCTTCAACTGTTTACGCAGACCGACTCGCAGAGTTCTGAACACAACTTTGTTGTGAGTGCGCTTTATAGGATTATACTGTGGCTATGATGAGGAGATGTAGCGAATGTTAGCCCTCATTCGCACGAGCGCTTTTTTAACGTCCGTTAAAAAGCGTTCAAATAGAACAAATGTATTCCCAAGTATATGTTCACACGTCAGCGCTTTTTAAACGCGACGGTTTTTTATCGAGCAGTGTTGTATTTTCTGCGCTGGACGTTGGACGTTAAAGCCCATATTCGCACGAAAGCTTTTTTAAAAGCGCCAACGCCGAGTTTTGACGCAACGCTTTTTAGCTCTCGTGCGAATGGGCGCTTAGGGTTTACAAATTGTTAGTTGTGGCATGACATCTAATATTCGTTTATCTTTTGTTCTACTCGTAGACGGACAAAAAATGAAAAATTTAATTCCACCCCACAATTACTTTCATTTAAACTTACGGTTACTTACCTATCTTTTTAAAAAATCAAAATTGAATGCATTTTGGTAAGCATAACTCCAAAAAGCTAGAGCGATTTGTCTTCTTCTTTTTATGATCTTTTGGTCCGAAATACGTTTAAAGTGATTTTGTTGTCAAATCTTATCGATAAAAATTATCGCTTTTCTTTTATCACAAAGCTCTATCGTGCGGTCAAATGGTCCGCTCAAGCTGAGAACTGAGAACTGTATTGAGAATGTTTGCAACATCTGTCGCAAACTTGCTAAATGTCGCTGGACAGTCGTCTAATGACACATTCAGTTGCACTGGACGCTTCGCTATCTCTTAAAGTAGTTGTAGAAACAAAATTGTTTATTTTATTAAGAAAGTGTGATAAAAACAAACTGATAACGATGGATATTAAAAGTAATAAATCTATTTAACTTACCATCGGCATGTTTTTTTTTATATTTTTATGCATGTTTCATAGACAGATAGTTACACAGCATATTGACGAGTATATTGACAGCAGTGGGTTTTTATGAGGGCCGAACTTTCAAGGGACAAAATGCAGAATAAATTGTTAACTCATAAACCAATCGCCAATTAAGGTTTTGCTCCAAAATGTGTAAGTTTTTGTAAAACTTTTAAAACTCAAATAATTATTGTGAAACATCAAACTTATTAAAAATAATTTTAAGACCTTTCACAATTATTTTGTGAAGAAGTACCTATAGATAAAAGTGTCGGCAAAAATGGCCAAGTCTATTAAGGAACCATAGTACAGCTAATTAAATAGTAGCCTATGTAATACTTTCCTAAAAACGGCTGTAATTGCTGTTGGTTCACTAAAAATGAAATAATGTTACTGCATTATGAATGTAGCAATGTTATAAATTCCGGCGGCCGACATAATAGCTGGAGGCGCTACGGCTCACGTCTCACGTCTCACACGCTACGGCTTAGCTAAAAGGTAAATTATTTTAACATTTTGCAAACGTGGCAACTTCATAAAATATCTATTTCTACTTGGTTCAATCTCTATTAGTTTTAGATGTATTTTTATAGCAAAAGAACATGACATCAAAAAATAAGATCTTTGTAAACTAGTTTTATTCCACATCTGTGGAAACTTGTAATTGGCCCTCAGCAAAGTACAATTCCTTACATGTGTATTTTTGTCAATATTGATAAATTTTTTCTAGTTGTAAGTTTTTTAAAAATGTAGAAAATAGAATAATAAAAAGTAAATAAATAAATCACCTCCGGAATGACAAAGATACTATCTATGTACCTACCTATATAAAATTGAAACCACCATTGAAAAAATGTCTGGAAAAAATATCTGTAGGTATTAACTTTTACCACCAACAGGCAACGTGTTCTCGATAACGCGGCCCGTGAAGTCCTGCCGATAGCCGGCAGCACCGGCGGCATTTCCGATATACAAGATAAACCACCGTATGCTTTTTTACTTTTATAAAAATAACATTGATCACGACTGTGCATTTCCAAGGTGCGGTGGACAATATAGTCATTTCACTTTCAAAACTATCGTGAGTTGTATTAGACATTATAATAGCACACGGGAAATTACTCACGTAAAATTATCGTCGATTTAGTGTGAGACGCGACCGCGAGGAGTGACCACACTCATACCCAGATGAAGATTCTCCGGAAGAAACGAAACATTGTCGGTACCTAAATCGACGATAATTTTACGTGAGTAATTTCCCGTGTGCTATTTTAATAATAGTCATTGTTAACCGACTTCTAATAATGAGCAGGTTCTATGTTTCAATGTAGTTATGAATTTCTTTATTATCGTTTCTTATGTATGTTTACCGATAACTCCGCCATTAGTGGACTAATGGCTAAGTCTTTCTTAAACTTTCGCGATCACAATTCATACTTTTAAATAGAAATTTACAGGATTTTATCGCGGAAATTACGCGATAAAATCCTGTAAATTTCTATTTAAAAGTAATGGCTAAGTCTTAAGGCCTTTAGGCGGCCTAAAAACTCCGTCGCCAGAGATGGCCACTACGAACTTACTTAGATGGACTGATTTTGAAAATGTTTCCTTTGTTTGAAAGAGTACATTCGCGAGGTAGTCCCTTAAACAAATTGAGGATCTGAGGAGGAAATGTACCTCAAGAGTGCAGGATATTTATCTGTTCTTACGAAATTGAAATATGTTTAATAAAAAATAATATATTTTGCTACTTGTTACACCAAACTTTTCATTCTATCGTTGTTATTACTATAACGGTTATAAAAAGCCAAAATTTTCGTTTATTAAATTAAAATTATTTAAGAATTAGTGTCCAGTAGCTACCTATTATAATATTAATCATGTTTACGTTCAATATTTAGATTCAAGTAGTATTGGCAAGTCACGCGATCGCCTCTGGGTCAGTGGACTACCAAGGTATGTCAAACATCTAGGCGCATAGAAGTGAAATTATATATTTTTAGATGATTGTATAGTTTTTTCACAAGAAACTTTTACCTACCTTATTAACGTGGCGCATCTATATAAAATCGATCTTAGTCCCTGACACCAGAATTCACCAATCTCTGACTGACAACACAAAAAAATCGATCGATACTTTGCAATAAGCACACAGTCATAAATTCGCAAGTATTTTCTATAGTTACTGATTATAAAAAATTGTATTTAAGAAACGCAAAACACATTGAATATTGCATTCCAGAATTATAACTTCGGCTCGATAGTTGAGACTAAATCCCTATCGCGGCTCTATTTCACATCTGTCTGCAAGTATAACAGTCTAATTTATTTCTAGCTTAATTACTGGGCTAATTGTGGATCGGACGGGGCAATTGAATTTAAACGAAAACTTTTGATTACCGGAAGAGCGTGCTGTTGGTTAGAGGCTAGTTTCTGGAGGAAATGTCAGAATTAGCATAGCTAATGGGGATGTGAAATTAACTATAAATTACGTATTTTGGTCATGAAACTTTTAAGATAAATTGCCTTACTTATGAATAGAGAATATAATAGAGAATGAATAATGAATCTTAAATTTTAGTTAGTAAAAGTCAGTTTCAAGTTTTTTGTTGTAGAGTGAATTTCATCCTTCATAGCGTGTATAGTATTCTTAATACCGAATGCTAATACTCGTTACATATTATTATTTTATCTCTTAATTATATTAATGAATGACATAGACGTTTATAGATACTATAAGGGATAATTTATACTTAGCGCATATCAAAGCGCATCGAAGCATCAATAAAAACATAATCTATGTGCATTACGCTGTGGATATAAGATTGAATTTGTTATGTTAATTTTTCGAATGCGCTTCAACTCTGTTCTAGTATAATTGACCCGAAACCGATAAAGATATTCATATTCATTTATTGCTACAAGTTGTTACATAATGGTCTTAAAAATTAGGTTTGATATTTGGTAGATGGTCTCACAGAAGTAGTAGGAAATATAACCTATCTTCTATTTTATTCGACAGTTTGCATTTGAAAATCAGTCTATTCTCACGTTCACTATATAGAACAAAACGCAATCAAAGCATTGCCCCTTCAATTACCGGGTGTTTTTGAAAATATTCCAAGCACAGGTAGAAATGGAAATAACCACAGCGATTTTTTTTAAAGAGTAAAAAAAAAATCAGCGCGTTCCAATATTTTCGCAAAAACTGGTGTAGTGTTTTTAATACAGTTTCTTGCAACGTGGAATGGAACGTAAAACGTAAAAGCAATCCATGCTACGAAGCCAATTTGCATTTAATTAGAGTTTTTCGCAGGTGCACCGGGCTATCCTACGGTATTCTAGCGTTTATTTTAGAAACATTTCAGGATTCATTTAAAGTTTTAGTTTACATTGTAATTTGACTAAAACTAGCTTTAGTACAGCTTTAGTAAACTTCCGCTTAACTTTCGTGATTTCACTCGCCTAAAACATTTTAATATTAACATTTTAACATTTTAATTTATTTCCTTTGATATGGAAAGAGGCTCAAATCATTCCGCTGCCTAAAAAATCGAATCCTAAATCTTTTTCCGAATACCGTCCTATTTCTATTCTCCCATTCTTGTCAAAAGTTTCAGAACGCTTAGTCCACAATCAATTAAATTCATTCCTCTCTTACAATAATCTTTTAAATCCAATGCAGTCTGGATTCCGTAAAGGTCACAGTACAACCACTGCTCTTGTTAAAATCACTGATGACATACGCCTGGGCATGGATGACAGGCTGCTTACAGTTCTGACCCTTCTAGATTTTAGTAACGCCTTTAATACAGTTAATTTTGATATTCTCCTAACCTTCCTTCACTGTCTTAACTTGTCTGGGGTGGTGATTGATTGGTTCTCCAGCTATCTCCATGATCGACGGCAGCGCGTTCATCTTGAAGAGGCGGTCTCTTCTTGGTGCAATACGTATGCTGGAGTACCTCAGGGTGGCGTGCTATCTCCCCTCCTTTTTGCTATTTTTATAAATTCTATATCTCGTAATCTTACTTGTTCCTATCATTTATACGCGGATGATCTTCAAATTTACTGCCAAGCTCCCCTCAGCAGTATAGCTGATGCTGTACATGTCACTAATGAGAATTTAAATCGTATCGCTGAGTGGAGTACAGCGCATGGGTTAAAGATCAATCCAGCTAAAACACAAACTATTATTATTGGCAGCTCTAGATTATTGTCTGGATTGGACTGGGCTACAGTTCCTCCGGTTATATTTGATGGTGTTGTCATCTCATTTAGTGCGACAGTAAAAAGTCTGGGTATCACTATCGATTGTAACCTTTCTTGGGGAGCTCAGTTGCAAATCACTTGCAAGAAACTTTTTGCTTCAGCTGGATCATTGCGAAGGTTGAGGAACTTCTTACCAACTGCTACCAAAATTTCACTCGCGCAGACGCTTCTCCTTCCAGTGTTGGATTATGCGGATACTTGCTACCTTGACCTAACTGAGGAGCAGCTTGATAAACTGGAACGTCTCCAAAACTTCTGCATTAGGTTTATTTTTGGACTTCGTAAGTACGATCACGTTACTCCATATAGGTCCAAGCTTAAATGGCTTCCTATTCGTCTTCGGCGTAACTCACATATTCTTTCTTTGCTCTATACTGTCCTGTTCTTCCCTTCCTCTCCTAACTATCTCAAAGAAAGGTTCGAATTCTTGCATGCCTCCAACCAGTTTTCATTACGGTCATCAGAAAATCTTGCTTTAAAAACTCCTGTACATAGCAGCACGTTTTATGAAAAATCTTTTACTGTCCAAGCAGTGCGACTGTGGAACATGCTGCCAGTAGATATCAGACAGTCTTCATCAATAACCACATTTAAAAATAAATTAAAACTTTTTTATCTGAATGATTCTCCATAATTTACGTGTCTATTTCTATGTTATGAGTCTATTATTATTTATTCTTCATTATTATGCTACATATTTTATTTATTTATTTATTTATTTTGTATTTATTAGTTTATTTATAATTTGGTAGGTATTTATGTATTTGAATTATTTAAGTAGGTATATTATTTACAATTTAATGTTGCTTTGTTGCACTATCACTCATGCTGCTTTACTCATTACTTTCCATACCCAGGTTGCCTGGAAGAAATCGCTTTTAGCGATAAGGCCGCCAATTGTACTTGTATTTTTTAGCAATTTTTCCTTGTTTGTGTTTATTTCTTTATTTTGTTGTACAATAAAGCATTATCTATCTATCTATCTATCTAATATTTTAATCAATTATGCATTTCCATAGGTTCTTTATGTCAGAGGTCTTAAAGTAGCCTGTGTTATTCCGGGTCATAAACTATGTAATTATTCAAAGTTTCAGCCATATCCGTTCAGTAGTTTTCGCGTCAACAAACAATTAAAAACCATGACACACGCAATAAAAAAATAGTGGGATTTTAAAGTACTAGCTATTAATTAAAAAAAAAGTATTTTTAAGTATTAGCTAATAATTAAATAAGGATATAATTTATAATGAAATCAGTACAAAAGCTACACCATGCTACTCTAAACAACATTTGAATGCTAAGGTCAACAGAAAATGTTCTGTAAGCTTTGGTACATTATTTTCCACTTCCAGCCGACGAACCGACAGGAACAAGTGGCCCAGAATGAATGCTAAGCAGCCCTTTGAACTTTTACATTCTTAATCCATCGAGGCTTTTGTACCGTTGTTTTGTTTAAACAAAAAGCTATTGTTTTTTTAGGATTAAAAAAAAATACTACAAACAAAAAAAGTTGTAATTGCCAAGTGGATTAAGTGCCTCGACTTTCTATCCGAAGGTCGTGGGTTCAAATCCGGCCGTCAATTTTTAGTTACCTACCTAATTATGAGTGGCATCTAATCATGTCGTATCAAGAAGTAAAAGAGATCGCATTGGAAAGAAGTAAATGGAGAAAATTGCATCATTACACCGACAAGAGCTGTGCTCTTAAGTTTTTTATATTTATATATAATATATTATATTTATATAAATATCTAATCCTGCTCGTTTAGCAGTGGCTTAAACTTCATAAGTATCTAAAGCATTCTACTAACATAATCTTTAGTTAAGTTGAAGACACACGTCTTAGTTTGTTCGAAAATCTTTGAATAAGTTGGTAAGTAAATTTAGATAAGTTATTTTAGCTAAATTGCTGCTTTGCGCGTTAATTTTCATATTTTCTCATCTTAATTTAGTTTCTTTAATAATAGTCAGATTAAGTATGTACTAACACTGTTTCAAGCTTATTACAAAGAAATGTTGTGAGAGACTGGTGCCTGCTTATAAACAAACTTTTTTTTTTTTTATCTTTATCATAAATACAGTTTTAACTCCAAGGTACCGAATAAGCTTTGCAGTAAACACATTAAATAAACAATAAAACATAAATCCTGATCTTACATTGCTTTAATAGGTAGTAGAATCGGGAATGCAGCCTCTGCTACTGAATAAGAGATGGCAGCGCTTAGGCTGCACGGCCATTACACCTGAACGAGTAACAAAAACCTAACAAGTTTCTTAATTTCCTACCAAAATAAACAATTTTTTTCATTCATATTTCAATACATTTAAAAGTGAAACAAATGGAATATATTGTATTCAAATTTTATGATGAAATAACAAAAATGACATAAAATGGGAAGAAGTTGAGTTTCACAACTTGTCTTTAACTTTTTTACATTTTGAAGTTATGGACTTAAGGCTTCTGCGCTGTACGAGTTCCCCATACAAACGTAATACCATAACCATTTGAAATTTGAGCATATCTTTAGCATAGTATGCTATTATTCGTATTAGGATAGCATTTATCTAGGTTTCTGCCAGAAGCTTTTTTCAAAATACTTAGCTAAAGTGAAATTAAACCGAATCGCATTTTGCATATTTTTACATCATAGAAGATATTTTAAGTTTCCTTCTGTAAGAAACATAGCTTAATGGTCTAGTAACAGAAAAACAACACTGTGTGAAGAACAAAAACAATTTTCAGTCATCATTTTTGGGACTACGGGAGACAAGCAAATTCCTTGCAAAATAGCCATGCATTTACATTTAATACATTTTTAACTTTTTCTAATAGTGCGTCTGTGTGCGTGTGTCACGCACGCTCACGCACACAGATGCAAAATGACAAGCAGACCAAGATTTTGTCGTGTGTCGATGTTTGAACGCGCGGGGGATTGAATTTTGCCGAGCCACGTCGCCGGACTCTTAAATGATTTTGAAAAGAATTTTGTTTTAAACTGAATATACTAAAAATCAGCCTGATATTAAAAAAAAGTCACCGGTAAATTAAGTTATGTACCTATAATATAATATGAACAAGTGGCCAACTTTGATGGCGGAGATTTTAGGCCGCCTAAAGGCATCTGTCAAAGCTTAGGCTCTGTTAGTTAGATAAATAAAAAGTTATCCACAATAACATAAAGTTAAGCTTTTAGAATGGTAAAAAATATTAAAACTCATTTAATAATTTTAGGATTATAAAATTACTTAACTAGTATTTACCTATCCTGGTTTCTCATATCCTCCTTATAATTTTTATGAAATAACTACGAGTATTTTCCTAATCAGACTATTTAGAGATAGAGATTAGGACTGTGTCCTTGATATTTATAAATACATGTACACGGGGTTTTATCGCGTTATTTACATTATTTCTTTACGTCCCGACGATAAAACCCCGTGTACATGTATTTATAAATATGAATTGTGTCTTTAATAATAATAAATAAGATTCCTTGGAAAAAATCTTTCAACCTTTTTCCTACGTACTGAACCGCGTCGCTTTGATGGAATGCTGACTTTATTGGCACCGCTCACGAAGCATCTTCAGGCGTTATAGTAAATTCATTGTTTTTGCAAACGTTTTTATGATCAAACCTTTGTTTTTACGAGTACGTAGGAAAGGTTAAATAATTTTGAAAAAATAAAATTGAATTTAGAACGTAAAGAATCCGCAATCTTTTCATTTATTTAATTTGAACATGTTTCAGGAACTACATTTTCCTGTTGATGCAGAGATTTTCACATAATTTTTACAATGTTTGAATGCACAGACTTATGTTAATTATGTTTCTAAGCATTATGATCGTTTTGTCTGAAAACTGTGATGATAGGATGTCTTACGGCTAGTCTTAATAACCTATCTATCTTTGGTTTTCCTTACTGTCGGTATATATTTGTTTTTATATTTTTTTATTTAATCTACCCACAGTAAACAAAGCCAAAGAGAGGTTGCTTATTGAGACTTGCTGTTAGGTAATAAGCAACTTGAACTTTACAATTTATATAAATTTAATTTATTATTCATCATCATCATCATTTTCAGCCTGTGTCAACCCACTGTTGGTAGTAGGTCTCTAATGAAATTCAATAATTAGAAATAAACAAATATTTTCTGAAAACTAAAGCTTAGTAAGTTTGCTAATAGATAGGCTTCCTGGCTATATAAAATATCAAGACTTCTAGAGTGTAAGTAAATATGAAAGCAGATCAAAGTTAGTGCTTGAACATAAAGCCTGCAGCATAGTTCCTAATTAATTATGAACTACTCTTGTAGTCCATTATGTACTTTACAATAGACACAAGAGACTCGGGATTAGTTTGTTGAATCACCGTTACTTAAGTTATTATGCTTTGAACAGAGTCAAAAACTCTTTATTAAGGTGCCTGTATGCGTGAAACTAGCGCCGCCGTTGATTTTATTTGATTTTGTTGTGTGATCGTTGAAAATTCATTGAAAAAAATTGATTGTTCCGTTTGTGAAACCTATCATATACTTACGATAACATCAGCTCAGACCAATGCAATACAAATATTAAAAATGTAATGTTAGCAATTTCTAAATTGCTGAAATTGTGTAGTAACTTTTATAGTTTATTTTTACAACAAAAGTGGTAAAAGTGAAACGTGTACATGTACAGTGTACATCTTAAAAAAATAACACAAAGCACAAAGATCTTGCAATTTCAGCCGCGGTCAGCTATTATAAATCAGCGGAACAGCGCTAACTTGATTTAGTGCGGCTTCTCAAGCATTATAAGAATTTCAGCACTTGCAGCGCTACAGCGCTTAATCTCATAGTTGCGCTTAAAGGTACATCGTTCCGCTTCAGAGAGAATTGTGCGAATAAATTGTGCTTGGAAATCTGGATTTGTTATGAGAAACAAGATGATGAGAATTTTGATTTATTAAAAACAATTTTGTAACTGTGCACATGAGAATAATTGACAAGCATTTAGAATACAATCTTCCGTGAATTTCACGTGGGACTTTTATAAAAAAACCATGAAAAAAAATTCAGCAGTCTAATTTTTGTAAAAATTTATTAGTTCAGTTGTGTATTATATTATCTGTGGTTATACGTAGTGCTTATAATTCTCTTTGCGTATTCTATCAAGCCACACACGCAGATAAAAGATAAGTTTTTTAAAGTTTATTAAAAATGGGTATTAACAGCGAATATCAGTGTCTTTACTGTTTATACCTACGGTCTCTAAATAACATTAAAATAGCAATCTTCTATAAAATAAAGTTATTACATAAAATTGTTATTGTGATGGCAGTTTTGTTTTCCATTTTCATAAAACTTGGCTATATAAAGGTTAGTACATACTGCAGATGCGCACTGAATGTATGTGAGTAGGTTACGAGTTTTGTTTTGTACCTTTTGAGAAACACAGATTAAATATCACGATATTGAAAATTTGATTGCAAAATGTATTTAAAAAACTAATAAATTAGTTCTCACTACGCAGGCTAGATGTCGCTAATGTGTAGAATGTCCTGCAAAAAAATCTTTGCTACGAAACACCTTAATAAGTAACATTATGTTGTATTAAACTTGGGCCTTTACAACTGATGATTTATCATCTATCAGGCGGCAATTTCAGATGTATTATACCTACATAAATACATAAAATCACGCCTCTTTGCCATGAGGGTAAGCACACAGATCTCCACTTACCGCAAGCCTAACACACAAAAAGTGGATTAAATTATTATATCATAAAATCTGAAAAAGATACAATAGTATCTAACCTCGTAACTGAAAATCATATTATTCTTTCCGTTGATTTTTGCACGTCGTTAAACAGCACTCAAAGATAACTTCAGCTCTTACCCTCTTATTAATAAACAAAGATCAATGAAGTATTAATTTTAAGTTTTATTTGTATCTTTATTCTGTGTACAATAAAGTGCTAATTCGTTAATTCACTGACGTTCTTTGTTAATCTTAAGGAGGTTAGAGTTAGTCAAGGACATTCACTTACTTAATAAAATGTATAGTATTACGAGTAGAGATAAATAAATATTATGAAGAGATATCTTAAGTCTTAGAAAAACTCGATAAGTACTTATATTATTATACTTAGTTAAACTATTAATTTGCTCAGGTTACAGTAAAAGTTTTTGCTTACAACCAAAGACGATTAATATCTAGAAGACAGACAAAGGCCATACACAAAATCGTAACCCGATCCCGCAGTACCAGATAGCCTGAAAACTTTAAAACATCAATTTTATCCAAGAAATTTCAATACTTAGTAGGTAGTAGGTAGCAACAATATTCAATATTTAAACATTTTTAACTAGAAAGTAATTGAAATTTCTTGGATAAAATTGATGTTTTAGAGCTTTCAGGCTATTTTTTAGGGTTACGATTTTGTGTATGGCCTTTGTCTGTCTTCTAGATATTAATCGTCTTTGCTTACAACAGTTGAATCCAAATTTAGTTCACCGACATGACAAAGGTACGCCCTCGTCACCGGATCACCAAACCGGATAGAACCGGATAGTACCAGATTCAACCGGATCCGACTGATTGAGTAAGAATGTAATTTGCTGGAAAACTGCCTTAGTGAACCGCTGAACTGATGCTTCCGTACTTTGATTGTGGCCCTTGAGAACACTTGATTGTGGATATTCGTTTTCTTTGTTCTTTATAACAGACTTTTTGTGTTCGTTAGAAAAAAATAAACTGTGCGTGATCAATTAAAACGTTTCTTTATTTCACTTCGAAATCTTTCTTGACATTGGCATTTTACTATAGCATGGGTATTATTCTAGCAAAAAAGATATACCTAGTCGATATAACTAATAAAATTGTTTCCATTCATAGAAAATCTAGTGCTTATTTAGAGGATCTCGCGATATCTGTTAATATTTTGCTATATTAAAGCAATGGTGTATTATTGTACTGCTAAAGTTTTCTCCTTAATTATTCTGTAAATATTTTTCTATAATAATATCAATTCAATAATATAATAAAGGTAAAATTCGTGAGGTAAAATTCGTGATAAATACCCGTTTGCATTATGTTTTATAATATCAATTCACAATCCCACTAATATTATAAAGGTGAAAGTTTATGTGTGTGTAAGTGTGTTTGTTACTCTTTCACGCTCAAACGGCTGGACGGATTTGAATGAAATTTGGTACCAGAATTGCTTATACCCTGGATTAACAAATAGGCTACTTTAAATTTCTGAAAAGTACAGTGTTTCCGTGGGATTCGTGCAAAAGGTAGCTGTCAGACAAAATAACTTTATAGATGGCAGCACAGGCAAAAATATTACTCCTTCACGTTCAAACAGCTAGACGGATTTGAATGAAATTTGGTAGCAAGATTGTTTATACCCTTGATTAAATAATAAGCTACTTTAAATTCCTGAAAAGTCCAGTGTTCCCGTGAGATTATAAACCAAATTATTCATCAAAATAGTTTCGGTAGTTTGGCCGTGCAAAAGGTAGCTGTCAGGCAAAATAACTTCATAGATGGCAGCACAGGCAAAAATACAACTCCTTCACGCTCAAACGGCTGGACGGATTTGAATGAAAATTGGTAGCAGGATTGCTTATACCCTGAACTAAAAAATACGCTACTTAAAATTCCTGAAAAGATTCCGTGGGATTATTAATAAAATTCATTAAAATAGTTTATACAAAATAGTTTGGCCGTGAAAAAGTAACAAAATAATTTCAATAGATGGCAGCACAGGCAAAGTTACTATTCCTTCACGCTTAAACGCCCGGAATTTGAATTAAATTTAATAGCAGGATTGTTTATTCCCTGGATTAACAAATAGGCTACCTTAAATTCCTGAAAAAAGCAATGGTTCCGTAAGATTATAAACGAAATTATTCATCAAAATAGTTTTGCCGTGAAAACGTAACTTTTAGCCAAAATAATGTTAATAGATGGCAGCACAAGCAAAGTTATAACTCCTTCGCGCTGAAACGGCTGGACGGATTTGAATGAAATTTGATACCAGGACAGTTGATATCCTGGATTAACACATCTCATAGGCTTCTTTAAATCCCTTAAAAGCGTATGTTCCCGTGAGATTATCAAAATACTTAAATTATGCTTCTTTAAACTCAAACGGCTTAACGGATTTCAAATATTGATTATTTTGACCCGATAATCTCACGGAATTGGTACATAAGTACGCAGATAAATCTCCGATAAAAAGATTTCTGGCTCAACATAAACCATTAGAACAAAGTTTAAATTTGTGTCTTCAATTAACATAGGTACCAGGACCTCATTCATCATCGCTATTTTATTAAATTTCCCACAATTTCGGATCGCTGCAATTCTAAATCCTCGCTGCGCTCGCTTTGCTCGGAACCGACCAGCGCCTTATCTTTGAGCACCATAAGCCAACATAAGTGTCAGTCATGACGAATTTGTCTTAAAAATTTCGAGTCTAAGAAACTCGATGCGCTTGCTTAGTTCGATGCTCGCTTCGCTCGCACGGTAGCTTCTTGAATATTTTGCTAGCAAATTGAACTATGTCAGGCCATAGAATAAGAACAGACCAGCAATTAGCATTTTCTATGAGCACTATAAGCAAAATCAAGTGTCACATGATGCATTTTTTTTTTAATTTCGGTTTAAAAGGCTCGCTATGCTCGCTTAGTTCGAAGCTTGCTACGCTCGCTTGGTTCAAAGCTCGCTTCGCTCGCACGGTAGCTTTTTGAATATTTTGCTAGCAAATTGAACTATGTCAGACTATAGAATAGGAACCGACCAACAGCCAGCCTTTTCTATGAGCTCCATAAGCAAAATCAAGTATCACGTCAGGACGCATTTGTTTTTAAAAATTTCCGCTCGCTTCGCGAGATTAAGACGCTTGCTGTGCTTGCTTAGTTTGAAGCTCGCTTTGCTCGCACGGTAGCTTCTTCAATATTTTGCTGGCAAATTGATCTATGTCAGATCAAAAAATAGGGACCGACCAACAGTCAGCCTTTTCTATGAGCACCTTAAGCAAAATCAAGTGTCACATGACTAATTTGTCTTAAAAATTTCGGCTCGCTGCGCTCGCTTGGTTCGAAGCTCGCTTCGCTCGCATGGTTGCTTTTTGAATATTTTGCAAGCAAGATAAACTATGTCAGACTAAATACCATTATCCGACCAGCAGTCATCCTTTTCTATGAGCACCAAAATCAAGTGACAAATGACGCATTGGTCACAAGGAGCAAAATAAAAAAAAATATTAAAACTTTTTCAATTACGTAAGACGAGGGTAATTTTCTGCACTGTCGAGGTGCATTTTTATTTATATCTCTGACGATCCTCATCAGATCAAAAAAAGAATAAAAAAAATCGGTTTACCCAGTCCACGAATTGAGAACCTCCTCCTTTTTTGAAGTCGTTAAAAAAATGTATTAACTTATTCACCGCGGGTAACACCGCGGGGCACAGCTAGTAACACATAATTGTGATGCTTCAGTTTTCGTTTTAAAATGTTTCTATTGACCCAAACGTTTATATATATATCTTACCAATGCTTTGGCCATTTGTTAGCTGTAACCACTGTAGTTAACCTCAGACATTAACACAGTGAGTATGTTGCCATAAATTTCGGAAATTTCGTAAACACGCGATAAATATTGACCTCTGCGTCAAACACCGGACGCCATTATTCACGTAGCTCTGTTTTCCTAAAAACAGTGGCCGTAATTTGAAATGAAATGAATAAAAAAAAATGGCCGTAATTTCACTGTTTTTTTTAATTTATTTAATTGTAAACACACATAAATGGGTTATCGTTAAAGATTCGCTTCTATGTTCAGGAGAAAACGTTAGGAAACTACTCATGTGATTTCAAAAATTCTTTCACCGATATGTAGAATAAACTTTCCGAATGAACATTAAGCTTTATTTTATCCGGTCGAAACGACAGACGTATCGGACGTCTTAGGGCAGTCTAAAATTCCGTTTCCAGAGTTGACCAATAACGTTCAGTTTTAATAAACTTATGCCGTGTTTTGTCTTACTTTGATTTATTTGACAATACTTTATTCTATTCTACCATTCATCAATTGGTGTAGCAGAAACTACCGATCGACGTCGACTAATCCATTCTACTATCGATCGACCCTTACAGCCAGTCTCAATAACCTATCTTAGGTTTTGCTAACTGTCAGTAGCCATGACGTTTTTTGTATGGAAGAAAAGTCAAATATCTGCCCGCAGTAAGCAAAACCAAAGATAGATTTATTAGATTTATAGGTAATTGAGACTAGCCGTTTTTGATAACGCCCTTAATATAACTTCCAGCGTTTCTTGAAAACTCAGGCATCAGTGGCATGTGGGCGTACGGTCCCTCAAAACAAAGCGACTCGTAAACCGGCACGAAAACAATATCTGTCGCGTAAACATCATTCGATGGACTGTGCTTAGGGCAATTTTACATAGATTGATTGTCCGTATCAAACCAGCAACCATGCCATTTTCTATGTTTTGCATTCGTTTGTATGAGCAAGTGGCCAACTCTGGTGACGGAGTTTTTAGGCCGCCTGAAGGCTTCCATCATGGCTAAACTTTGTTTAGCATTGAAATATCAATTTAATTTTTTTTTTAAATATAAAAACTTTAATAATTAGTAAGTAGATGAACTTGCTGCACTTTTGACTTGCATTTTTGTTCATCACTCCGAAAATCCTAGACAAGTCCTCACCGAAATCAGTCCACAAATGAAGTACAAATCGGTGAACATCATTAATAAAATACTCATAATTTTTGAAGTCAGTTAAAGATATATATCATATAGATAGAATAGGTACTATAGTATATATATATATATAATAGGTACTATAATATTATTTACTTATACTACGACACCACTAGCTTATTTTGAATTTGTTTTAATAACTAAAATGTTTATGAAAAGTAACTTCCTAGTCACAAAAAGGTTAGTTATTTGAATAATTAACTAACTAAGACCCGAAACCCAAACAAATCAATCAGAGTTAATCAAAATTGAATTCAACCCCAAAAGTACTTAGCCGTTTGGAAAGTCAGTAAATATTTAAACGAATTGTGAAACGAAATAAGTGCTTAACTTATCACGGCGTACAAAACAAACTTAACCAACTTAATAATGGTAACGGAGACTTCGCAGATACCATTTCAAGATTGGATCAGGATAACTTCGTGCAAAGATTTTGAGGTTGGTTTACGACTTTGTTTCTAGCTAGTCAAAGTAACTTTTTGAATGATCTAGGTACTTATTACGTGTTGATATTTTATACCATTTTAAGTTTGTGTGATCTTATAGCTCATATTTGCAAAATGTAGATTGTGGGTACATACTCAGGCCTTCACATCTTTACTAGATGATTAATGCCGGGTTCCTATAGCCAACTAACGGATGTCCGTACGTAGGTCGTCATAGCAACGTTGTTTATTCAACACAAAATGTATGAGACTTTTTGACAGATAACAACGTTGCTATGACGACCGACCTACGGACATCTGTTAGTTGGATATAGGAACCCGGCATTATACAGCGTCAGGAGGCAATCTTTGCCTACACTTAACGGGACACAAACATAAACATTTGTTGGTACATAAACTTACTAATAGGTAACAGCAGTGAGAAGTATTTTGCATTTGTTTAAGCGTATAGGTATAAAAGGTGAGAAGTTTTTAGTTTGAGAAGTCAAGTTGAGTTGGTGATCTTTGAGTAAAAGTTCAAAGTTGCACATAAAATAACAGACAATTATTAAGTAGTTCGAACGTTGAATACAATAATTAATCGTTCATTGTTAATTATGTGTTGTGTAGTTAGCGTTTAATTAAATATAAGATTATAAAGTCATTAACTTTGATACCAAGACCGACCAAACGGTGAAAGTTCGTCGTAAAATTTTTCAATCACATCACACTATCACACTAATCACACTAATATTATAAAGGTGATAGTTTGTGTGTGTGTGTAAGTATGTAAATGTGTTTGTTACTCTTTCACGCTCAAACGGCTGGCCGGATTTGAATGAAATATGGTACCAGAATTGCTTATACCATGGATTTAATAATAGGCTACTTTTGATTCCGGTATTCCCACGGGGCGCAGCTAGTAGCTAATACAAACTTACTTAGATCAATTTAACACTCAGTAGACCCCATAAGTCTTCTAACCTTAGTGTAACTTTAGTAGTTCTCTTTTAAACCCTGTTTTTTCGGACAGTCCATCTAAATTAATCTCAAACCCAACCCTCGTCACGTGATCACAGTCCATTAACCCCAATAGAGGAAACGCCATGGCTAAAGGCTCGCAGTGGCTACTTAGCATCTATTTGCTTAACGAGCCGACATACTTCTGACTTCACAACAACAAACTTATGTTTGCGGTGCATCTTGTTGTTTAACAACCTTTTTGCATAAAATCAAAATCAAAATCAAAATGTATTTATTCAGTACGATCGTTTATAGACCACTTTGACATGTCACGTTCTTAAAACTAGGTGATTCTACTGCCTGTTAAAACTAGCATAAAACTAGCTTACTCGCCCGCGGCTTCGATCGTTTGGTACCTTGATAAAATATAGCATTCGGAAAGACCATTCTACTCATTCGATTTCAAAAATTCTTTTAACGATGAGTAGCATAGACTTTCCGAATGAACATAGGCCATATTTTATCAAGGTAGGTACCACGCGAACCAAGTTGCGGCTGAGTAAGCTAGTCAGAATATAATTATAGTAACTATAACACAAGTGAAACTTTAAACGATGTCTCGATTTAAGGAAGTGCACGAGTAAGTTGGTATAACCGCGTCGCTCGGTTAGGCAACCCTTAGCGGGGAAGCCGCAAGAAATGTATGGCAATCACACCGTTTTATTCTACTATGGTGATAATTCAAGACACCAACAAGAGCTGAGCTCTTAAGATTTAAATCTAGTGTGACAATTATGCTTGTCTTATGGGGCGTCTAAACGGGCTATATTTTGCGATAATTTGTGGCTGCAATTATTGGCAAACATTGCCCAGCCATCAAAAAAACATTTTAGTGCATTTTATGGCTAAGCAATCAATTGCAGGCAACATGTTGCAATATGGCTGCAATAGTATGGCCTTTGATTCAGAACAAGATTTGCGAGGCGATCGTTCGGCCACACGCCGGCTACACATAAAAACATTTTGACATACCAAAAAATATGTGGCTATAATGCCGAGCCATCCTTAAAATATTGCATAGTGTGGCTGGTATTGCTAGCAATGTTGCCGGCCACAGTATTGCAGCCACAAATTGTCGTAAAATATAGCCCGTTTAGACGCCCCTAATTACATATTTATAACCAAGTCAAAATGGCAGTCTAAAGATTGTTTTAAATATGTATTTTTCTTTTAGAAATATTAGGCAGGTACTACATGTGAAAACTTTTAATTAGCCTTCCCAACAATAGCATTTTGTATTTACTTTTGTAGGCATAGCTTAAGTTTTCTTAAATTTATTAAAATAATAAAAAGTAGTATTCTACATTGAGTAAAGAAAGAAAGAAAGAAAAATCATTTATTCTTGTAGGACCTCAAGGATCACTAAGTTTCGTTTTACATGCTAGGTGATTCTAATGCCTGATCCAACGCTGTTGGAGCGAACTTTCTTTTGTAGGTACATATTATACATAATTACATACCTATTTTTTTTAGACTTTGCGTTGTCTCTTACAGTTGAAAGTGGCTCTACCAAAAATACAAAATCAAAACCCCAACCTGTTCCATAATATTTCCATTGCAATTCCCGACCAAAACGATCGTGTGTCATAAAAGAATTGAGGAAATATTCCGGAGGCGTGATAATGCCGTGACGCATGCATGAGATCTGTGATACTGCCGCTACCGTTGCTGAATACAAAGTTGTGGCGCTTTTAATCTTACGGGACGGATACGGAATGCAATGATTGTGATTTTAAGCAGGATATTAAATGGACGCTTGACAATGAGATTGCAATGGATGTGACTAGAGCCAGACAGATTTAACCCAGTAGTAGGTAAAATCGGACTGTGATGGTGATGATGAGATAGGTCTATCTATGGGGTGGACCTTTGATCTCATTATCATCATCATTCTTTTGATCAGATTATAAGATTCAAAAACTAATACTATTTAAACTTGCAAGTCTTCAAAGTTCTTTGGTTACTTGGTCATACGAACTCTTTTACTTTACTGTGTCTTTGCTTTAACTAATATTGAGCAACAGAAAATTTAAAATTATTGCAGTACATTAGTGGCAATTCGGAGTGTCGCAAAACCTAAACTAAACTAACTAAAATTAATGCTATCCTTTTTATTCCCATCGCTATGAAAGGGACGGCAACATTTTTAGTTTATTATGTTTAGCTTTTGCGATACTCCGAATTGCCACTAATTATTTCCAGCGTTTGCCAATACAGCCTATGAAGGGTCGATAGAGATACAAGAGGCGCATTAAAACGCATTTTTTAAATTTTCTTTCTTATATTTCAAGACAATTTCTGCTAATAATACTATCTGGTTTCTTTTAGATCTTTTTCATCATCACTTATATTATTATTTAGTATTAATGTGTATTATCAAGCCGCAGGAAATAATCGATAAATATGTCCTAAATCTAAGTAAATCCGCTTTGCATGCATCAGATAATTAACTAGCTTGATGCCATGATAAATATAGTGGGATTTGTAAGCAAGTACAAGATAAATTGTGTGAAAGACGGTTTTATATATAATGACTTATCTTTATATAAACATTATGTTGTGGCGGAATACTAAAAAGTTTATTTTTATAAGTCTTAAAAGTTTTTAATGCAAAACAATCCACATTGCCGTAAAAGCTGCGTGGAATAAACGCCCTTCATGGCAAAATTTGCGAGTTTTACTATAAAAGATAAAGTAGGCTTAAAATAATGTGCAATTTAAGTTCGCATTTGAATTGTAAATGCTGTAAGCCCTGTAAGGTAACTGGCGAAACACGGTTCAGTAGAAACGGAAATATTTAACCGTTTTACATTTTAAATCAGAGGTCGGACTCGGTATTGAGTTCTGAAAAGTTATATTTTAACCTTTATAAAATCAGGTGCTATTTGCTTGCAAAATCTTTCGAACTTTACGTAACAAATTATAATCTTATTCAAAATTCAGCAGACTTTTGCTTATCTGTTTTCTTTATGGTTTCAAAGAAATATCAATTTTGAATGTCGAATAAAATAAGTCTACAAGTTCTGCCGTTTAAATGTTTAACAAATAGCGCCATTGACTCGCATCATAAAAATTCTAAATATAATTGCCGAAAATATAAACATATTTACGTGTTCTTTGGGTCAATTCGTGAAAGCTACTCTGTATACGGTCAGTTATAATGAAATTGTTTTTAAAATAGGTAATTATGATATGTTTTTTTTTTATTTGTATGAAGATAATTGTAAATAAACGCAACACTATTTATTGAATTGAAAATTTCCTGTAATGTTAGTGTTAACTTTGATGTTAAATAAATAAATATTTTGACATCAATTCATCTAACAGTCGAACAATATACTGAAGGACAACAAAATAATTATAAAAATATACTTATCTGCAATAACATAATCTAATCCTAAGCAAATGTAAATGTTTGATATCTAACACACATTATAAGTGATATCAATTTGATTTTATAAATATGTCTTAGTAAAAAAAGTTTTTCGCTGAATTCAAGGAAAAGTCTAATTAAGCACATCCTAAAATGAGTTATCTGCTTTAAAACCAGGTAATAAAATCTAACCCGCGAAACCTTCCAATCACTCAGCTTAGTGTTAATGAACGTAATGAACGGAAGACCGAATGAATGAATGAATTAAACATTAAACACGACGGGATTAATGCCGTGATTGTGTTCGTAATCCGGTTTATTCTAGTCGTAAATTAGTGATAGAGTTTATTCATGGGAAGTGAATATTCTATGAAACGGTCGGTTGCATTTGACAGTTTAATGTACTATTGAGATCTTCGAATTGTAAAAGGCAATTAATTGTTCAAAAATATATTTATTCTCAAGCAGACATAGAACGAACACATAAAAATTAAAAAACAATCATAAGTAATTCACTTTCAAAACTATCGTGAGTTGTATTAGACATTATAATAGCACACGGGAAATTACTCACGTAAAATTATCGTCGATTTAGATACCAAAAATGTTTCGATTCTTCCGGAGAATCTTTATCTGGGTATGAGTGTGGTCACTCCTCGCGGTCGCGTCTCACACAGTATCGCCGATAATTTTACGTGAGTAATTTCCCGTGTGCTATTATAAAATCATAAGTAAGTTAAACCTTCATGCCTAATTTTCGAAATATTTCTCGCTTCTAGGTTAAACATTTACTTATTCTCCTTATTTTACAGATAATTATAAACATGCCATTGTTTTCTAATTGTTTCATCTAGAACTAATAACGTGATGTCATTAAAATGCCTCATAGCTTAAAGCACGAACGACGCAGTATTGAGTTAACACCATTTTATATCACATCGGCGCTCTGCCGTGAATGTTAATACATGCCTTCACCTAATACCAGGAGATGATGACAATAATATTACTGTTTTAAAGTTTAAACATTAAATAAATAAATATCCTTGGACATTTCGCACAGCGTCATCTAGTCCCAAGCTAAACAATGCTTATTATTATTATTTATTATAGAAACTAAACTACTACATATTTACATAATTGTACAAAATACAATTAGAACCAGTTGAGCCACCTAAGGATCGTTACAAACGATCTATAGGTAGCTCAACTGATCCAAACCACTGCCAAACAATGCTTGTGTTATAGTAACCAGATGACTGATAGAATACTTAGATATTTTTTTTTGTAAATACATACATACATATTATACCTAGATAGAAAACACTCAGACTCGAGACAAATATTTGCAGATCATGCAAACATTTCTCCCGCGGTAGGAATCGAACCCGCAACCTCTGCGTCTCAGGCGAGCCTTCGCCCATGTGCCACAGAGGTCGTCAAAGTCGTAAAACATTGTTTAACTTTTGTGTTTTTAAAACTTCACATCAAAATGACTTTGTTCTACTAAAGATACAATTTGGGTCTGCTAGTAAATATTCGATGAGATTTTCGTAGAACTTAAATCTAACATAAAACCTAAAGATCTCTTTCGAACACCAACTTTTTTGAACAGCAGTTTGCTAGCTCAAAACCGTTAACCCGGATGGGTGCTCAAATATATTTTACACCTCATAAAATACATAAAATCTTCTAGACTGATGGTAAGACTTGAGTTTGAAGGTACATAATACAGTCTTTTAGATGCTGGATAGACAGAAAAGACTCAATACGCGCTCAATACTAATAGGGCGCACACGGGGTGCCGTTGCGACTTTCCGATTTTGACTTCAACGTGCCTCGTCTTTTCTATGTTCCCTCCCGTCTTCGCCTGTCTTAAGTTTCTCTGTCTGTCCAGCGCCTTAGTGTCAAAAAACTGTCAAGCAATGATGCAACAAAACCATCGCTAGCTTTCAAACTACTCTGCTATCCAGCTCACAATATTTTGCGTACTATTCCACGAACCCAATTACTTGGCGTTCGATGGAATCAGTAAATTTCATTTGAATATTTGAGCTTTAGTTTACACGAATGCACGGGCCGATTTTATTTAAATTGACGGCACTCGTGAAATCCATTATATTTAAGCAATTTTCAATCGTTGTCCACCAAAAGTTGGTTTGGGTATTCGGTAGGGCTATGTTGACGAGTAAGATGAACTGGTTAGGTATTTACTTTTAACTTGATAAAGACCTAAGTGAATATAAATGAATAACTTTTATTACATTCAATTAGTGTGTACCTAATTGAATGCAATAAAAGTTATTCACTATTCTCAACAAGTTTACAACAACTATTATTCACTATTTAATAATTTAAATGGAAGTTTCAAAGGCGCTCATTAATATTTATTCAGTGTCCGAGAGTCACGTAAAGCGCTTTGTAAAGCTAGTGACGCTACAAAGTATTACTAGTTATATTTATTTACTAATATTTCAATGATTCCTAATTAGAATATTACTTGATACATTCGTTAAAATGTTTATATTTATTGTAGCATACACATCAAACAACCAAGCATAAATCCACGGAGAATAAACTTTTATACGCCATTTTTGCCCGTGAATTACACGGATTCGTAGTTTCATTCAAAAATACCTTTCTCAGAAATACTTAAACATTTAGCGGAATAAGCTACCCTTGATGTTTTCATTTTCCTCGAAAGATCACTTGGAGTTTCAGTTAAATTACTTTCTTGGTTTACTGTTTCTTGAGGTACACTCAGTCCTTAAATAGAAGGTGTCTTTAGCGAAGCTTGCTGATAGATCGTTGAAGTTAGGCGTCATTCTGAGCGGTCACACTTTGGATGGGTGACCGCAAGGGGAATAACAGCTGAACTTTTTTTGGTATTGAGAATAGTATGCTAAAACTGTTGATAGGGTCTCAGACTTGCAAAAAGTCCTAATTTTTAACGAGTTCGCTGCCTACACACATGGGCTGGTTGGAAGCGGTTGACCACGTTCCTCTTCGTCAGAGACGACCGTGGTAGCTGGGCCGAAATAGGGTTAAATGACGTACATCAACAAATATTTATATTAAAATATTTAATTATATTAACACCAGCTTTAAACAGTGTAGGATAACATCAAGGAAAGTAAAAGAGGGTGAAGGGTGTGTGGCCTGTCACGTAATAAAATACCTTGTTACAGTTTTGTCCCGCATCTATCCGACCGCGACCCTCACAACCTTTAATTAAATATGTTTCAACTCCGTTTAAATTAATTCAATAGGTACTGTTTAAATGTAGGAAAATGGATCACTGAATGTATTGTCAAATTGTCTTATGCTTTTTTATTCACAGTATTAGTTGCGTATTAAAAGTTGTATGTAGAGTCATGTAACTCTTGAGATGTTTTTAAATAGTTCAGTGATTCTTTTGAATTCGTTAATGTTATCTAATTTTGAATAAGAAGTACCACACAATAGTGGCACAAAAGCTAAACTAAGCTAACTAAAATTGTTGCCGTCCCTTTCATAGCGATGGGAATAAAAAGGATGGCAATAATTTTAGTTAGTTTAGTTTAGCTTTTGCGACACTCCGAATTGCCCCCAGTACCAACATAAAATTTTTAATTAAATGTAAGATTTTTTTAATACCTTCTTTCTTCGTATTTATCGCTGACTGTACTCGTAATATCTTACTTAACCTTACCGGCATGAGAAGTAGCTTCATTAAAATGAGCTAACTACCCAGTAAAGGGTTTGTATTATTCGTGAAAGCAATAACTCTATCTAGGTACTTTCAAGTGAAAGTTTATGAGTTCAAATTATCTCTGTGAAATACCTATTTAAACATTCATCATTTACGGTCAGTCTCAACCTATCTTTGATTTTGCTTACTGTTGGTAGATATTTGTTTTTTTTTTGTATGGAAGTAATCTTAAATAATCTTACCTACAGTAAGCAAAATCAAAGATTGATAGGTTATTGAGACTGGACGTTAGTCGTCAGTACCATTAGGTACAATAATTAAGGCCTCCGAACCCGGGACAGACAATATTACGTCCCATCCGAAACCACTTGCGGTCACCCATCCAAATTGTGACCGCTTAGATTTACAAGATTCCATTTCCTTGTACCTACGTACCAGAGCAATAATTGAATGCAATAATTACGCGCACCTAATTAGCGTTCAATAATTGTAAGCTGGAGGGACGATCTCGACACCTTCGAGACAGGTTGGTGGGAAATATCGAAGGACAGAGATGGTTGGAGGGATATGGGGAGACCTTTGCCCAGCAGTGGGACGATATAGGTTGAAGAAAAAAAAAATGTAAGCAACTGTAATGTTGTTTAGACCATGCAAGTCATGATGACAGTCAATTTAATTGTATGCTGGGCAAGAATCTTGCATCGGGTTAAATTACATTTAATCAAGAACGTCTTAGCAAGCAATAGCGCATCGCTTTTTCAAAGTGAAAAACATTACGTCGTGTCGTATAACATGTTGTTTATTTTTAAAGTTGAATCTATTATTCACATTATTTCCGTTACTCACTTCATTATTTCCGTTTGCAGATAATCCAATAAATTCAATCAATCCTATACCCAAAATCATTCCGCAATCCAAATAGACTTCAAAAACCGTCAAATCATTTCGCTGCCGCCATTTTTTCGACATTTCAATATTGGACAAATATCCCCGACTTGACCATCGGAATTGGACCAAAGAATTTGTGTCACTAGGGTTTAAAAGCTAGTGTAATTTATGTTTTATCGCTGAGTGTTAAGGTTTAAATTGGTGAACCTATAAAAATTTTAAGTCGAGAGTATAATAATTTCCGTTATGTACCAACGCAGTACGAATTCTAATCATTATTGTACAAGCTTACTGTAGGGGTTGTATTATTCGATGTATAGCCACACTGGCTCGACAATGTCCTTGTATTCAATAATGTGGTAATGCCTTTGCATAGAACTCACCATACACACCTCACGTACGCACACTTTCTGTATTCCCGCCATTCCGGCCCGTATGACAGTAGTGTTGTGACAGTGACAGTTCTTTACCAATACATGGACACACGAGACAGCGTATGTATGCAATAGCATCGCATACACTACATCCCTCCCTTGAGGATAAAATAAATAAATACAATAATGTTATGGAACAACAAATAATATTTATTCTGAAACAACTTAAATATAGGCAATTGAAAATAACAATTGTATCTCAAATAAAATTAAAGTAATCAGTTAAGTAAACTGTTAGTCATACATTCTCAAGACACAGTAATACAGACTCTTTTATTCATATAAATTATCTTCATTTTCTTTTTCAGACTCATTTTCTTCTTCTTGGTCCTTGTCTGGTATTGTCTTCCACTGTCCCTCTACTCTCTTTAGGTGTATAACATTCCGCCTAAATGCTTGACCTGTTAAGTCGTTTCGCACAGTGACATCGCCTCCGTTTCGACCCTCTACTGTGTGCGGTGTCGGGTCGTAATTCAAACTAAGCTTATTAGGCTTATTCATTTTCTTTAAGTAGACTTTATCTCCTTCAGTCAAACTCGATTCAGTGGCACCTCTTCTTCTATCTCCATACTCTTTCCCTTTTTCCTTCTGAATTTTGTCTCTGTCTCGCACATCTAGATCAATTTGTGTACTTTCCAATCTATCTATTGATGGAATTTTGTCTCTATTCTGCCGTCTAAAGAATAGTTCTGACGGTGATTTGCCTGTGACTGAATGGGGCGTGCTGTTGTACATTAATAGGTATTCCATTAGACTTTCTTTCATATCTTTCTTTTCAAAATGACTGATCTTAAGGCGCTTCATGATGTCACGATTTTGCCTCTCTACTTCTCCATTCTGCTGAGGCCAATACGGAACTGTATTGTGGAGGATGATGTTACATTCTTCACAAAAAGAACGAAACTCATCGCTTACGAATTGTTTACCGTTGTCCGCTGTGATTGAAACTGGAAACCCCAGTCTGCTGAAAATTTCTTTGAGTAATTTTATAATTTGAGAGCTAGTTGTTGGAAACATTAATTTAATTTTATACAGAATGAGTCGGTTTGTGGCTCATTCGGTCTTCTACCAATAAACGTCGACTAAGGTGCACGACCTCTAGACAATTTTATTTATTTAAATTACATCCCAAGCTTAAACACGTAAGGATCCTTACATATGGTCCTTCAGCGGAACGAGGGTTCGTTGGGAAGTGTTTCTAGTGTGCTACCTACAAGAAGATCACTTTGCGGTCAGGTTTGTTCCTCGCTAGGCCGAGGTTTTTAGACGCCATTTTGTTCGGGTTCAAGAAAGTCGTCGTGGTGCGTGGTACGTTGATCGCATGCGCCGTGAAGTTCGCTCGTGGTCAATATCCCACGAAGAGCCAAAGGCGCTGCCAACATCGGGTACGTCAATCAGCGTCAACGTCAAACTGACAGTTGGCGTACGTTCCTGACTGATCACGTCAAATTCCACCAATCACCGCGTCCAACAACGAGCCGAAAGAACGACGAGTCTGACAAACTGTCAGAAAACTGCGTGACGTCACTACTCATTCGCTGACCTGCGTATATCTTCACGTTTCGATTTGATACGAGAGCAAAAATTTCCACGCCAACGCCAATCGCCATTTTGTTTGCAGAAAATTACATTTACACGAAATTGTGACAAAAGTTCAACAGTGCGGTCTTACTTTATAAAAAACGTAAATTTTAATACTGGGACAATCAAAAACAATTCTTTTAATTTAAATAGTGTTTGTTGTAAGTTCACATCGTTCATTGCTTGGCGATATAGGTTTCCATTGTATTATCCATAAAATTCTAACCCTGTATTGTAACTAATTATTATAGAATAAGAACCTACGATGGAGCCAGCGGCAAAAGAAGATAGTGCAAAAGAGCTTATTACACGACGAGGAGCATTCAAAGGCTCACTAACACGAATTAAAAATAGAATTGAAAGCGGCGGCATCGCCGACGCCTCGATGCAAATGCTCGAGTTACTTGAGGAAAGAGCTATAGGTGCCTTTGGTGAGTACGAAGCCATTAATTTAAAGTTAGGTGACGAAGGGGAAGATCCCGACTCGATTGAGTCTTGCTACTATGAGTGTCTTTCCGCACTGCGCCTGCGCATCACCGAGCTTGCTAAGGCCACAAAGGCTTCTATTTGCACTGCATCTTCCTCAAGCACTAAGCTTAAGCTACCCCAGGTAAACATACAACCCTTTGAAGGAAAATATGTCGAATATAGACCGTTTATAGAACTATTTAATGCATTTATAGACAATGACAATAACCTCACAGATATACAGAAATTTTTCTATTTAAGAGGGTTTCTGAAAGCAGAAGCCTTTGATCTAGTTAAAAATCTTCCAATTTTAGGATCTAGCTACAAAGAGGCTCTGAGTATTCTCTCAGAGCGGTATGACAATAAGTTTAAAATTACACAAGAACATATGTGCGCCTTGTTCGACTTGCCTTCTATCAGCAAAGCTAATGTTACATCTCTGAGATCTCTTATATCAAACACAAAACAACACATTGCTGCGCTAAAGAATTTAGGTGAGTCTGTCCACACATGGGACAGTATTCTGGTGTGCCTGCTTGTAAGAAAGCTAGATCCAACCACTGCCAATGCATACCACCTTGCCCTTAATCAAAATAATAGTCAACCCTGCTTGCAACCAACCTATACCATGCTTATCCAATTTCTAGAGGGCCGTGCCCTTGCCTTGGAGAATAGTGAGGGTGGCAAGGAGGCTGCCTACTACAGCAGGCCGATAGGCTCAACGGGGAAGGTGGCCAATGTGGTCAATGTCAAGGAAGTAAGATGCCTCTTCTGTGGTAAGTCAAACCATAAAATATTTGCTTGCCCAAAATTCATGCTATCTACAGTAATAGAAAGATTAGATTTTATAAAAGAAAAAAAACTGTGTAGGATCTGTCTAAACTCGCATACAAATAAATGTAAATTCCATTTTAAATGTCAAATATGCAAACTAGATCATAACACCCTTCTTCACCCAAGTGAACAAGTACATAATGAGGGACAAGTAGTTTCTACAGTGGCCAATGTAGGTGTGGACAATTGGAGATGCAAGACCCAAGTTCTTTTGCCTACGGCAAAGGTCAAACTCATCTCCAACAATGGCCAAGAAATTATAGTGAAAGCATTGCTAGACTCCGCTAGCCAGTCTTCATTTATCACCTCTGGCATTGCAAGAGTGATGGGTAAACAGCTACTGCCTAATTATACTGAAATAGTAGGCATAGCCAATACAGAAAAGACAATTCGACATGCAATGCAGTTGGATGTCTTTTCATGTGTTTACCCATACAAAGTGAAGGCCAATCTTTTGGTAGTGGATCAGATAACATCTAAGTTACCTCAATGCCCTATAGATTTCACTAAAATAAAAATGCCAAAAAATATTAAGTTAGCCGATGACTCCTTTCATATCACAAGTAAGATAGATATCTTACTCGGTGCCGATGTGTTTTTCCAGACGCTGTTGCCGCGGGATGAACAGTTACGAGACGTGGAAGAATGTGATGCTGCGCAGCCAAAATTCGTACACACACAGTTTGGTTACATAGTAGCAGGTAGTGTCCCCAGCTCTTCCACACAAAACTCTGCTGTTGCTCTGTTCTGTCAGGAATGTGAAACTAATATCAATAGTACAATATCCAACTTCTGGCAAACCGAAAAAGTACCTGAAATATTTGCGGAACATACGTCTGAACAGCAGTACTGTGAGAAATATTTCTCAGAAACAGTAAAGTTAGAAAACAACCAATTTGAGGTGTCAATGCCCTTAAAGCTGCCACTTAGTGATATGAACAATGTTTTAGGAGATTCTTTAGGTCTAGCATTAAAAAGATTCTTAAATCTTGAGAAAAAATTGCAAAAAGATAAACAATTAAGTAGTGAGTACAAAAGCTTTATTCAAGAATATGTTGAATTAGGTCATGCCTCCTATGTAGACATTACTCTCTATGATCTTTCTATAGATCCAATCTATTTTTTTGCACATCATGCAGTTATAAAGCAAGATGCAGTAACCACCAAACTACGAACTGTGTTTGATGGTTCAATGAAGACTAGTAACAAAGTTTCTTTGAATGATTTGATGTTAAATGGACCCTTAGTCCAACAAGACTTGTTTGACATCCTATTGTTATTTAGGCTTCACAAATATTTCTTTGTCTGCGATATCAGGCGTATGTTCCGCAATATTAGTATAGCTAAAGAACAGAGGTCCTTGCAAAATATTCTCTGGAGGAACAGCCCAGATGAAGAAATCAAATGTATTCAACTGTCAACCGTTAGCTACGGTCTAAAGAGCTCATCTTGGCTGGCAACTAGATGTTTGCTGGAGCTAGTCAACAGATTTAGGAATCAATATCCATTAGCTGTTCCTGTTCTTTTAAATTCTACCTATGTGGATGATGTACTATACACAGATGATAGCTTATCCAATCTTATTGAGACAAAGTCACAGCTTATAGATTTACTTAGTAAAGGAAGTTTTGAGTTGCACAAATGGTCAGCTAATCACAAGTCAATCTTGATAGACATTCCAGAACAGAGACACAGCATTGTAGATTTAGAGCTTAGAAGGGACATAAAAACCTTAGGTTTAAAGTTTGATATTCAAACAGATTCCTTCAGAATCTCATGTCCGCCCTCTAATGATATTCCTAAAACTAAAAGGCAAATATTAAGCTATATTAGCCAGTTTTATGACCCATTAGGCATTGCTGGGCCGGTCTTTGTTCAAGCCAAAATAATAATGCAAAAACTGTGGCAATCAAATGTGAATTGGGATTCGATACCTGCACCCATTTTACAAAAAGAATGGATGCAGTTTTACAATGGTTTGCAACAGATGGCGCCAATAACAATTTCAAGAAATGTATGTCCAGAGAATAGTAGTTCAATTCAAATCATAGGGTTTGCAGACGCTTCTATCACAGCCTATGGTTGTGCAATTTATTTAAGAGTAATTGATAAACAAGAAAAGGTCACTATGTCACTACTTTGTTCAAAATCAAGAGTTGCACCAATATCCCACAAATTGACAGTTCCTCGCCTTGAATTGAATGCTGCACTGCTCCTTGCAAAACTAAGCATAAGAGTACATGATACCTTGAGTAAAAGAGTGTCCATTCAGGGTGTGAAACTGTTTAGCGATTCACAAGTAGTATTGGCTTGGCAAAAGACTGATCCAGCATTGTTAAAGGCATATGTTGCAAATAGGGTAAAAATAATAAATGAATATTCAAAATCATTTCAATGGTCATATATTAAAACTGATCAAAATCCAGCTGATTGTTTAAGTAGAAGCATTCCTCCTGCTGAGCTGCAATGTAACCAACTGTGGTGGTTTGGACCATCCTTTTTATGTTATGCAAATTATGACTTTAAAGAATATAGTTGTAATATACCTCAGGACTTACCTGAGGTCAATTGTAAGAAAGACGAAATTGTGTGTGCAGCATCACATGATAAACCACTGTCATTCCTTAGCTCCATATTGGAAAAATATTCTAATTTAGGTAGGGCAGTAAATGTTCTTTCCTACATTTTAAGATTTTGTAAGAATGTAAAGCCATTTTCAAAAAAGATAAAAGAAAACTTTGTTATGTATGAAGAGGCAAGCCATGCATTGCATTTATTCATTAAAAATGAACAAGAAAAATACTTTCACCATGATTTAGCTTTGTTACAGGCAGGTAAACAGGCAGCATCCTATTTAAAATCTCTGAATCCCTTCATTGACGCTCAGGGTTTGCTGAGAGTAGGGGGTAGGTTGCAACACTCATCCTTACCGTACAGCCAAAGGCACCAAATAGTTCTACCTAAAGAGTCTACTGTAACACAGCTCATAATTCAAAGTGAGCATTTGAAATTGTTCCATGCTGGTCAAAAACTTGTTTTAAGCAACCTCCAGCAACGATATTGGATAGTCAATGGTTTAAGATTAGTAAAAAAGTTTATATATAAATGTACAATATGTTTTAGGCACAAAGGTATAACTGCGAAACAGCTGATGGGTTCATTGCCCTCTGATAGAGTCAATGTTCATAGATGTTTTATGAAAGTAGGCATTGATTTTGCAGGGCCAATTATGATCAAGCAATCTAGAATTAGAAGTGTTATAACATCAAAGGGTTACATTTGCGTGTATGTATGCTTTGTAACTAAGGCTATACATATTGAGTTAGTTTCCAATTTAGAAACAGAAACATTTCTAGCTAGTTTTAAGCGCTTTATCGCAAGACGTAACGTCCCATCAGATGTTTATTGTGATAATGCAGGTACCTTCAAGGCAGCCAATACCCAGCTATCAGAATTGTATAAATTAAACAATTCCAAAAGTCATCAAACACAGGTTCAAAATGTAACCTCAAAGTTAGGTATAAGGTTTAATTTCATTCCTAGTTATTCACCTGTGTTTGCTGGACTCTGGGAATCTGCTGTAAAAAGTGTAAAGTATCATTTGAAACGAGTATTAGGCTCTCACATACTGACTTATGAAGAACTTAACACTGTATTAGTTCAAATTGAAGGAATTTTGAATTCAAGGCCAATAACTCCAATGTCATCTGATATAGAGGATCTTTCCTACCTAACGCCGGGCCATTTTCTGACAGGTGCTCCTCTGAATTGTATTCCAGAGCAAGATATAACTAACCTGCCAGACAATAGATTAAAATTTTGGCACCGATGCACAGCTTTGAAGCAACATTTTTGGAGATATTGGTCAAAACAATATTTAAATGTATTACAAAACCGTCCTAAATGGAAGGATAGTGTACCTAATGTAAAAGTAGGTGCTCTGGTCATCTTGAGAGAATTAGATACTCCACCTATGACCTGGCCAATGGCTAGGGTGACCAGGGTATTTGAAGGTGCAGACGGTCTTGTACGAGCTTTAGAGGTAAAGAAAGCCAATGGCAATGTTCATAAAACTTCTGTTACGAAAATATGTATACTTCCTATTGAATAAATAAAATTAAGACTAATTAGTTTTAGCATTGCATTTAAAAAAGCAAAGATATTTTGTACTTCTAGCTAAAAGTAGTTTTAAATTTAAGCTAGAATATTATGGTTTCCATGTATTCATGTAAAGTTAGTTTTACATCATTCATATTCTTATTTTCATTTAAAGTAAATAAGACCAATGTATGTTAAAGAATATATTTCAAATAGTTGTCTTAGACTTTAGACTAATCATGTACTTTTAGTTGTTGTAACTAAACAAGTTAAATAAGTGCATAAGTTTAAAGTTTACTGAATGAAACCAGCGGTTCATGTATCTAGGACAATTAAGATAGTTCCTATTCTGTTTTACTATAATATAATTAAAATATACAGTCCACTCACTAGCTATCTCATATTATGTGAACTAAGGAGCTACTAACAAGGTAGGTTATAAATAAAATAAAATGCTAATCTTGGTTTATTTAGGATTTATTTATAAGATCTTGAAATGTAATGGCCTACCACCATGTCTTATTTCTTGTAGTGGAATATGTTGGAAACATTAATTTAATTTTATACAGAATGAGTCGGTTTGTGGCTCATTCGGTCTTCTACCAATAAACGTCGACTAAGGTGCACGACCTCTAGACAATTTTATTTATTTAAATTACATCCCAAGCTTAACCACGTCAGGATCCTTACACTAGTCACTGACTTGGTGATTTTAACTTCTTTGTACCGACTGTAATAATCAACCATAACAAGCAGGTAGTCATTGTTTGGTAATGGACCCAGTAGATCCATTGCGACATCAATCCAAGGAGCCATAGGTAGTTCACGTCTTTTCATAGGTGTTGGAGGATTTGGTAATCCCACTAGAGTACAGCTTTTACAGGATTTTACCAGATTTTCTGCATCTTTGTCGATTCTAGGCCACCATACTTTTGACCTCAGTCTTCCTTTCATCGCAACTATTCCGGGGTGACCTTCGTGCGCGCTATCGAGAACATTTTTTCGTAATTTCTGAGGAATGACAATTCGGTTTCCACGGAGTAATATATTTCCGAAGAAACATAGCTCGTTTTCAAATATCTTATAACGTTTGACAGATTCATTCCAATCGGTTTCATAGATCCCTTTCTTAACATCATTAATTTCTTTGTCGCTTTCTGAGGCTTCATTAATGGCGGTCATTGGAATAGCACGTGGTCTTGCTTGCTCTACAATTTGATGAACATGTTCGTCTCCTCCTTTGGATGGTGATTTTAATTGTTCACATAAACGGGATAATGGATCTGCGATGTTCACCTTTCCTGGCTTATAAATCACGTTGAATTTATAGGATTGTAGCCTTAAAACCCATCGTTCTATGCGCGCGCAGGGTTTAGATCTTGGTCCGAACAATATTTCTAATGGTTTATGATCAGTTATAAGATCAAACTCTTTGCCAAAAAGAAATATGTTAAAATGTTCCACAGACCAAACTAGCGCGAGAGCCTCTTTCTCCGTCTGACTGTATCTCCGTTCGCAATCAGTTAGCGTCCTGTTCCCGTATGCAATTATTCGCGGTCCCTTGATATCAGTTTGTACTAAGACTGAGCCAAGCCCTACAGGGCTCGCGTCAGCGATAACCTGTGTTTTGTCATTAACATCATAGTATCCAAGAGATTGTATTTGTGTCAGCGCTTCTTTTAGTTCTGTAAATGCTTCATCTTGTTTGTTTGTCCAAAAGGGTTTTAAATCAGATTTTTTTCCTAGTTTTTTACGCAATAATTCCTTTAGTGGTTCCGTTTTTGTAGCTAGATTAGGTAACCATTTATTAACATAATTTACGAGCCCCAAAAAACTCTGTAACTCTTCTATGGTTGCAGGGACCCGAAAGTTGGCTATACTTTCCATGTACTTTGGCAACGGCTTTACTCCGTCTGGCGACAGTTCATGTCCTAGAAAGTTTACCTTATCAACTTTGTACAAACATTTCTGTTTATTGAGTTGCACATTATTTTCGTCGAGTACTTGTAGCACTTTTTCTAGCCGTGTATCATGTTGTTCTTCGCTAACTCCAAATACCAATATGTCGTCAATAAAGTTAACGACTCCGTCGCATTTAACAAGGAGTCTTTCCAATACTTTTTGAAATATCTCAGGTGCGCAACTGATACCAAACATTAGTCTTTTATATTGATAAAGGCCGCCAGCTGTTATAAAAGTTGTTATGTGCCTGCTATTTTCATGTAATTCCAACTGATGGAAGGCATCTTTGATATCTAACTTGCTAAAATATTTGGCTTTACCAACTTCCGGCAAGAGTTTATCCATGCAGGGCAATGGGTGATTTTCCCGCATAATAGCAGCGTTAGCGCGTCGCATATCAACACACAATCGTAGGTCCCCATTCTCTTTCATAATCGGTACCATTGGTGAAACCCACCTTGATGGTCCATGCACCTCTTCGATTATGTCTCGGTTGAGTAGGTCTTGAATTTTGTCAGCCACTTGTTGTTCCATTGGAATAGATATTCTCCGGTATGGTTGTACTACTGGTTGTACATTGTCATCAATAGGTATTTCGATTAGAACATTTTTAAGTTTGGGAAATGGTTGTGGTACCTGACTGTGTTCGACTTCATTGATATCAACGCCTATTTTCAAAACGCCTAGAAGCGTGGCAGTTTCTTTCCCCAACAGATCTCTTGTTCCTCCTTCTATAACATAAACAGTTGTTTGTTCTTCCTGTTTACCTATTCCAATCGTGGTTTCAAATGATCCTTCAATTACTAGCGGGGTGCGACTGCCATATGCTAGAAAAGTTTTGTCTGGTCTAGGTGTCTGTTTTGATACTATAGCTCCTTGATTCTTCAAGATCTCCCATGTTTTTTTAGTTATTAAGTTTACTTTGCAGCCTGAATCAACCAGCATTTTTGTTTTGACTCCCCCAAGAGAGCACTCTACTATTGCGTCATCATCAATGTTGAAAACATAATCTACTTCAACTCTCGCTTTTTTATTTCCTTTTGTTTTTTGCGAGGTTTCAGATTTGCTAAATGTTTGTATCTTCCTTTTTGTGCCTGTTTGGGCAGTTTTACAATATTGACGGAAGTGTCCTGGTTTGTCGCATGTAAAACATGTTTTTCCTAAAGCAGGGCATTCTTTGTAATCTGATTGATGACTTCTACTTCCACATCGTCCGCATGGTTTTGTAAATTTGTTGTGTACTTGGTTAGTTCTGTAAGTTCCTTCCTTTTTGTATTTGTTGTAAATAGCGTTAACTTCTGGGTTTCCTTGTTTATTATCTTGAATTTCGTGTTTTCTATCCTCATATATTTGTAATTGATCATTTACAACTTCCAGTGTGTTGGCTTCTGTTACAATTTTTTCAAGAGTTATGCTGTCACCTACTGTAAGTATTTTCTTACGCAGTTCTCCTGAGGAACATTTTTCAGTTATTTGGTCAATCAAATGGTCTTCTTTTTTGTCAAAATTACATTTCTCAGCTTGTTTACGTAATCGAACTAAGAAACTTTCAAACTTCTCGTTTCCTTCTTGCTTTATCAGTCTGAACATGTGTCGTTCAAATACGCAGTTTTGTTTCGGAAGAAAGTATTCATCAAGTTTTTTAATAGCAACATCAAATACGTTGACTCCTTCTACAGCTTCAATATTCGCGCCAGGTATATTATAAAATATATCTTGAAGATTTGTTCCTCCGAAATGCAACAAAGTCGCTCGTTTTTTCTGTGAAGAATCGACTCCGGCTGCATCAAGATATATGAGTAATGATCTCTTCCATCTCTCCCATTTGCAGCCAATAGAAGTTCTATCACCCTCTAAATCTAGCTTTTCTAGAGACAGCACCGGTGGTTGGGCCATATTTAGATCCCGTTGGGGTAAACCTTTTGTCTCGTCGCCACTTGTAGGGGTTGTATTATTCGATGTATAGCCACACTGGCTCGACAATGTCCTTGTATTCAATAATGTGGTAATGCCTTTGCATAGAACTCACCATACACACCTCACGTACGCACACTTTCTGTATTCCCGCCATTCCGGCCCGTATGACAGTAGTGTTGTGACAGTGACAGTTCTTTACCAATACATGGACACACGAGACAGCGTATGTATGCAATAGCATCGCATACACTACACTTACTCACCCGCGACTTCTCCTCGCATGGTAAATATCTGGATAAAAAGCAGCCTGTGATTCCAGGTCATAAGCTATGTACCTTAATCCAAAGTTAAACTTTTATTTTCTATATTCTCAGAAAAAGAGTAAAGGACTAGTTGAAGGATAGAGGAATTCTAGAAATCTAGCCATAATATTTCTTAAAAGATTTTAGTATACCGCATTTCCAACACAATTTCCACCAAAAAATTCTAAGTGAAACTTAAACCGCTATTTACCTCGCGAGAAAGCCAGAAGGCCGTTAGAAATAACATGGGCCTATCCCAAATTCAATTTCAGTTTTCATAAGTGATTCCCTAATCCCGCTAGCGGCCGTCCAATTTGAATAACCAATGGGGGCTCATATGAGCTCATCTTTAATTCTGGATCTATCTGTTGCGAGGATTAGCTGGCCGTTTCGAAGGACCGGTGTATTGATGTGAGTGTTTAAAATACACTAGGTTATGACCAAATTTATTATTATGTATATATTATAAGGTACCAAGTGTTTTTATTCTCTTTGGTAGGTACATTCCGTCCGCAACGTAATGCCTAGGTCAAAATGTACTACCTGCCTAGCCGAGGTACCTACATCTCTAACTTTAAATGACTGTAGACTAGTGTGACAGAGAAGCTTAGGGTGTTGAGGTAAACATTTTCCTATCTTTAATTTTAATGTTACGTAGAAGAAATTTTCTTCCTCACCATCACACCAGTGTGACGGAGCTGCGTACTATTTTGAGGTTAGGAAAGCGTTTTCTTATCTTTAATACTAGTAATGTTACTTATAGGAATTTTTGTTCCTAACCATCACAACAGTGTGACGGAGCGATATGGTTTTACGCTATGAATATCTTTCTGTCATTCCATTGGCAATGCCACGGTAAAAAATCTAAATTATTTCAATCGTTACCTCGTGACATAGTAACAATTGGACATTATTACTTTTGGACATTGACTTTGGACATTTTTTTTTTGGCAATATGCAAATCCAAATAACATACTGATTCAGAAACTTTTACATTTATCATTATTATTGTGACACATCATTGTACATAATCAATCACTCTTTGTAAATTTTAGCATTTATTTCGCCAAAATTTACATTCCGCGTCAATTATTTAGTGATACCTCCAAACATAAAACACGATAAACTCAATAAAACTAATACTATCATCCACTATTCCAGGCCATTCGCTGGCATCATGACTACTATACGAATTTACGGTCAATTTCTGACACAAATTCGCCAAAAGCAACGGGTTTTTCTTCTCACCTGGCAACATTCTCGTTCCAGCACTACACTCAAATTTGAGCTTTGTGCCTTTGAGTTAAAGTTGGGGGTTAGTGAAAAGGTATGTTGGTAGGCAGTGACCCGTCATAAATTGAGTGAGGAGTCCCATATGTTCCGTGATAACCCACGTAACTCTCCTCGTGACGGATGGCCGAACGCGAGTTTACAAAAATACTGCCATCAATGACTTGTTTATGAAGCTGTAAGTTGCAGGACTTAATAAAGTGAATTTTATTGAGCACGGAGAGTCAATATGTTTTCCTAAGCGTAATTAGGTAAATGCGTTCTATATTTCAAATTTATTTTCTATTTCTAAATGTTTGATCAAACCATGTTTCAATGGCTCAGAAGCGCTCGTGAAGCGCTCGTGGCGAAGCTTGCTAAGACGTTCTTGATAGATCGTCGAAGTTAAGCAACGTTCTGAGCGGTCACTAAGTACTTGGATGGGTGACCGCGAGTGGCATTTTCTTCTGAGCGCTTCCGTGCTTCGGAGGACACGTTAAATTGTCGGTCCCGGCTTTTAAAGTCGTTAAGTCATGACGGAGGCCTTTAGGCGGCCTAAAAACTCCTTCACCAGAGTTGGCCACTTGCTCATACGAACGAACGAACGAATGGCTCAGAAAACGTTTTATCCTTTTTCTTTAAGTATTTCCACTGCTTTAAATGGCTACAAATATGAAAAATGCAAGTTATGTAAAGATTTTTTTTCTGTGTTTGGATTAAGCATTTATAAAATATTATTAAAATCTTTACTCAATTGGAATTTTGTTGTGTCCATTGTCTATTAATATATCTCTATTGTCATTCTAATATGAATAAAAAAAAATTGCAAAAATGATTGAGCTAAAAGAAACCTGTGCGTCCATTATGACCAAGATTAATCTTTCGTCAGTGACTTTACGGTTTTAAAATATAAAAAAGTTTTTGTTCGTGACCAAAAAAAAGTTCCTATCACATTTTCACCCTTTCGCATAACCGCTCGTTATTTTCATAGCAAACTGGTATTTCTTTAAATGATGTATCATAAAACCATCAGTTTATTCAGGAACCCTCATAACTTTCCGTCACTACATTCATGGCAAACCCGTGGGTGCCGTGGGTAAATAATACCCATTTGTTACACAGATGGCGCGATAGTGCAATGGAGATATTTTCTCTGCTATTGGCGGATTTTTTGATGTGTGGAACGTGACAATTTAGGAAGGTATTCTTTCTCTGTAAAAGTCAGTAAACGAACGAAGTAAAAGTGGTGCTTTCAGAGCTATTATAATTAAAATCAATACTTAATATTCAATTAAACGGGATTTTGACCCGCGCTGATACAAGTGATCGCCCTCTAGCCGAGCCTTTAACCACTCGGCCACAGAACCCATGACGCCGAAGACGAAACTATCAGTAAGATGATATTTTGGTTAAAACACCGATTAGCGCCATCTACAGAGATTCTAGAGGAACAAGAAGCCCCCGCGTCGGTGCCGTAAACTTTTAGTACTTTTTCATATAAAATAAAATACATAAGTGTGGTTTTAGTCTAGCTCAAATACAATTAGCGGTCGTTTCGTAAGCCGCTCAAAGCACACTTTTGAAATCATTTAAATATTTGAAAGTGACACAGCCGCGGTCATACAGGGAAGTATAGCGAGCGAGTGGCAAGTCGCCAGGCCGTTGTAAAGTAAACGATAAATTGCGGCGCAGGTGCCTGAGCCGGGATTGAACCCGCTACCGGAATTAGCGGGGGTTAGGTTGCCAATGAGTTTTTGGAGTTGGCCAATTAGAGGGTTTAGGTTGAGAAGGGTTTCCAAAAACTATGTGGAGATAGGTGATTTATTGCCTTATTGAAGAACCCACTAAGTATAAAAGTAAAAATAATATATTATAACTTGTAATTAAAATACTACTTAACGCCACTCTTGCGGCCACCCATCAAAACTGTTGCTCAGAACATCGCTTAATTTTAACAATCTATCAAGAACGTCAAAGCAAACACCACGATCGCTTCAACTTTACCAAAACGAAAAGGAATAGCTAAGCCGAATATCAAAACACGTATTCACCAGACATGGTTCAGCGCAGGGACGAATGAATTTTAATTCAGTACGCTTGCCCTCGGTAGCTTTTACAACTTTTTGAGGGCGAGTTCAAATATATCGCCCAGTTTTTATGGTCTCTTTTTCGCATTTGTTAACAGATGGCGTTCTACGTACGTGATGAATGAATGAAAGTAAAACGAGGATTTTTACTGTTTGACAACATTGTAACTTGGGTCACCAGATGATAACGTGAGTGTAGGTATAATCTAGTCATTGATCGTGATAAAGATAAAGATTGCATTTAGCTGGCACAGGCTAAGGGAGGCCTATGCCCAGCAATTGGATAAGTCGGGCTGTGGATGATGATGATAGTGAATATACCTACACTGAGTGACAATAATTACTTGGAAAACAATTCTACAAAAATAGGCAAGATAAAGCTTGTCTATGATCATGAGAAATTACAATATGGTTTCTTTTAGAAACCTTATCGGCAAACAAAAATAACAAACTAGATAAGTTAGAATTTAACATTAAAATTCAATGAATAGCTTGTTATTTAAAACTACGAAAAACTGTGAGCTAATAAGGGTAATGGAATAAAAACTCCACAAAATATAGAGTTATTTTTTTCGAAAGTTGTATCGATGAAATACTGTAGAAGTCTCATTTGAATTGATTCCAAATACAATCCTCTTTCCTTCCTTGAAATTCAAAGAACTTTTATTCAGTAGGAACATTTAAATCTGTGGAGTAACTTTGATCACATTAAAAACCTTAAATGATTAGACTTACTCTCGGAAATATTTAAAGAGTTTTCTTCCAGCATAATTTCAATTACTATTATTTGATTACAGCAGTTATTTACTAGGATCACATACATTGTAGTATCATTGCAAAAAGAACAGCTTAGCCTTTTCGGTGATCCATCTTTAAATCACAGTTTTACCTATGTACTAGGTACTCAATGTTGAACGGGGACAGCTTCTAATTTAGCTGTACCTACTTACCTAGGTATCTTGATATCTTGAAACTACTGTCTGTCTCCCTTCCTATTTGTATATTGTAATGTTCGTCTGTGCTGTGTGTTTTCCAAATAAATGCTTTATCTATCTATCTATCTATGTACCTACTGCAAACAGTGTGAGTCTGGTACGGCATTTTTAGACCGCCTAAAAACCGTCCCGGCAATTTAACCTGCCCTCCGAAGCACGGAAGCACTCAGTTGTCAATGCCACCTCTGGTTGGTCACCCATCCAAATTGTGACCACTAAGAATGTCTATTATACCTACATACCTAGGTCACATTTTTAGTGCCCATTAACTTACGTGCTCGCCAGATAAAAGTTGCTGGGCAGGGAATGGATTAACTCCAAGATCTATCAAGAAAGTCTTAGCAAGTTTCGCCACGAGGTCTAAAATGTTGACAAGCTTCTGAGTCCGACTGTACTGACCTGTTGCTCGGTCGGACCGATGTCAATTGAGCTGTTTAACCCTCGCTTGACGATGTTTGAATTATTTGAATAACTTTGGTTTAGCGTTGTTTGCATACTGTCGAGGGGAAGTACAGAAAAGATTATTATCTGTCTTGTTATATTAGGAAGGTCTTTTGTTATTAGACCAAGAGAAAAAGATTTAAAATGATTGCTCAGCTTGGATTACTTAAGATTACATTTGATATTTTGATTTTGATATTGCTCGAACGAAAGAACATTTATTTGAAAATAGATTATATTCGTTGACGACCTGTATGGCGCAGTGGGCGAAAGCCCGCCTGAGACGCAGAGGTTGCGGGTTCGATCCCCGCTGCGGGACAAATGTTTGCATGATCTGCAAATATTTGTTTCGTGTCTGGGTGTTTTCTATGCATAATATGTATGTATTTACAAAAAAAAAATATCTATGTAATCTATGTAGTGTATCAGTCATCTGGTTACCATAACACAAGCATTAAATTGCTTAGCTTTGGACTAAATGACGCTGTGTGGAATGTCCAAGGATATTTATTTAGGATATTTTATCTTAAATTAGTATTTAGCTTGGTATAAAATATGCTTATACGTCGGAAACCAATTACTTACACCATTTTCATTTGACCGAAAACGTTTCATCGACGTCTTTTTGCTATGTATATTCTACCACTGTATTGTCTGTATTGTATCTTATCAGGTTAAGAACTGAGGCACTAGTCCAGTGAACATTGGCTAAAGCCTAGTCTCAATATCCTATCTATCTTTGGTTTTGCTTACTGCCGGTAGATATTTGACATTTCTTCCATAAAACAAATGTCAAATAGCTACTGACAGTTAGCAAAACCAAAGATAGATAGGTTATTGAGACTGGCTGTTAGTAACATCAATAATGTATAAACTTATCACAGGTATCAAGTATCAAATAATTAAACGACTGGCGATATCGGTCAACGCAAAATAACTTGGAGTAAGTTCATGTGAGCAAGTGGCCAAGGTGGTGACGGAGTTTTTGTTCAACGCAAACGCGTAAATAAATGACTATTTTCTTAATGTGACGTTGGTTTGTATCGAACGAAACTTAATGATTTTATCCTTTGAAATAGTGCTTGGTTCGACCCGCTGAAGGTAAACACGAGCCGACCGCTCATATGCAATAAATGCCGCTATATTTTAACTTTATAACTCCATTAGTTCGTCGTGAGCCTCGCGGAAATTGGCAAGCTTTCTCGAGCACCTAGCGCATCCAGTGCACCTCAAACTTCTGAGACTATTTCATTTTCTGTCTTGATAAAGCTATGGGGGTTTTTAGTCTTCGCTTTTCCGTTTATTTTTCGTAATGAAGGTAAAAGGGGAATTCAGTTTTAAATTAAAAAAGTAGGTACTTAATGATGTTTAACAATAATTGGGATAGACTAGAAAGAAAAAAAAAAAAAAACTGGTAGAATAGAATAGAATAATAATAGGTAGGACTTGGAGGATCGCATCAGTATCGTCTTACATGCTAGGTGATTCTAATGCCTGTTCCAACGCGACTCCCTACACCAGGGATTAAAAGTAAGTAAAAAAATATAATATGAATGAGTTAAATGTGAAATTAGATTAATAAAATCATGACCGTTATACATTTTACACACATCTTCAAAATTTACTTAAATAACAACTATTATAACAAATTCAGTCTCCATCAAAAGTTGACCTGCGATTATTGGCGCGATGTATCGTTTTCGGTTTGTAGAATAGTAGGACAGTAAATACGATAGTTCAGAGTAAAGTTTGAGGAGCATTGGCCGAGGTGCAGGTAAGCCGTACTGCGCTCGCCATTAGAAGGTAATGAAACGAGAGCGGCTCGCCGATCAGGCGCCTTTTAATTGCGTTCCAGATATATACTGCTGCCATGTTGCTTCTGAGTTATTATAAATTAAACCACAAGAGATAAACTTACTCTATGTATGTATGTATGTATGGGGACTCCCTTTTCCGCATTTAGACTTAAAGGCGGTCCTTTATGCGTGGGGTAAACTTACTCTAGGAATACTAGTTATTTTTCGCGGCTTTTTCTGTCGTTTAATTAAAACAAAGTTTTTTTTTAATACGCGGACTGTAGCGTGATGTTATGCATAATGACCTTCCTCAAAAATTGGGGTATTTAATGAAAAAAGGGAATGGACTGATATACGTAAGGGACTGGTATACGTGAGGGAGAAAGGGGAGACCTTTGGCCTGACAAATTAGGATTATAAAAAAAAAAAAAAAGTTTTTTCCAAATCCAAATGTTTGAACAAAAAATAAGCTCATTTTATGCTCAGTGATAAAAATCAATTCTACAGCTACTTATACCATACCTACATTAAACTAGTCATACAAACGAACAAACCAGTTTTAAAGGATATAATTTTCCTAAAATGCCCTAAACAATAGACAAAAGAGAGCTTAAAATTTTATTTGTTAAATGATCTCTCAACGATAATAAATTGCAATCGTAGATTGCACATGCAAGTATTTCACTTGTTTGAACAATTTGCTCAGCTACAGAGAAAGAGGTAGAAATGTAAAAGGGGGTACAATTTGTGAAAAGGGGTTCAAAGATGTTCTCTACCCTATTTCCTCCGATCTCACTGGAGAATTTACGTCAGGTAGGTACTCCAGTTTCGGGAGGAAATTTTAGAAAATTGCTTGGCAGGATGTACTATCTTCCTAACATATTTTCTTACAAGATTTTACTCAATACTTTTTAACGAAGAACTACTTACCGTCATAATCCAAACTGAATTTTGCAGTATCTTTAGTCTAAAATAGGTATGTTTACATTTTTATAAAAATCTTATTTATGTCCTTTTCTCTTCCAAATTCACTTTTAATCCCATAATACATTCCTAATGACCCCCTTTTCAGGGTTCTTCGGGGTCAAAACAAAGACCTCTTGTAGAGCCATTAATTTTTCAGAGGCCGCGTCATAACATTTATCACCCGTTTGTGGAGGAGAAAAATAGGGTTTAAAAAGGAAAAATATTTCGACGTGCAAGCTTAAAACTCTAATTATAAGCTAAGAGCTTGGAAAAGGATGAACGGTAAGCCTTCATCTTAAATGTTAAGATATCACATTGTAGTCATACATGCTGATCAGCTTTATGCTTTTAAATCATATGAAATTTGTAAATAAAAGTTATATCTGAGAGGTTTTATTAACGATATCAAAATAATTTAGTATTCCTCTATTATAATAATGCATTCATTTCTAAAAGTTGCATCATTATGTAAGATTTTATTTGAGTATTTTCCCTGAAAAATATTTAGTTCCTGAAATATTCGAAATATTTCTATAGTATCTCCAAATAATCTTAAATTGTCTCGAACACTAGCTAAATCTAACCTAATTATCTCAAAGAAATAAAGGTAGTTTAAAAAGACCCTACAAACTAGATGTTATTCTTCCCGACTTTCCAACCTCAACGAGTTTGAGTTGAACCTAAAAGAGAAAGTTTCACTCACTTTCATGGTAAGAGGTAAAAAGACTATAAAATCCAGAGCCTCAGTTAAACTGTATTAGTACCTACTCACCCGTGTCGTCTGCAAGTTAGTATTTAATCTAAGATAGGTATGTAAATTCCTTAATTTTCTTAAAACCATACATAATATTATAGATAAAACAACAAACAAACCCGTAACAAATATCTGCGGAACATACAAACATTTTTGTCCCGCAGCGGGGGATCGAACCCTTTTGCGTCTCAGGTGGGCTTTTACCCAATGTGCCAAAAAGGTCGTCAAAATACTTGTTCAAAATTACCGTTGAATATTGTATAATAAATTTTTATAATTTAAGTAAAATTAGGATGTTTAACTAAAGAAAAAAATACACGTTATGTCTTCTTAGAACTATGATCGTCGCTCACATAATACAACACCGACCCGATACAGAATATTATTGACTCCTGGACTTATTTGTCTAACAAAATGTGTAATCTATTGAGCTTTACTGTAAGTCAATTTTGCAAATTCATGTGCCAAAGGAATGTTGTTTAACGGCCAAAATTAATATTTAATCTGACGAACGATCGCAGATCTATTGCCATAGCAACGCTGTTATTTGTCAAAAAGTGCCATACAAATTGTGTTGTTTATAAAAGTTGCTATGGAGATAGATCTGTGATCGTTCGTCGAATTGAGTATTAATTTCGGTCGTAAGAGAGCAATTTTGTTATAAAAATTATGTCAACGTAGAGTAGGCAAGCTACTCGACCAACTACTCGCCCAGTGTAAACAAACTTTCGATAAAAGTACCACTTTTATCGCCGGAACCAGCTCTCACGGAGTACGTTAATACACGCTTTAGATACTTGTTTGTCTTGTTCGAGTAAGTTTAACTATTTTTGTATTTTGAATATTGCTTCTTAGAGGCATGGTGAGTGTGCTAAATTTAACGTGTTTCTGTCTATTTCCTACTTTTAGAACCTCCAAAGTTTCGAACACTGAAAATTTAAGTGTGTAAATTGTTGATCATTCTTGGGATAAAATTGTTTTCGATTGATTTCGAAATGCGGAACTACAAAAAATAATTTGATCAGAGTGAAGCCACGATCAAGTTATATTGATAAATAAATTGAAGGTATGTCGTTTAACAAAACAGGTGTTTATGTATGTCGTTTAACAAAACAGGTGTTTATGACGAATTGTATAATGTCGAAATAATTTACTCTCAGAACGACTATAACGAAGAACAAACGTACGAACGAACGAACGTACGAAAGCTTGACTATTTAGATTATTTTAGATTGTTAAGGGATCGCTTTTAAAAAAAAGCTAGGCCCACACCACAAAGTTCTTGCCTGATTCTTTCCCTGGTGTAGGGAGTCGCGTTGGAACAGGCATTAGAATCACCTAGCATGTAAAACGAAACGTGATCCTTGAGGTCCTACAAGAATAAATGATTTTTTCTTTCTTTCTTTCTTTCAACGAACGAACGCACTCTCAGAAGTCGAAAATGATCATTTCTTCAGATAAATTGTTCAAGAAACAAATTTAATAATTACTTCAATGGTGATCGATCAGGAAGGTGCTGTCAGCACTCACCCGTTGAAGCTTCCAAGAGCTGTTTTATTATTCTCAATACATTAATGAGACGCAGTGCTGAATATACATTATATACATTATATACTACATGTGTACAGAATTGTATTGAGTCGAGCACATGCTTGCGTCAACAGTTCAATAAACAAGCTCCATTGAGCGCGCCCTCATCATTCACCTCTATTTACTCTCACACACACCTCATTTTCAATTTTACATTTATAAAAGCGAACATTGGTTCTCTGAAAAATTTAATATATTCTGGAATTTCTGATGTGACGTAAAACATGAAAGTAAAGGGGAATTAGAAGTATTTTTTTAAGGTAACTAGTAAGTTATTTTAAAGAAAGTATTTCTTAAATGAAGCCATAAAGATCACATTGAAATATTCAAATCAAATCAAATCAGATTTGATTGTTTAAAGTAAATGACCTTGCATCATTGGTCGGCGCACCACTAAGGGCGCTTGTACACGCTAAGAAAATTTGCCGTTCCTGCGGCAAACTCTTCGTGTAGACGACAATAATTTTGTGCGTGTACAAGCGCCCTTAGAATGAAGCAACACTAAAAACTGAAAGATATTCACAATTGTGGTACGGAAATAAAATACGAGTAGACATGGTTCGTTCGTTCGTTCGTATGAGCAGGTGGCCAACTCTGTTGACGGAGTTTTTAGGCTGCCTAAATGCCTCCGTCATGGCTTAACGACTTTAAAAGCCGGGACCGATAATCTAGCCCTCCGAAGCACGAAAGCGCTCAGCTGATAATGCCATTTGCGGTCACCCATCCAAGTTGTGACCGCTCAGAACGTTGCTTAACTTCGAAATAGATGCATTCAAGATCTTTTGAAAAGAGAAGTCAGAATCATGTTCATAATATAAACATTGGTATTCGCTCACTTTATATAATTTTTTACGTTTCAATCGATGTTAAAACAACGAGAAAAATCCTCAACTTGGTAAGGTAACGTAATTACTTAAAGGAATTTTTAATATCTTAGGCTACGAAATGAATCTTCTGATAATTTATTATCTTCAAACAGTTGGCGATAAATTATAGCCTGGGCGTTCTCATCTCGACGTGGGAAAGTGTGAAACTAGGCCGAAGGATCTGAAGGATTTTTTTTTTGGCGTTGTTTTATAGATGCTGTATATTGGGTGGTGTTGGAGGAAGGTAGAAAAGTTTAGCTGCATGAAGAATGTTGCTTAAAAAAAGTGCTGAAAAGAGGTAAGGAGAATAGGAGTTTGATGAAAATAATAATAAGTAATAAAAAAAAATGATTGATGAACAGAAGAAATAATTATAATGATTGGATATTTTATGATATACGACATGCATGACAGCTTAATAAAGAACATCATAGAAAGAAAAGTAGAAAGAATGGCGAGGAAGGGGACCGAAAATCAATAACAAGAGAAAATCGCTGTCACGTCGCATCAAAAAGTTAAAGAGATCGCACTTTAGAAAAGAAACATAATGACACCTAAAACAGTAAAAATATACTACAGCATTTTAAAACAGATGTAATGAAGTTAAAATAGTTCTTGAGTTGTATATCTGTATTAATATTCAAATTTAGAATAATTCTAGTACCTATATTTATTTATAGCCAGCAAGAAATGTAATTAATAGTTACATACTACAGAATAAGGACCACGCTTTTTATAAATGAATTGAAAAAGTTTAGACAAAGAGTTTGATGGTACCTATCGAAAATTTAACATAACAAATCGCTGTTTGTAATCCTCGGTACAGACTATGTCCGATAAAGTGTACAGCTTACATTTTAAACAGTAGGTAATATAATATTTAAAGAATTTTACCAATATTTTATTGAAAAAAGTATGAAATGCTTTGGATTGGTTTGGTGATGAGTAATGAGTAATGAGGCGTGTCTAAACTAGTTTTTTTTTACATACTTAACATGTAAAACTTACTTTTCATCATAAAGGTCCAGTTTAATCGCATAATAAATAGTCTTAATTGCAAAGTTTAATTCTATGACACTCAAAAATTCTGCCACCAGAGTTGGACACATTTCCATTATTTCTACTCGTATCCACAGTGGATACTGTCATAAAAATACAACAACAGTTTGTCGCTAAAATAAGCTTATCGACTTTCAAGTACAGTACAAATCAGTTCACATAAAATTTATTTATGATATATGATCAAACGAACTTACAAAGTGAAGTTCGATCGATATTATATGAGTACGCTTCATTCGAAGTTATATACAGAATCATTTGTTGTGCGAGCAGACCAAAGTCTAATATTAAAAAAAAACCATAGATAATGCAATAAAGATACTGTGTTCTCTTCTCTGTGTCTGCTGTTAGTTTTTGTGTTGTACAAAAAGGATACGCGGCGGAATCCAATATTAATTAAAAGTTCCGACCACGTCCGTACTACAATTAGCGATTCGCCCTCGAACAGAAGCTCGTAAACAAATTATTTGTTGCTTGTGTTTTGAACAGATGAGTTGCTGTTATAAATGAAAAGGGTCAAACGACCTCTGTGGCGTAGTGACTGTAGTGAGTGAACGCGGAGGTTGCAGGTTCGATCCCAACGCAAATCCTGAAAACACTTTAAACCAGTTTTATTTTTACCCGTCTGAATTACAAGTAACATTGTCATTGGGTAGCTGTAGATCGCGTTTTTATTAAAAAAAAACTCCGAATGTCTCAGAAAAAGTATTTTAGCTGTCTATCAGAATAAAATAAGACTAGTTTCATTTACCATCCCTTTACCCTCTATCCAAATAATGAATCTAAATGTTTACAAACTACAGAAACACGACGGTGCCCGACAGTTTGTTCAGGCTGTATAGTGGAAATAATGCCTTTGAGGATACGTACTCACACAGTGATGTTTGCAGATTCCTTGTTTCGGCTGGACACTGATTGTTTAGCTTTAGGCTATGGTATATTTACTTCTATTGCAACAAAGAGAAATATTTTTATTGATACTTGTTTAGTAAGTACTTAAGTAAGTTCGTATGAGCATGTGGCCAACTCTGGTGACGGAGTTTTTAGGCCGCCTTAAGGCCTCCGTCATGGCTTAACGTCTTTAAAGCCGGGACCAACAATTTAACGTGCCCTCCGAAGCACGGAAGCGCTCAGATATAATGCCACTTGCGGTCACCCATCCAAGTTGTGACCGCTCAGAACGTTGCTTAACTTCGACGATCTATCAAGAATGTCTTAGCAAGCTTCGCCACGAGCGTAACGAACTTGTTTAGTACTTACATTGTTTAGTCGCCTAGCGTTTTTGATAGATAATTAATGAATCAACGCAGCTATACTGATAAGTTTAGGTAAGTGACGTGGCTTATCTAGAAGTCTCTTGTTTTTAACTCCGTCATTAAAATTGATCACTTGCTCATAAACTTACTTTTAGCACAACATAATTCAGCAAAAACTGTGCTAAATATGCAAAAAGAAACTAAATTATTTTTACAAAACAAGCGAGCGGAAAGGTACAAGTTAAAAATACAATTAAAACTTGATCTAAAACAGATAACCGCCAACTTAAAGCTAAATTAGAAAGATAACTTTTTAAATTCCTCATCAAAGCACATTTTTCTTTGAAAGTGAAACTTTTCGGCAAAATATGAATACTTAGGAAGTTCTGTTTATCAAAGTGAGATCAAGCTTAAATGTAAACCTTTTCTTCGGAGTCGTACTCAAGTATTTTTTCGTGTATTTCGAATGTAATCCTTATTCGTTGTCTAGTACAACAATGTTTTGTTGATATTTTAAGAAAAAAAATCGATATTACTAGTTTTTTTTTTACTGCAATCTTAATAACCTTCCTTATTATAATATTAAAACATTAGGTATATACTCTATTCGTAAAACCTTTGACACGCTGTTCACTAGCGTACTAGCAAGATTTCTCAACAGTTTGTTCGTTCGTATAAGCAAGTGGCCAACTCTGGTGACGGAGTTTTTAGGCCGCCTAAAGGCCTCCATCATGGCAAACCGGGACCGACAATTTAACGTTTCCTCCGAAGCACAGAAGTGCTCAGCTGATAATGCCACTTGCAGTCCAAGTTGTGACTCATCCATGTTGTGACCGCTCAGAATAATGCTTAACTTCTACGATCTATCAAAAACGTCTAGCAAGCTTCGCCACGAGCGCTTCTATTTACAATGCCTAACATGTTACCTTATACGTACACCGTTCTTAAAGATATTTAAACAGAAAAAAGGACTGTTCAAAACGTCCAGCTTTGCCATATATAAAAGAAAATAGACCTAAATCGGAACCCAGGATTTTTCAACATTTTGTCACACATTTTCCCTCAGCAGAACCCTCCACCCTATCCAGTCTAACGGGCTCCCTCGCGTTCCAATTGTCCATTTCACGGCTATAAAACAATTGCGGATTTATTTATATGAGAATCTCACGAGTGAATTGTCTCTGAAGGGGCTCTTGCATTTTATGCGTTCTCCCCATTAGGCTCACAGTGAGCGACTGACTGTCCGCTGACTGCGAGCGTCGTTCGTTGTGACTCCACTCATGAAAGGGTCGGCAAGCGTAACGTCCATCCTATCCTACTTCCTACTAAATTATAAAGGTAAAAGTTAGTGTGTAAGTGTGTTACTCTTTCACGCTCAAACGGCTGGACAGATTTAAATGAAATTTGGTACCAGTATTGCTTATACCCTGGATTAAAATAAAGGGTACTTTAGATATCGGTATTCCCATGGGACCGAGAACTACCGCGGGTAACACCGCGGGGCGCAGCTGCTTTTTATTATACGAGCTTCCGCCAGCGGCTTTGTTTGCGTAGTACTAACCTGGATAAAAAGTAGCCTATGTGTTATTCATAGTTTATGACCTAAAACATTGGGCTGAAACTTGGAAAAACATAGGTTTTTGTAAAAGAGGTAACAAACATCTATTAATTCATACAAACTTCTGCGTTTATAATAAGAGGGAGGCGAACTAGATGTAAACAGTCAGCCGTTCACTGTGAGCCTATTGGGGTCAACGCCTAACTTCATTTGATAATCCCCTTTTCATAGCCTGGATGCTAACCCATAGCTTGCATTTTACTCTATTTGATTCTCTTTTTGACAGCCCAGTTGTTTGCGCACTGACCATGTTGTATTTCCTATTAAGACCGATTGAGCTGCAAGGGTTGTTTAAGTGTAGACAAGACGAGACTGTGCTATTTATACAGCGTCATTAGCTTTACAGTAGTGGCAATTCGGAGTATCGCAAAAGCTAAATTTATCTAACTAAAAATGTTGCCGTCCCTTTCATAGCGATGGAAATAAAAAGGATGGCATTAATTTTAGTTAGTTTAGTTTAACTTTTGCGACGCTCCGAATTGCCACTTACATCCAGCTATAAAAAAACTTTTAGTATAGGATCCCGTCATACAACGACCTTCACCGAGATGTTTATTTAATGAAACGTATTTTATATGTAATTTAATATGTAAAAGAAAAAAGAAAAAAGAATATGGAAAAGAATAGGCAACCCAACGTTTGCATAATTATTCTATGGGCTTCAGACTTTCTATTGGTATAGAATTTGTCTAATAATCATACCGGTGAAAAGTAAAAAAATTTTTTTTTTGAATTAAGCATATACTGGACTGAAATTTGTTAGCCAACCCATATGCAATATATTTATTTACATATTAAATTACATATAAAATACGTTTCATCAAATAAACATCTCGGTGAAGGTCGTTGTATGACGGGATCTTAGACTATTTATTTCTAATAAATTGATGAAATAAATAACATTAGAATAATATATTATATCGCTACTCATTAATTCTTTTACGAACTGGGCAAAGTTTTGAATACACTGATACATTGTAATGGTTCATCACTGTTATAATATCTGACACTCCTTTTGTAAACAGCCCTATTTAAAAAAAAATATTGATTATGGTTTGGTTCGATTCGGATCAAAAGTCGAATTACAATCCCACTCGGCTTTAAAGTGTTTGTTCTTAAATAACCAATGTTTTTGATTGAGATTTTCTTATGTACTTGTAATAATTTTTAAAATATCATTAAAAACAGTATAAAATCAAAACTCTATTAAAACCACATTTTAATAACAAAAGTTAAGAAGCCACAACGCAGCATTCGTACTATAAACTAGTTAAACAAAACAATACGGTTTGTTTGTAGCTGTTCCACGGGAATGAGTCAAAGTACACGCGCAGTTCTATTAGCTAACTTTTATTCATTTGCAAGCGCAAGGTAACGAACAGAACCGAGTGGCGACATAGTATGCTTTGTGCAGTGAAACAACTTTTGAAAGTAGCACTATTTGAAGCAATCTTGATAAAATCTTCTGTATAGGATCTACGGCGTAGCAGGTTCTACGTCGTAGACACGCTACGACTTGTTGGGGACCAAAATTTTGTGGAGTCTGGACGGTTTTAGATTCAATGACTAATTTCAATAGAATTTATTGTGTACAATCATACTAATATTATAAAGATGACAAGTGTGTGTGTGTGTATGTAAGTGTGAATGTTTGTTACTCTTTCACGCTCAAACGGCTGGAAACTATTTACCGCGGGGAATACCGGCGCAGCTAGTAAAGAATAACGTCACGAACATTTTCAACCTCCTAAGTAAAAAAAAAAAAATTACTTTATATTGATCTTCAAATTCTCTTTCACTTTTCAGCCATTTCTGTCCCACTGTAGGGCAAAGGCAACCAAAAATATCTTATTTAAAAAAATATATAATTATAATAAATTAAAATAAGATGCGCTACGTTAAAACAATTTACATTGCCCGTCGGGTCTTAGTTGTACCGTGATGAATGGCGCGTGTTCAGTTAGCTTGCGTTCGTTGGTTTGTTTGTTTGTCGCGACGGAAGCGAAGCACTTCGATTCATGTACCTGAGAGTGGTACAAGACATGAGAATACAGATGTTCTTCATGACAATTTTGCATGATGTTGCAATTTTAAAATCCTAGTTATAGTATTATCAAGGTAGATGAGGTATCCTATACTTTATTTAGAGAAACTAAACTACTACATATTTACATAACTGTACAAAATACAATTAGAACCAGTTGAGCCACCTAAGGATCGTTACAAACGATCTATAGGTATTCTAAGTATCCTTGGTATTATTAGCCTTGTCACGACTACCTACTATTTTACTAATTATATTTGAATGATCTAAAAAAAATAATGGAATATGATCACGACTGTATTCACTGAGAGCGGTAGACAATTATAATATTTTTTACAGATCTTTAAGTATTATAAGAGGGTAATCAGAGGTATGTCCACATACATGTTTCGTACATGTCTGACTTAACTTAGACTTTAATTTTTTTTTTTAGATTTGTAAAAAGGCAAAGTTGCCTGGAAATACAGTTGTAGTCATTTTTATTTTTGTATTTTATAATATCAACAAATAAATTATTTTGTACCTAAGTACCTACTTAGGTACAAAATAAATTTCATTCCACTAAAATTTTATTTACAACGTTGATTTACAACTAAAATTACAACTTCTGATATTCTAATAGTTATTGTGAGGTACAAAACAAACATAAATAAGGTGGTAAGTACCTTTTATTATAACATAACAAAGAAAAATACAACTAGATTAGAAATCTCCTCCATATTTGAAATTGATAGAAAATAAATTACAAAAAAAAGAGAAAAGACCACGCCACAAGCTCATACGTGTGGCCAGTACTAGTTTACAACGAAGTGTTCCGACGGCACATACAATGCGGGCTTTGTTCCGCGCGTGAGAACTCGCGCCTGCTCCAGCCGGAACTCGATCTGCCACAACTGGGCGCAGTCGTTCGATACGTTAGGCATTGTTTGAGTTCTGTTGCATAGACTTTACAATGAAGTGGAAAACTGTACTATAAAATAACCCAACACAAACGCAGAAGAAACGACATAATTATCGTCTGCTTTTCTTTTGTGAATATTTACTACCCTTTTTTTATAATAGAGAGGCTCTTTAGAGATCAGCTGATTAAACAAATCAAACGTCATTAATAAATTTGAGTATATAAAATGATTACTTGAACGAATCTCAAACACAGTAATGATCAAATATTGAATTCGTCGTCTGAGTTTATACAAATATACATTTGAATGTGTGCTCATAGGCATCGTCTTAATAGAACGCGATTAAGCGATCATCGCAAGTTCGAGCGATTTTCAATCGTACGAATTCGCGATTAAACATTCTGATATGGACTCTAACCATTCATTCATTCATGATAGAATAATGAAGAATAGAATAATAAATAAATATCCTTGGACATTTTACACGGCGTCATCTAGTCCCAAGCTAAGCAACTTAATGCTTATGTTATGGTAACCAGACGACTGATAAAGGTACTACTTAGATAAAAAAAAATGGAAATACATACATATTTTAGGTAGAAAAACATCCAGACCCAGAACCAATATCTGTAGAACATACAAATATACTAGAATGAGGTGACCACACGATGGTCGCATCGCTTATTCGCGCGATAATCGCGTAGTTGCGTGCTATAAGGACATAATGCCTTAAGATTGATTATATATTATGACATTTCTAGAATGTAGTCCTTATTGATTTTTGATTGAAAGGAACATTATAATAATCATGTTTTATTTTTATTGAAGAGTTTTTTTTTCAACCTATATCCTCCCACTGCTGGGCCATATCTCTCCCCCATATCTCTTCCACAGTTGGAGAAATAATTAAATTATGACATCATATTTATTATCATAATCAGTGCCAGACTGAAGCGTATCAAGATAACAGCAGCATTACAGCGCTAAATGCCACAGCTGATAATAAAAAAAATATGATAATAAAGTTTTGTTTTTCGAATTAATTGTTTCAATTATTGTTTTTGACTTACCTCTCACTACCCCTTACACAACTTCAATGACAGCTTCAATAGGATATATAAATTACAAGCTTACTCGTCGCGGCTTCGCTCGCTTGATACCTACCTGCATGAAAAGCTAATCCAGGTATATAGGTATAAATAAGCCTATGTGATTTAGTATAATAAGTAAAAATCAATCTATACATCTTATAATTATAGATAGAAGAACACCCAGGACTGGAACCAACCACCTCCTGCGTCTCAGGCGGGCCTTCCACTGTGCCATAGAGGTCGACAAAAATTATGCTGAGTCGAGACCTATTTGCTGCTGTGGCACGCAGTATGTTCTATTTAACATGATTTATGGTACATAGGTCTATTTTTTGTTTTGAATTGTTTATTCTAATGTATTATTTTTAGTAAGTAGCACCTATTTCTATCTTGCTCTATGTAATTACTGTGTGTTTTGTGGCAAATAAATGTATGTCTAGTCTATGTCTAAAAATATAATAAAATATTTTTTAATTTCTATGCTGTTAATGCAAATTGTTATCTTATTCCCTGTATTAAAATCATTCAGAGAACAGTCACGACTCTCAGAAACACCTGTAGCTGATATTTCAGTCTTAAAATAATAATGGTCGGAGCAAAAAATAGCAGTAAAATGGAAAGAAGAAAACTTAGTGAAATAATAAAGCACGAACAGAAATCACGAACGCACAGATATAAAAGTGGAGAGTCCTGCAAAATAACAAGAGTTCTGTATAGATATCACTGAGGGTTTTTCATTAGTTTTACTTTTTTTTTTGTTCGTATGAGCAAGTGGCCAGTTAAGTTAGTTTTACTTTTCTACGAGATGCCACCAACAGAGAGTATGAATGAATGAAATGAATGAAAATGAATGAAAATTCTTTATTGTACACTCAAATAAGATACAATTAACAATTTAAGAAAAACTAAGTACTTTTAATTGTCTTTTTTAAACTTTCGCGATATACGAATTGGAATATCATGAATTTTACCTTTAATATGCCCAACGTTTCGACCGGATTGCACAAACCGTGGGCGCATATTATAGGTAAAATTTGTGAAAAATACCCGTTTGTATAATTATTTTTTATCATGTATTTTTAAAATTTAACATTCAACATATTTATTTCTATATTGTAATCACTCAACATGGGATATTTACGTTGATTTTTCAGTTTCCCGATATTTCAGTACAGTTGCCTTGATCACGGTAAACTAACTCTACTTAACAATTGATAAGGTTTAAATCCCGTTTTAAATTGAGAAGGCAACAATGTACTCAGTTTTTTATTTAATTAACTTAACTTGTTGACGATTTAATTGCGTTAAAACAGGCATTAAAATCACCAAGCATGTAAGACAAACTGCAGTGATCCTTGAGGTCCAGAATAAACAATTTGTCTTTCTTTCTATCTTTCTTTCACTCAAACAGTTATGACAGTTATGACTTAAACTGATTCTCATCAATTTTATTATCGACACAGTACCTTGTTCAACGATATATTTACGGTAGTAACTACCGTGTCTTATTATAAAACCTTCACTGTCTTTTTTATCAGGTCTTGTACTTAAATCTGGCTTTAGTACCAAGCTTGGTATACAATGAACCTAATCTTGTTACCTGCCAGAACTTAAGTGCCGCTGAAAAATTTGAATAATCAAGTATTAAAACATTTTACGGTTTTCACTCAGTTTACGGACCCCTAAAACCAACTGTTCTGACGGTAGTAACTCAGTGGCGTTTTTTATTATGCAGTTTTCTTTACTGTCTGTATTGTTAGTGAAATATTTTCTCGAGACTTTTTGAAAATCCAAGAATATTTTTTTAAATTACGTAATTGACTGTGTGGCACTTATCTATCTAACTTTATCATCTATCGGTTATAGTTTTAAAGTTAGTCAGAAACAATTAAAAGAATTTTTTGTTTATGGAGATTGTGAATTCGTTTCTAATACACACAAATCCTCACGCGGCTTCGCTCTCGTAGTACTAACCCTGATAAAAAGTAGCAAATGTGTTATACCAGGTCATTAAGTATGTATATTCCAAGTTTCAGCCAAATCAGTTTTGTAGTTTTTGCATGAAATAGTAACAAACATCTATACATGCAAACAGAGTTTCGCATTTATATTATTACTACGCCCCGTGGTGAATGGTTCCCGTTTTCATGGGAATACCGGGATCAAAAGTAGCCTATTTGGTAATCCAGAATATAAGTTGTCCTGGTACTAAATTTCATTCAAATCCGTCCAGTCCTTTGAACGTGGAGGAGTAACAAACATTTTCACTTACACACACTTTCACCTTTATAATATTTATAGTGTGAGTAGGATTCGACACCTTTGGTTTGCTTCGAATATCATCACATTAGTCTTTGCTGATCTTGACTTGACTTGATCGTGTTATTGAAGAATTTCTTATCAATAAGCACAAAAGTAGAGGTAATTGTGAAGGATAGCTTGAATGTGTATCCCTAATTCAAATATTGTAGTAAGAGGCCTTGTGGCGCAATGGATAACGCGATGGATCTATGTGATACTCTGTATTATGTATTATTGTGTGCTTATTTTATATGAAAACCCCGCAGCACAAGTTGTTACTATTCGTAAGCGTTGTAATACTACGCCTTTGTAATGTATGATGCCTAAAATATTTTTTCCGACACGCGGGCCCATACAAATCACAAGCACAGTATAGTATTACACAGTATGTTTACTATCGTTCTGTTAACATTATGGCCTTAATACATTTTATGGTGACGTTGTGCTACCAGCCTTTACTGCAGCCTAATACATTGAACCAATAAGAACAATATGCTGAACGAAATAGAGACCATAAGACCTACCGCTAGGGTTTATTTATTTTATTTTTTATTTATTTTTACATGATGGTTGTAATCTTGCAAGCATAACCAACAGATATACTGTTTTATCACATACGTACTTGGTAGGGTTTTAATATTAGCAATATTAGTAAGTTTGTAACGGACTTACATGTCGATCTCGCAGTTAGTCACGGCACTCTTTTTCGGCATAGCAACATGATTTCTGTGTCTGGGCAGGAAATTTGTTATTGCTTTAACTACTGTTGCAACAACCGTGGTCGCGGGCGAACTAAGCGGTTGTTGCAACACAGCCGAAACGTCGGGAAACAATAAAAGGTAAATTACGCGATATAAATCCTGTAATTTTCAATTTAAAAGCATGAATTGTGATTGCGAAAGTTTAAGAAAGACTAGTCGATTATATTTTTGTTTAAAATACATTGAAATTATCTATATTTAACAACTATTTAGAATTTTTATTTACAGAAACTAAACTACTACATATTTACATAACTGTACAAAATACAATTAGAACCAGTTGAGCCACCTAAGGATCGTTACAAACGATCTATAGGTAGCTCAACTGATCCAAACCACTGCCAGACGGAAGCGTGCCCAAGACATAGGTGGCTCAACTGGTTCTAATTGTATTTTGTACAGTTATGTAAATATTTAAAAACCAAACTATAATGACTTGCTTTTCTGTGTAAAAGTTACTGTGGCAAGCTATAAGTCACAGAAGGGGAGAGGGGGGTACGGACATAAGTGCATTTACATAATAGCTGCAATTTCGGAAGTGGGCCGAGCGCCTGTGAGCCGCTTTGTTTATGCTGAAATAGCGGTTTTACGCGTCCTTGCCGTGAAATACTTCGCTGTATTGTACCACGGTTTCACTCGCAAGTGTGCTTATAATTTGAATAGGCTGTTTGGCTTGATACTGTTATGACTTTTCGCAAATTGGTGGCAAACATTGCCTTTAGGAACAGAAAGTCGAAATCTCCTATTGTTGAAATCCCAAAATCGCCGTCTAGCTCATAGCACGTTTCTTGAGATATTATTCAAACATGTTGGTCTTATTTAAGTATTTTTTTTTGCAACCTTTAACTTATGAAAAAAAAATTAACGTTTTCTTACAGTCTACTTACCTATTCCTCCCCCCGGCTCCGTATTTCTGTATTTCCTACTTAAAACTTGAGTTATATTTTTTCCAGTTGACATTATTTAACACAATTATAATTTAGAAACAAAATAATAATTACATAATTAACCAAATGATAATTCAGAAACCAATAGTGTTATTATTTTTTTTCTAACCTATATCTTCCCACTGCTGGGCAAAGGTTTCCCCCAATGGTTTCCATCTTCGTCTTTTGCCATGTCCCACCAACCTTCCTGAGGTCATCTCGGCCTGCCCCGGCTTCGTCGCCCAACTGTTATTAATTACTTTAACAATTTTGTATGAAACCTACATTTCATAACATCGATCTTTCTAGCTTCCCAGCTGGATCTATCCGTGTTTTGTTTTCAAATTGAATAAAAATCCGCTTCGATTTATAAATACGCATCTGTTTTCTACGCCGAAGTGAATGAAATAAAAAAGTATGGAGAAGGCTTCAATAACATCCGAACGATGTGCTTGTTAGCTTGTAAAAGCAAAAATAATTCCGTGTTTGGAGAGCCATTGTGGCATTATTCAGTAATCAGAGTCGAATCAAGGACTGAGGGGGTGAATAGGGGGTTGAGTAGCAGTCTTCTAAACAGCGTCACTGTTATATGCATGTAAAAGTTAAAGTTTTGTTACCAGCTTTTAATGGCGAACCTGGATTTATATGTATACACGCATGACATGATATTATGTTTGAGTAGGTAACAAAAATCTTTTTGCTATCGTTCGTCAGTTCGTTCGTAAGTGGCAAGTGGCCAACTCAACTATTCTTTTGAAAAATGAAATGAAATAATATGAAATATGATCACGACTGTATCTCGGGAGCGGATACAGTATATAGATATAAATATTGTGGGCATGTACCAATACACTATTTGGACGTACCTCTGACTACCCCCTTAGCCATCTTCAAAAAGATCTAAAAATTGCCTAATGATCTGAAACAAATGTCTATTCTTTTGACAATGCCATAATTTAAGAACGACTTTAATGATCTTAAGGAAGTCGCGTTGGAACAGGCATTAGAATCACCTAGCATGTAAAACGAAACTTAGTGATCCTTGAGGTCCTACAAGAATATATGATTTTTTCTTTCTTCTTTCTTCTTCAACATGTTCGGACCTATGCGGTGTTCGCTGTCGCTGTGGGAAGCGAAGTACCCCGCAGGTTTTGTCTATAAAGTACCGCGGCACGGTGTATTTTCGCTTCCCACAGCGGCAGCGAATACCGCGAAGGTCCGAACAGGCTTATTTTTATTAAGTTTCTAATACTTTGTAGCAGGTTAATATTAAAATAGAGACTTACCTAAGGCAAGACAACATCTGTTGGGTTTTGATAAATGTACAAGTATTAAATAAATATCCTTGGAAATAATAATAATATATTAACGTTAATAATAATATTATAATAATATTATTGTAAAAACTCTCAGTTAAGTTAGTTTATATATATTTTTTTGTCTACGTAGTTACTGTTAAATAGTAACATTTTAGGTATGTATGATGATGGTCATTCTTTTACAGAAAACGTTAGCTTAAGGGCTTATATTAAAATCATAAATTCCTTTTATGCTCACAAAAAATCCAACGAGTCCTTTGGGGTTCAGTTATCTGAAAAAGCGACTACCGTCACATAACGATTAACAATAAATTGAAAGTTTTATTATGTATTATCAAACTTTTAATGTTAAATACATTTTGTCAACAGTAATTTTAAATACATTTGTCAGTAAGCAATGTACAAATACAAACCATTATAAAAACAAGTTGTCATTATCCAAATCAATTTTATTTTTATCGCAAAACAATTTGATTGTTCAAACGAAAAAATCTTACATAATTAAGTATGTGTTTCTGCTTAGCAAAACTACAAAACAGTTCAAACTCAAAATAAAAAAACAACATATTTTTTATCCCTGACAAACATTAATATAAAATAAATAAAAACATAAACAATTAATTTTAAAACTATAAATAATAATTATAAATAATAATTATAAATAATACTAAAAACCTGTTTTGTGAGAGACTGGTGGCCCTAGGATCACATTGAAACGTCTTCAAAGCTAGCTGTTGCTACTCCTGCCTCTACAGGCATTAGAATCACCTAGCATGTAAAACGAAACTTAAGTGATCCTTGAGGTCCTACAAGAATAAATGATTTTTTCTTTCTTTCTTTCTTCTACTCAGTAGTAGGGGCATGTCGGAAGTTTGGACAGTAGAGGTACATCGTGCCAATAATCGCAGTTCATTTTATGTTTGTTAATCTTCCGAATTTAGTTTTTACCAACATAAGCTGAGATTACCTGCGACACGATGTGTCAATGATTATTGATACATATACAAATACAAAACTGATTATGTAGAGTAGGGGAAGGGGGGGGAGGGGGGGGGAGGCTGCCCCTTTACGACCAACTAGACCATTCCGTTTCACATACGTAAAGATAAAAGATTAAAGTCCATTTCATTACGGTGATTGCTTTTTCATAGACTTTAGATAAGTACTCACCAGTTGAGGGTCGCCATCCACTTAAGCCGAGCAATAGAAATTGTTCGCATTTTTATCGCGTAGATATTAATCTTTATTTATTAGACCGCGAGTTTTAGGGGAAATCACGGAATAAATCTACTTGTCCACCCCCTTGCTACTGTTTTTTTTCTAATAGGTACTTGGTTCATCCTCAACTGAGATCTCGATATGGGTATTCACAGCGACTTTTCTTATGACACAGCATTTGATGTTTAGTTTTGTTTTTCAAAATTTATAATTTAAGAAAACCCTAACCAAGCTGATACTGATATTAAATACGAGTATAAAGCGTTATTGTTGTGTTTTATATAAACTTTGGTAGATAGGCAGTGACCAAAATATAAATGCAAAAATGATTAAACACCCCACAATTTCTTGCCACTTGAACTAACGAAGTAGACAAAATGAAAAGGTTACTCGGCAGTGTCAGTATCTACTTGGACTTAAAGGGGTAGTCATAAGCAGTTCCAAATAGTATAAGCTAGCATCGGTGTGCGTGATCTCAGTTCGCGACGAACTAGCTTGTATACATAAACGTAAAATAAAATAAATAAATATCTCTAGATTCAACACCTTTCATTCGGAATCTGGGCCGTATTTGAGTCCTGTGTCATTGAGTGTAACCACTACCCATGAATCTTCAGGGATCCTCCCTGACTTCAGAAGCTGCACTGCTGCAGCCACATTAGCTCCACTAGTATACCCCACATAAAGCCCCTCTTTGTGACCAATCAGCTCTTTATACTTCACAGCCTCTTCGTCAGTCACAGCAACAGTACCATCCATCAAGTCATGATTAAATAAGTTAGGCACGAATCCATAACCAACGCCCTGAAGCAAATGCAGAGGTTTCGAGATTGGATCTCCTTTTATGGGTTCCGACCCTGCAGGCTCAACCACAAATGCCTTCAAATTAGGGTTCACTTCTTTTAAATACCTCGTTGTACCAACGAAAGTTCCGGCAGTTCCCAGCGATGCCATGAACACGTCTACATGATTGCCAGTTTGCCTCCAGATTTCTGGTCCAGTAGTCTCGTAGTGTGCTTGTGGATTTTCCGGATTGTTCATTTGATTCACAAGGTAAGCACCACTTTCTTCCTTGTATTTCATACAAGCTGCCTCGGCCGCTACCATATCAGCTCCGTTGATTTTGCCGTAGGTGCCTTCGACTTGAGGTACTCGTACGACCGTCGCACCGAGAGCTTCCATATGCACCGCCCTCTGCTTGCTGTTTCCTGCTGACATGAACACGGTCAGAGGATGGTTCAACACAGCGCACACAACGGCGAGACCACACCCTTGGTTCCCTGAAGTGAGCTCGCATACAGGTGCTCCGGGCTGCAACTCTCCTGTAGCTAGAGCTTTTCTGATCATTCTGATGGAGGAGCGGCATTTGATGGAAGCTCCTGGGTTATTGAACTCACACTTGGCCAGAATCCTCCCGGGCCCGGGGTGGAGACGGTCGAGGGCGACCAGGGGCGTGTTCCCCGTGAGCTCCAAAGCCGATAATCTTATTTCATCTTCAATTTTGATGGGAGCCATGATTTCTAAACACCGAGTTCAAGCTCAAGCTGTTCAAAAGCGCGCAAATTATGAAGACTGGATATCACGGCATGTAAGATTACGTTTATATAGTATTTTTTTGCGATATAAAGAATGACTTGCCGAGATCTACACGCGTTATTTTGTTGTAAATCATCATGATTGTGGTGATTCGTGTTGATAATCTTGTGTGTGAAATTAGGGTGATGTTGGTCACGTAGCACGGGTAAGATTGCAACCACCTCAGTACCTCAGTTTCAGGTAATTGTAACCATACCTTAGGTTTGAGTCAAACAGGCTAAGCATATAGCTTTATCCAATACTGTTCATTTGGTATCTTGCTTGCTTGCATGTAAACATGTAAGAATGTTTACTTGATTGATTAAAATACTGTTTTTCTATACTATCTATACTTCCATACTAATATTATAAAGAGGTAAGTTGGTTTGTTTGTTTGTTTGTATGTTTGGGTTAATCACCGAAACTACTCATCCGATTTCAAAATTTTTTTCACCAATTTGTAGCTTAGACTTTCCGAATGAACATAGGCTATATTTTATCAAGGTAGGTACCACGTGAGCAAAGCCACGGGCAAGTTAGCTAGTCTTTTATAAAATATTCCATTTACAATATTTTCGGTACTTCTCCTTCGTGTCGCAATAATGAATTACTATGTTATACAGGCTATTTCTAGTATTATTTTATTTGTTTTTTTTTTTGTATTATTATCTTTTGATTTACGATGAACTATTCAATAGTTTTATTGGAAGACCTGACCAAAAAGAAGGATATTTTGTACTCTAAGTTGTGAGTGTGTGAGTGTATTGTGGCATCGTAGCTCCCAAACGGTTAAACCAGTTTGAATTTAGTTATTTTTTGTTCGATGTGACATGACCGAGACTTGTTCTTAGCCATGTTCGGTGGCAATCAGACCAGTCATTTCCAAATACTGCTCTGTAAAGCGATTCTGCAAGCTCATTTCGAACGTCAAAGAGCTGAGTCCGCAGCGTTGTTCAAACTTCGTATTCGGTAGGACTCGATAACATCTGTGATGAGTATGCCAGTGATATGACAATTCAAATTAGTTCCCAAGTCGACACTGAAAACTCGAATTCACTTATCGACAATTGAAAAGTGGCACGGTCAGTTAGGTGAATTCAAGTTCGTGTTTTTACAAAATTACTCTACTGAGTTTGAGGGGGGGATCCCCTCAAACTCAGTAGAGTGCTAAGGATGAACAGGAAATTGTGGCGGGAGTATTTTCTAATTTATACCTACTTGTTACTTATCTATGAATATAAAACAGTAAGTTCGTAGTTTTTCTTTCATTCGTGTTTTTTTGGCCGCTTTAAGGCCTCCGTCATGGCTTAACGACTTTGAAAGCCGGGACTGACAATTTAACGTTCCCTCCAAAGCACGGAAGCGCTGAGCTAGCGGTCACCCATCCAAGTTGTTACCGCTCAGAACATTGCTTATCTTCGACGATCTATCAAGAACGTCTTAGCTAGCTTCGCTACGAACGCTTCGGATCTCTTTAATAACTTGTTAAGTCACAAGACGGTTGCTCCCGAAGCTCGTTTTTTTTGTATGTTATTACGATATAACACGTCTGCGCGCGCATAGTGTGAGTTAATTATTTCCTGATGCTAATCCATGTGGGGGACAAACACTTGAAGACTAAAAAGTTTTTTATTGAGTTTTTACTAGTACTGGACCCGTACCATGACCGTATCAAACTCAATCGCTTTCAGATGTCATGTGCTAAATTGAATCGTAAAACTGAAGTCATAAGAAGAACAATTCAGTTTAGGTCCTAAACTGGATCGCGCTAAGAGCTCGTGGTAGGCCCCCTGCTCCCAGATTTGCCCTGCCTGGCATAGTAAGGCTTGGATGTAGATAGAGGGTCGTTGGGTGGCCTTAGTGTGAACATCCTGTAGAAACTTATTTGGTAGAGATTGGCGGAGTACCAGAAGTTTTTAAATTTTTAATATGTGAAGATGAAAATCAATTGACTACCGGTATAGATTACCATAATATCATATTGCGTAAGTTGTTGTAATGACTTTTTAATATTTTGCGACTTGAATACTTATTTTTTATACATATATAAGACTTTCTGACTTTCTGACTTTCTGACTGGATGACTGACATTTTTATATCATCTCACAGTCTAAACCATGTTTTAGATAAATGAAACTTGGATGGTACGGTACATTCCTTTATTGGTGTAGGTAGGGGTGAACTAAGAAATAACTAAAAATGTTTATTTAATTATTTATAGTGGAGTATACGGGTTGTTGAAATTTTTCTTTTAAAGATGTATATGTTGGGATTTTGAAAATTCTAAATGGGGATGAAAAAAGCTAATAAATTTGTTACAGAAATTGTATCCCTGAAACTTACAAATTTGCGACTTCGTTTGTTCGTTCGTTCGTATGAGCAAGTGGCCAACTCTGGTGACGGAGTTTTTAGGCCGCCTAAAGGCCTCCGTCATGCCGGGGCCGACAATTTAACGTGCCCTCCGAAGCACGGAAGCGCTCAGATGAAAATGCCACTTGCGGTCACCCATCCAAGTAGTGACCGCTCAGAACGTTGCTTAACTTCGACGATCTTTCAAGAACGTCTTAGCATATTTGTTTCGAGCCGGATGCAATCGAAAGTGTACCTGAGGCCCTAGCCATGTTACATTTCGACAATCGCTTTCGATTAGAAACTAAAAAAAATGTATAGGAATTGACATTCGATGACGAAAATTCGAGCGATAAGAAATGTCAAATCAAAGGTGTAGCGATGATAGAAATCGAATCGCTTCATAGCGAATGCCGGTTGGCTAGGCCCTCTGAGTTTAATGGCAAATTTAAAGTATAATTCATTATTCACCATCCTTTAGGCTACCATGACGAAATTCACGTGGACGAAGACGCAAGTAAGAGCTAGTTAATATATAAATAGAGTGATTTCAATACGCAAATAAGTCTCGATAATATTTTAATAGGTATTAGATGTGATAAGTAGATAAGGTACATAATAGGCAGATAAATTGTTTCAAGTACATCAGTATTTTTTATCATTTAGATTAGTAAGCTGGTGACGACATGCATACATCTAATGATAAAATACTTACTTTGAATTACCGTGGGATCCTATTTTGTCTTATAAATATCACACTAAATATTATATAGGTGAAAGTTTGTGTGTGTGTGTATGTTTTTTACTCCTTCACGCTCAAACGGATGCACGGATTTGAATGAAATTTGGTACCAGGACTGCTTATACTCTGGATAAAAAAATAGGCTACTTTTGGTTCCGGTATTCCGGAATTATAGTAACGACTTGGCTGACTTTCCTGAGTTGGACTTATTTAACACCACACCGATTGCTTTGAAGCGCACTCTTACTAAACATTGGTTTGATTCGGTGCCTCAACTGTCTGGTTTAATTTATTGAAATGTTCATGTTATCTCTGTCTTTTATTGTTTTTTTTATTTGTCAACAAACTTGTTTTAGTAGTGTCTATGCGAAAACATAATCATAATTTGTAATTAGTTTTTCTTTTTTAAGTTTCTTCATGGATTGTAATACTGTTTGTTTTCCTAATAAAATAAAATAAAATAAATAAAATATCTTGCGGTTAAAACAGAGAACCACTTGTTAAACAAACTCTGAAACTCAAACAAACTTGAACAATGAATTAATATTATGAAAGAATCTTTAGTGCTTAAAATCATTTAAGCTGATGCTAAGCCCCAGCTGCGTCCGATCTAAAGTATAAACTTTTATCTTCCCTTTCTTTAAATCCTTATTCAGTTAGCAGAAAGAATAACTTTCTAAAGAATAAGTTTGAACACTCCACGACTTTTAAAACCCTCCTTTAAAAGATTGCAATCTAGAGCTCTGCCCACTTAAGTTCCGCTTTTTTATGAAACTACTTATGTCGTACTATGGTATCAATGTACAAAATTAGTTTAATAAATTCAACTACAAATGCCTGCAAGATTTATCGGTACCCTAATTGGAATAAACGAAAACGAAGTTACGTGTACATTTTCGGGGTCAGCTTATTTTGGTGGACACTGAATTTGTAACAGTTTTCCAACATAAACGGAACGTTGATCCAAAGTAGAGTCTCTGGCCTGGCGAACATAGTACGAATCATGTCTCATGATGTCTCAAATTCTGAAATTCAATTCTGCAATTCTGCCCTGCTACTCTGCAAAACGAAAAACGAAGTTTCGTGACAATTTTCGGGGTCAGCTTATGTTGGTGGATACTGAATTCGTAATAGTTCACCAACATAATTAGAACCCAAAAATTGTCACGAAACTTCGTTTTTCGTTTTGCAGAGTAGCAGGGCAGAATTTGAGACATCAAAAAAGCTACCCCGTTCAAATAAAAGAATAAAAGAATCATTTTTCCTTGTCGTTATTCTATGCTTTAATTGTATTGAATATGGCAGAACTTAAAAATTTTCCCTTAGGATAGAGTTCACATTTGTTTGACAAATAATGCATCGTTTGTAATCGTGGCCTGCATTGTGCCTGATTTACACAGGAAACTGATTACATTATTTCTTTTTCTTTCTGTAGTTTGTAATCTTCTAAAGTAGTTCTAATTTATACGTATTTATTTTAGGGGCTTAAATACTCATTTACGTATTTATGCTTCTTTTGGTTAACATTTTAAAGAGTTGCACTTAAGAGCGGTCAACCCGGCTTACTTTTCATACAAACGCTCGTACGTGATTATGCAGTTGTAACAGATATTTCTTTTAAACTTTTGAACTAATAGGTATCTTGTGCACTATAACTAGGTTTCTATCAAAACTAAAAATCAAAATTTTGAGAAACAAATTCAGTATAAGCCTCCAAAAACCTGCTTTTTGCATAAATTTTACCTGAACTTTGGCCGTTCATAATGTACTCATAAATTGTAAAAGTAAAGAAAGTATTGTGATAGAAACCTTGCAAATGTTATGGAGATTCTAAATAAAAAGCATTTATTTTACAAACTTGTAAGGCTTACTGAAAAAAACGTATTTCCTGGAACACTTTTTATGAAATTTCCGCACACTATTTTTCGAGTGAGCGAGTGAGCGGCGAAAATACCAACTGAATGCCGAGCTCTGAGGCGCTATCTATCTCTTTTCGCTTTGCTTCTTTTTCTAGCATTGCGCTGGATGAAACAACAAGCTTTTCAGCCATTCTCGCGTCGATGATAGACGCGCCGGGAAGGGTCACCTTAAATAGTTTATATATTTTATTATATAGGTAGTGTTGAACTACTCTTAAGGTGGCCCTTCCCGGTGCGTCTATCATCGACGCGGGCATAGCTGAAAAGCTTGTTGTTTCATCCAGCGCAATGCTAGAAAAAGAAGCAAAGCGAAATAAGAGAGAGAGCGCCTCAGCGCTCGGCATTCCGTAGGTAATTTCGCCGCTCACTCGCTCACTCGAAAAATAGTGTGCGGAAATTTCATAAAAAGTGTTCCAGGAAATACGTTTTTTTCAGTAAGCCTTACAAGTTTGTAAAATAAATATTAGTCATTTTGAATCTCCATAAGATTTGCAAGGTTTCTATGACAATATTTTCTTTATGTTTACAATTTATGAGTACATTATGAACGGCCAAAGTTCAGGTAAAATTTATGCTAAAAGCAGGTTTTTAGAAGCTTATACTGAATTTGTTTCTCAAAATTTTGATTTTTAGTTTCGATAGAAACCTAGATATAGTGCACAAGATACCTATTAGTCCAAAAGTTTAAAAGAAAGATCTGTTACAACGGCATAATCACGTACGAGCGTTTGTATGAAAAGTGAGCCGGGTTGACCACTCTTAAGTATTTCACTAGAAATGAAAAATCTTACTAAAAGCACAGATAAAATAATACTATACTACTACTAAATGTTAGGGATCCGACAGGAACGAATGAAATAGAAAATTGTTAGCCACTTAGTTTGAAAGAACTTACTAGTTTAGTAATATTTCTGTCTAAAAACCATTGAGATGTATAGAGTCTCAATCTAATAGCTGTCAACACTCGAAAAATGTGCGTGCAAATTCAATGTTCTACAATGACATTTGACATTTGAATGTAGACGTTATGTCGTTTGTTTTAATGTTCAATGTCGCTTATACAAAAAAGAAACTGCGCACTACGTAGCGTGCGCCGAGTTTTGGCGTTTACATTTTATTTGCCTGATTGTGGTATTACATCTCAATGCTAAAAACACCAGTTTTCTGTCTAAAAGTGAGTTAATAGCTCCACTCTGCCGCATTCCGGTTTATTCACCATTTGTATCGACTTATCTCAGTTTTATTGCGGATCGCGCTAAACGCTGAAATGGTCGCGACCGTTCAAATGGTGAAACATAATGGCTATTGTTTAGTGGTTTACCAATAACCAGATGAGACTTAATCTAGTAAACTATGGAAACAATTTTGCGAGTTATGAGATTAATTTGAAAGCCACTCGACATAGCCATCGTTATGAAATAATAATTATCATTGTACCACGATCGATCTCAATAAAAAATATTTTTCGAATTCTTCCCAGAGAATTGAACCCGTTACCTTGTTTTTCTTCTACCTAAAAAATAGCAGTGCATTATAACAGTTCTTTTTTCTATAATCAATGTATTGAAGCCGTCTAGGCTGAGTTTTTCTACTTTATAAAAGTAAAATCACAGGTAAAATCAATCATTAACCTTTGAATTCAATTTAGACAAATTCCAATTATATTTCCTGCAGTTTTATTAGTGCAGTAGTCATAAAGCAAACAGTATTGTATGCAAAAGGAGAATCTAAGACGAAGCAAAATGAATTCTGTCGTATGTCTGCCCCGGCTACCCCGGCTACCCCGGCTACCCCGGCTACCCCGGCGCGGCGGTAGGATGTGAATACAAATGTATGCACTGTCCTGGATTACTTTAAATTGTACTCCCCTTTAATCCGTTTACGGACCGTCCGATCACTCTGATTTAGTTGACCCAATTTGGCCGCGACGAGTTGAAGGGCCTTGCCGATGGGACGATTAATGGCCATATCAATCAATAATATTAATTTGGTTCAATAAACTTGGCTGACTTCAAAAATAGTAATAGAATGATTGTTTTATTTTACATTAATCTAAACAGTACGGAACATAAAAACGACATTAGAATCGTACAGTACCTACAAATTCTTAAACATTGCACGTACCTATGTGTGTCAATTTCGCTTACTTAGTGTTACATTAAAGGTTTAAAAATTCATACTACTTATACCTACTGACACATTAAAACTGCACATTAGTTTAAAAAGTAGTGAATTTTGTACAAATTGCTTGACCTACGACTTCTAGGTTGAGTACAAAATTGTGTTGTCCGTAAAGCCTCTAAGTTTTCAAGCCTTTGTTTGTTCCAAGCACACCGCAACGCAGATTTAATATCTCGTCGTGAGTCGTCACAAGGAGCCGCAGAAGAGGCTCAGGGAGGAAGGAGAGGTACCAGGAGGAGGGCACAAATGAGAGGGAAACTTGTAATTGTCTTCAAAGCCACTCGGCTCGGTGTCAACTGAGTTATTAGTTTTGTTCCTAACCGCTACTTGTGGAATGTTTATTTGCTAAAACAGTTTGTTTTACAGAAATTTTGTTCGTAAATTGTTTTGTGGCGAAACTTTGAGTATCTGTGTTGAGATGTAAAAATATTATCAACATTTTTTACCTTATTTACTGAAGTTGTGTCTTTGATGACAAGCGTTACATTACGTTACATTACGCATTAGCGTTACGTTACGTTACGCTTTCAACGTCTTGTATTTTATCGGTGTCTTTGTTTGAATGTTTTATATTGTCTTTACGAATAAAAGGTGAAACACAGTCTTACTCTTGACAAATGAGAAAGAATAAGACAAAACTAATACTACTAACTATGAAGTAAATAAATTCCAAGTTATTAAACTAGCGTAAAAAAGTACCAACTTTCTTTATAATTAGCAGGGAACAAAAATAACTTAAATAATAAGAAAACCTTACTGAGCTTATTTTCTCAAACGAAACATTAAAAGCTTTTAAAATCGTATTTAAACCTTAAAACTTCCGTTTTAATACAACTTTCTGTTTTCGCGACGTTCTTTTTGCAACATAAAAACTTGATTTTATTTATTTTATTTCCGCTGCACTTTTATGAAGGAATTAGAAACTGTTTTCTTAATTTTATCGTGTATAATGTTGTGAGGTTTCAGGTCATTTTCTAAGGGATAGTTTATTTAAAGGTGTTGTTAGCAGATTAGCTTCAAGGGTTCGGCTGAATCAGCTACTAATACAAGTCTAGAGTCTAGACAGGATAACGTAATGAAACTTTATACTCCAAGAGCCTATTCAAAGCCCTCAAGGATTTAAGAGTTTCGTGACAACGTGTACCTAATACGTGGGATTACAGTGACGTCTGTTTCTTGAAATCCCTTAACAAGAATGGTTTAAGGTGTGAAATATTAAGCGTCTATATTCTATAAACTGCCATTTTGCCTAAATCAGATGACTCAACTTTTTTGCCCGGTTAAGGATAATCGCTTGTATCTCGCGGGTTCGAATCCCGTCGAAGCCGTAAAAGATTTTTCATTAAGAAGTGTCAGTATTGACCTATAAATCAAGTTTTGATTAAATTTAGGTTTAATTAACATAACGCTGTGCGTTTCATTGTTTATTACAAAAGATAGGTTTTACGATACACAGTAATATTTAAACTACTCATAAAACACCTTCGGACCCCCATCAAATATTTGACCCGAAAACAATTCACGGACCATAAAATATATTCAATCCACCTTACGGCCCTTCTCAGAGGTAAACAACTATCCAGGATACATAGCCATTTTAGATGTTCCCATAAATCCTTTTTAGGGGCGGTGAGGCAGTTTTTTATCGGGACCTTGGACTGCTTTCTGTTTTGTTTTGTAACTTTAACGCCACTTTGCTCTTAATAACGGTCGGATACGATCTACTTAGTGTTTTTGCATGTATAATTTATTTTTAATTTTAATTTAAAAAAATGTACGTAGGTCATCAGTCATTCAGTTGCTTAAGTTGGGACTAGATGATGATGTGTGAATTTCCAAGGGTATTTATTATATCTTGTCTGAAAAGATGCTTTTTACAATAGTTTCCTATAATCAGATACATAACGCGACAAATCATATAATATGTATGTTTTTTGTGTGATGTTAAAGTTAAAACAGCTCGACGAACGCGAATGATGGCTAAAATGCCAAAATAATCTAAGAAAAGAAAAATGCGCCAGTGTTTTAAACTATTTATATACGAAGATGCTAGAGATGCTAGAGATGCTAGAGATGTAGCAAAACTAATGCAGTTTAGTAGAATTATTACAAAAATAGAACTAAGCCATTTTTTTCTCGTAGTTCATCACGAAGTCGCTTGTTTCGCAATATGCTCCTAAATTTGTATTTTCGTAATATTTTATCCGACTTTTCCTTATTCGTACATTGTTATTGGCGCAGTCCCAAACGATAACGCAGATTTTTTTTCTGAAAATCTTGCTTCTACTTTGCCTTCTTATTTCGCCTATATTTTTGATTAGATCCCACCCAATTTCAACTGTTTCTTCAACAATTTAAAAGACCTAAAATATCGTGGTTTTGGTACATGGGAGAATATAAATTGTCTCACATATAAGTGACAGCACTTTATAGAAAAAACACGGTTAGTTCATCTATTGCTCCTAAAATAATTATCCTAGAAGTAATACTAGTATTGGTCGCGTCACGTAAAAAGAACTTCGAGGGGAAAAGCTTAGCAATAGTCGATTTTTAGGAATGTTAGGTCCGATTGGTGGAGGAGTAACGCGGCGCACTTATACCAAGGACGATATTGATTCTTATTCATTATTATCTAGTTAGATTAGATTATTTATTAGAATTAGATAGATTAGATTAATCTAAATATCGTATGCTTATATCATTGATTTAGAGACAGCAAAGACACCCCCGCCACTTCCCTTTAGAGCTATTTTTACGTATACGAGTATACGTGATACTTTTGAATGAAGTTTAATTTCATTGACCTATACAATTACAAAAACACCTATTGTTTTGCTGTAAATGAAACAACAACAGTTTTGGCCTAACACTAGTGTTGTTCAAATGCATTCCGCTCGAATCTGCGTTCCCAGTTCCATTACTGCCGTTTGAGATCACTTCGCGTAGGGCCTAGCATGAGTTGTTAAATCACCTACAGCCTGAAAACTCCGTCACCAGAGTTGGCCACTTGCTTAAACGAACGAACGAAGGCTCGTTCGTTCGTTCGTATGACTGTTTGTGTGTGCAAACAGACACACTTCTCAAGGTAATATGATAAGAGTGAGTGTTCGTGCTTGTCAGTAAAGAAGTCAAGTCAAAGTCAGTCAGAGTCTTCTTCTTCTTCTTAATTTTGGTTTCGCCGGCTTTTGCCACGCATTGAGCCACTACCATGTCATTATAATTCATGTTAGTCAAGTCAAGTCAAAGTCAGAGTCAGTAAAGATGTGGGTCTTTACTGATTTCTTAGATGCTCAAAATATACACTTTACTACACTTATACACTTTACTTTGTTTGTCGAAATCATTTTTTTAATAACTTTAAATATTTAGAATATCTGAGGGAGTGATGCTTAAGATGTGTCCGAATCGTAGCACCTGAATATCGGTCAACAAAGGACTGTTATACGCGTGGTTTTATGTACATGATGAACTCGCACTATGCCCATAAACTCGCCGATAGGTTGTAGGTAAAATTGAATATTTCCATTTGAAATATTCGCGCGCAATTTCGAGCGTCACTGCGCACGAACAACGGCGCTTAAATGGATCTCTCTAAAATATTTAAATTGTTTTTGGTACTGCTGTGTTTCTACTACTTTTCAAATTGATACATGAGTTCAATTAATATATTCTATTGACTGAAAGATGAGAGATGAGTTTTTAAAATAAAAAAAATCTGCATTTATATTTTATGTAAATGTATGAGTTAGGACTTGTTGATACCAGTTGGGTTGAAATTGTCGCAGAGCCTTATAAGATTTGCTTTAAAAATATAAAAAAACATCAACAGTTTCAATTTTAAAACTTAATTTTGGTTTTTCTGGGAGGTCCTAACACAAGACAGCGACGTCTGGAAGGAATGAGGGGGACAAAATTCACTGTCCTGCTCTAGCATAGTACGTTAGAGCAGTTCGACATTATCGAGATATTTCATTTGTCATCTCGACGCGTTGCACATGTTAGGCCATCTGGTCAAAGGTCTCCCCCAATTTCTTCCAACTCTCGCGATCACTGAGTCAGGGATACAGTCGTAATCATATTTTATTTATTTATTTTACACTAGCTGCGCCCCGCGGTGTTACCCGCGGTGAATAGTTCCCGTTCCCGTGGAAATACCGGAATCAAAAGCCTATTCTTTAATCCAGGGTATAACCAATTCTAGTACCAAATTTCATTCAAATCCGTCCAGCCGTTAGAGCGCGAAATAGAAACAAACACACTTACATTTACACACACACACAAACTTTCACCTTTATAATATTAGTGGGATATCAACTTTTATGTCTTCTTGTCTTGGCTCACACTTATAACAAAACTAAACGCAATAAAAACTATTTTAAACTATAAACTCATTAAATGTCTTTGGAACCAATATTCGAGTTTATTTGTAGTTTGCATGTTTAAACACATTCTGGCTATGATATGAAAAAGTTGGAGTTTTATATGTTTTGACTACAAAGTGGCGGCAAACACGTTAGTTTTTCAACATGGCTGCTTCTGTGATAGATTGCTTCACGTGTAAGCTATGAAGAAACAATTGTATTTTTTTAGAAGACGTAGTTTTTGTCTACGCAAAAATTCACTCAAGAGAATTTCCTCTGAAAGATAATGTTATCTTTCAGAGGAAATTCTCTTGAGTGAATTTTTGCGTAGACATGTGTCTAGCGTCATTCTAGTAATACTTACACAAGTTATTCACATACAAATATCGATTTAGGTATTAGTCTGAGACATGTTAAAATATTGTCCAGATTCACTGAAACATTAAACTTATAAAATATTTTTTTTTACTTAATTTATTAAATTACATTTATAAAGTTATTAAATCTCGATAGGGTTTACATTCTTGAACCTTTTGGGTTTTGCCCTCTATTTTGCCTGTTATTATTAGGCTCTCCATGTTGTCGGCTTTTCTTCTTGCGATGTGTCCGATCTCCGAAATACTGTAGTACTCGCTGTAGGCAAACAGATGACAGGCGTTTCAAGTTTCAACTCCTTCGAAACTGAGACGATTAAGAGAATCGACTAAGAGTCTCAAATAAGTAAAAGTAAGTAAGTTCGTATGAGCAAGTGGCCAACTCTGGTGACGGATTTTTTAGGCCGCCTAAAGGCCTCCGTCATGGCTTAACGACTTTAGTCTCAAATTGGAAAGCCAAATTATATTCATCAAACTCAAACTCACACTCAAAATCAGTAGGTACGATCGTTTATAGACCACTTTGACCTAACCTAACCATCAGTAGGCGGATGTAGGCTGATTAAATAAAAAGTAATTATCCTAAAGTTTTGACTTGAACAATGTACGCTCTCCAATACTGAGTAATTCCACAAATATGGCGTCGGTTGATTAGAACCCTATTTCGCCTGAGTACTTCAAAAATATTTATAGATATTTCAACGAAGCTTAAAATCAGAATAACCATTTTGTCATCTTAATTTCCGCATGATCGGTGTAAAACGGGATACGCGATCCCAAACCATCATTTAATGCCGATATTAAAATTTTCAGCTCATAAACCTTTTAATACGAGGATAATAAAGTGTCCCGCGTGTGCGATCGCTCCGGATATCCGGATTATTATAAAATTAAATTAACCAGAACCTTTATTCATGTGTCAGTTCCCGCGGGTTTTGACTAAATGTGTCAATATTTTCGTATTTAAATTATTTATGGAAATGCGCGAATTGAAATTGCTACAATTAAAATGTGAAATAGCAATAAACTGCGGAGTGCCGTCAATTATTCGTTATTGTAGAATTTTATGAAGGTTTTAATTACTTGTTTACCAATTCATTAAAATTTATAATTATAAGAAAAAATACAGGTGTACCTACTTTGTTGGTGGACCACGGGCAAAGACTGAAGTTTTATTGGTGTAGTTTTGTTAATGAGGACTAAATATTAATGAGTTTAATTAAAAACTTTGTTTGTATTTGTCTTCCCTAACATCAAAAACACAACAACCATTCAGTTCCAAAATAAAAAAAAATATCACGTTAACAATCAATCCCAACTGAAAAGTATAAATATTGGCACATAAATATGATCAGAGGTAGAGCGTCGTTCTCCAAAAGAGAGTCCGACAAAGCACCCTTAGAAAGGCCCACTCATTGTCAGCTAAATTAAATAATTCCGCAGGATATCATTGTTATGTGCCTATAGATATTCATATAACAATACAACAAAGAAACGGACAATTTACGGACAAAATTAGTCCGCAAATGGACAAAAACATCGTCGTGAAAAATGGCGACGAGAATTTCCGAGATAAATAATTTTGTTGGTCTTTTAACGCCCGTCATGAACCAAAAATATTACTAGAATCAGTCGTTGGTTTTTATAACGACCATTCTATTTAATTATGTTTAAAATAAATATGATCGAGCTATTTCAGCTAAAGAAAGAAAGAAAGAAAGAAAGAAAAGGTTTATTGACAACACACAAAAATGGTACAAATTAAAAATACAAAGACAGAGCTTAAGGCAACAAATATTAAAACAAAACACGTACTTAGGTAACTAAAGTACCTATGGGCACTCTGCCTAAGGGCGTTGTCAAAAGGTCCAGACTCAGCTTTAAGCTAGCTTCACGAGGGGGTGCCAGGTGAAGAAGCGCTGGTTTTCAGTCTGGGCCTAAAGTAGAGTGGCGTCATAAACAAAATAGATAAAATAAAATAAATACATGCATTTTATAAGAACATTACATATAATATAAGTAATAATTACATAAAATACCTTTATAGATATTACATCATTACATAATTTGATAAAAATAAAATAAAAACCTCTGACAGTGACATTTGCATTGGCTTTGGCTGAACATTGGTACTGGCAAGGCAAAGTCTATGGTTGGTCTATGGTATGGAATTAATGAAAACAACTGGAAACAATGAAAAGAAAACTGAAAAAGAAAATAAAGAAAGTTTAGTGTTGGAGACCAACAGGCTGAGGAAAAGTTTGAAATTTGGCTAGCTAGAAAGAAATGCAACACAAGCTACCTACCTGAAAAGAAAAATATTTAAAAGCAGACGCAACAAAATTAAAGAAAAACAGGTAGGCAGTATCAACAGAAATTACTGCGTGAGAATGTTGAAACCGACCAAGGGTACGTCCCCTTGGTTCATCGTGCGAGCTACTAAAGGTAAGCAGCCTAAACACCAGCTTGCATAGAAATAAAAAGCTTTTTCACAGTTGATTTAAAAGTGTTAAGTGGATTAGTAGGTGAAAAGTGGAAGGTGGGTTCGAATCCGGATGTGCATCAATGGAGTATTCGTTTTGAAAAATTTACATGTGCATTATCATGACCGGTTAAGTAAAAAATCGTGAGTAAACCAATTATGTTTTTAGCAGCGTCGATGGGCTTGCAACCTGTCATGTATGGAATGTTAACTTTTGCATAATGTGGACATGTGCCAAAATGTATTTGGACATACCTCTGACTACCCCTTTAGACATCTTCAAAGGAGCTAAAGTACTAAAAAGATCTGAAAGAATTCTGTACCATTCTATAGAGCACCTTGGGATACTTACAGTTGTGGTATTTTTTCTTTATTAAGTATGTCAATTTAATTTATTATTTTATTTTTAAGTTACATAAGTTTCCCCAGCTGTGCTATAAGTTATGGGAAAAATATTTCACTATTATTTCCTATTTATGAATTCAGGAATTCATAGAACGAGCGCAGTGCAGTGAAATAATCGAGGAGTAGAAATTAGGCGACTATGGTAAACCATAATTTGTAGTTTACTGCATTTCATAGCCTGTAATTGTGTGTTTAAAATACATTATCGAATAAACTGTAATTATACTACTGCAACCGAAGTTTGTAATTCGTAAACAAATTAGAGAACAAGTTAACTAACAATTTAATTAACTAACAGTTAACTTCAGTTGCAGAAAATATCTGCAACGTTTCTGCGTTTTTGCAATCTTCAATAATTGGGGGGAAGCAATGCTGGACCCACAGATTATTATAATTATATGGCTGGACCGATTTTTATGATATTTATATATACCTATATGAATTGGAAAAACATCGGAAAAGTTAATGCAAAAAAATTATAAACATTTTCTTATTTTCTCTTTAATTTTTCTACGATCGGCTTTCTGATGATACTTCGAATTCTGAGGCGATGATTTTTGTCGGGTCAGCTAGTAAAATATAGCATAGAACAGAATATGTATAAAAAACATTATACTAATATTTTAGTGTAAAAATTAATAAATAAAAATCCAGCAAAACGATATAAAATATGAGCATGTGTAAGATTTAATATAGCTTATAAATTATTATTTTTAATGTAAGTAATTTAAGTAAATAAATACAGGGGGGAGGTCTTTGCCCAGCAGTGGGACACGATGGACTCATAATAATAATAATAAAAAAAATACAGAAGTTAACGAAATAAATTATATTCCAACCGAAGCCACTAAGTTCTAATAAACACTTTGCTAAAAACGTAGAAACCTTGAATTGTTTTTCCTCAGCTTACATCTTCCCTAAGCGATAAATAAAAGAACAAAAAATACACAAGAACATTAGTATTCCGTGCTATAGTTAGTTCAAGCACTCCGCGTGAATAAGTAAGTGACATCATTAGTTAGGGTTTGGTCGCGTGGGGAACAAACGAAGACCAGCTGTTTGCTGTTTGTTGCTTTTTCGATTTGAATGCAAATCTTTCTTTATAACAGCCTATAAATATAACCTACTTACACGTTTCGACGGTTTAATGAAACGCGATAAGTTTTAATTAATTATTCTGGGTTTTTGCAAAACGTAAAGTGTAGAAGTGGTTTATTTTCTAAACGCTAAAAGCTTTTACAAACACTGCTTTCACTTTATAATAATGCAATAATGGTGATTTCTGTGAGATGGAAATCACTATCACACTAATATTCTAAAGGTGAAAGTTTGTGTGTGTAAGTGTGTAAGTGTGTAAGTGTGTTTGTTACTCTTTCACGCTCAAACGGCTAAACGGATTTGAATGAAATTTTGTATCAGGATTGCGTATACCCTAGAATAACTAATAGGCTACTTGAAATTCCTGAAAAGTGCAGTGTTCCCGTGGGATTATAAAACAAAATGTTCATTAAAATAGTTTCGGTAGTTTGGCCGTGCAAAAGGCAGCTGTCAGACAAAATAACTTCATAGATGGCAGCACAGGCAAAAATATAACTCCTTCACGCTCGAACGGCTGGACGGATTTGAATGAAATTTGGTAGCAGCATTGCTTATACCCTGGATTAAAATATACGCTACTTAAAATTCCTGAAAAGTGCATTGATTCCGTGGGATTATTAATCAAATTCATTAAAATAGTATAGGTACACAAAATAGTTTGGCCGTGAAAAAGTAACAAAATAATTTCAATAGATGGCAGCACAGGCAAAGTTATTATTCCTTCACGCTCAAACGGCTGGATGAATTTGAATTAAATTTGGTAGCAGGATTGTTTATTCCCTGGATTAAAATGTACGATTAAAATTCCTGAAAAGTTCATTGATTCCGTGGGATTATTAAACAAAACAAATACAAAATAGTTTGGCCGTGAAAAACTAACAAAATAATTTCAATAGATGGCAGCACAGGTAAAGTAATTATTCCTTCACGCTCAAACGGCTGGATGAATTTGAATTAAATTTGGCAGCAGTAGGTACCTACCCTGGATTAACAAATAGGCTACCTTAAATTGCTAAAAAAAGGAATGGTTCCGTGGGATTATAAACCAAATTATTCATCATAATAGTTTGGCCGTGAAACGTAACTGTTAGCCAAAATAATGTTAATAGATGGCAGCACAGGCAATGTTATAACTCCTTCGCGCTTAAACGGCTGGACGAATTTGAATGAAATTTGGTACCAGGTCAGTTGATATCCTGGATAACAACATGTCATAAGCTACTTTAAATCCCTTAAAAGCGTATTGTGCCCGTGAGATTATCAAAATACCTAAATTATGCTTCTTCAAACTCAAACGGCTTAACGAATTTCAAATATTGTTTTTTTTGTCCCGATAATCTCACGGAATTGGGACTTATGTTTCTAACTCAACATAAACCATTAGGACAAAGTTTATATTTGTGTCTTCAATTAAAATTCGGTACAGCACCTCATCATGCGTTGGAACAGGCATTAGAATCACCTAGCATGTAAAACGATACTTAAGTGATCCTTGAGGTCCTACAAGAATAAATGATTTTTCTTTCTTTCTTTCTTTCTTTCATCATCGCTATTTTATTACATTTCCCACAGTTTCGGCTCGCTTCGAGTCTAAAAGCCTCGCTGCGCTCGCTTTGCTCGCATGTAACTTTTTCAATCTTTTGCAAGCAAATTGAACTGTCAGACCTTAGAATAGGAACCGACCAGCGCCTTTTCTTTGAACACCATGAGCAAACATAAGTGTCAGTCATGACGAAATTATCTAAAAAATTTCGAGTCTACGAAACTCGATGCGCTTGCTTAGTTCGAAGCTCGCTACGCTCGCACGGTAGCTTCTTGAATATTTTTCTAGCAAATTGAACTATGTCAGGCCATAGACTAAGAACAGACCAGCAGAGTCAGCCTTTTCTATGAGCACTATAAGCAAAATCAAGTGTCACACGACGCATTTTTCTTAAAAATTTCGGCTCGAGTTTAAAAGAATCGCAACGCTCGCTTAGTTTGAAGCTTGCTACGCTCGCTTAGTTTGAAGCTCGCTTCGCTCGCACGGTAGTTTCTTGAATATTTTGCTCGCAATTGATCAAATGTCAAATGTCAGACCATAGAATAGGGACTGACCAACAGTCAGCCTTTTCTATGAGCACTATAAGCAAATCCAAGTGTCACATGACGCATTTTTCTTAAAAAATTTGGCTCGCTTCGCTCGCACGGTAGCTTCTTGAATATTTGCTGGCAAATTGATCTATGTCAGACAATAGAATAGGGACCGACCAACAGTCAGCTTTTTCTGTAAGCACTATAAGCTACATCAAGTGTCACATAACGAATTTGTCTTAAAAATTTCGGCTCGCTGCGCTCGCTTGGGTCGAAGCTCGCTTCGCTCGCATGGTATATAGCTTCTTGAATATTTTGCGAGCAAAATAAACTGTGTTAGACCATAGAATAGTAACCGACCAGCAGTCATCCTGTTCTATGAGCACCAAAATTAAGTGACATAATGACGCATTGGTCTTAACCAAGGAGCAAAATTAAAAATTTTATGAAAAAATTTTCAATTAAGTAAGAAAATAGTAATTTTCTGCACTCTCAAGGTGCATTTTTATTCATATCTCTGACGATCCTCATCAGATCAAAAAAATAATCATCAAATCGGTTCACTCAGTCGACGTAGGTATTTAGAACCTCCTACTTTTTAAAAGTCGTTAAAAAAATCTATTAACTTATTCACCGCGGGTAACACCGCGGGGTACAGCTAGTCTACAATAATATAAAGTTAAAGGTTAATTCTTAATCTGTCTCATCGATTTTTGTCGCGAGATTTGTCGCAAACACGACTAAACTGTCGAATATGACGGTTATACTGTCATTTGCCATTTGCTTGCTTCACTCATCCAAATTGTGACTTTTCAAAACGCCACCTGCTTTCAACGATCTATCAAGAATGCCATCTTTCTATACTAATATAATATTATAAAGAGGTAAAGTTGGTTTGTTTGATTGTTTGTATGTTTGGGGTAATCTCCGAAACTACTCATCCGATTTCAAAAATTCTTTCACCAATTTGTGGCTTAGACTTTCCGAATGAACATAGGCTATATTTTATATAGGTAGTGTTACGGACGACTCATAGAAATAAGAAATTTATATGCTAAAGTACTGATTGTTGTGTTTTATGATAGTTAGTTAATTATTGTCTTTTTATGGTAGTTTAGTTATAACAAATAACTTACGTGTAGGAAAAAGTTATTTTACTAGCTATGTAAATAATCCGAACGGTCACGCCTTGACCACCGGACCCCTAGACAATTTAGAAAGAGATAGTAGTGTTTGTTGGTGGCGTCGTGTGAGTCCTCGCTAGCTTCGTTGGCGAGCGCACGCATTCGCTCCGCCTACCACCGCTCGCGTACCCCGACGCCTTGCCACTGACCACACCGCGGAGTCAGGAGCGACCCCACTCTAGAGTGGACGTGTCGCCCCCCTCACCGCGGCTGTGGGAGGTCGCCGGGTGTCCCCGTGTGAAAGGGACGTCACGATTTCTCGCTGTGGTTACCCGTCCCCTACACGCGAGTCACCAGCTGATGTTTTCTGAGAAAACACTCACGCTGGTGACATCCGTTCCCCGCCCGACTCATTAACCTTACCCCGCAACCCTCCCCTCATTCGCCCTTCCCTATTCTTCCTCCCCATCACCATGCCTTCGCCGCCCCCGTCGCGTAAACCCCCCGGTCGCGCGGGTAAGCGAAGGACAGTCCTGGACCGTGAGATAGTAGGTCGGGACCTGATGAACCCGGAGAAATCCGTGGTTTATCCGCCCGGCTACTTCTTACGCCACCCCACCCCCTCCCCCGCAGTTGAGACTGCGCCTCGCCAGCTCGAGAGCCCTGGCTTGGGCGCTGGCGGAACTGAGCTTCCGCCCCGCCCTGTAGCCGAACGTGGCCTTGAGCTGGCTCGGGTCACCCGACCCCGTCGTCGCCTGGACTCCTCAGGAGAGGAAGTCCAGGGCGATGAAAAGCGCCCAAAGGTGCAACCCGCATCTCCACCACTGGTCAGCACGCCGACGACCTCGCGCATTCCGCGAGCGATCGAGGCGGCGCCGACCCCACGCCTGCCCCTCCCGGCACCCGCATCGCCTTCGCCGCCCCGCGCCGACGCGCGCGAAGCCCAGGCCGGTCCGTCCGGACTGTGCGCCGCGCGCGAGAGCGGCAGCGACGACAGCGCCCCAACATCCGATGAGGACGACGACGAACAGGCAAGTGGTGGCGACGAGTCATCCCAGGATGACTCGACGTCCTACGCCCGACTGGCAGGCACGCCCTGCACCCCCAGTCGCGGCCAACCGCCGTCCCCCTCACCTCAGTCACCCAGAGCCGCGGCGGCATCCGCGCGTCTTAACGCGTCGCCCCCGCGACCTCGCGGAGCCTATCCACCTCCGTCGTACGCTCAGGCGACGGTGTCCTCCCCCCCGCCCCGTCCTCCTACCCCGCCCGCGGACTTTATTGTTCATGAGATGATTTCTCCCCCGCGAGCGCCCGAGAGCTCGGCCGACCCTCGGCCTGAAGCCGCCGGCGCCGCGCGCCCGCCAACACCGCCGCAGGCTGCACAGGCAGCCGCGGCTTCCAAAGCTTATCCGCCGATAGTTGTTGAAAGTCTACCGAACTGGCCGGTACACTTTCAGCAAATACGGAATAAGCTAGGTCACGCCCCTAACGCACGTCCCTTAGGTAAGGGCGTGCGTTTCATCCCTCGGTCGGCTGATGAGTTCCGAGTCGTTCAGCGCCACCTGACCGACGCTATGGCAGAAGACCCAGCGATCAGCTGGTTCTGCTATAGCGTCGCGTCAGAGCTTCCCTCCAAGGTGGCGGTCCGTGGTTTACCTGCGGACACCGACCCGGAGCTCATCACCCAGGCCTTTAAATCATTAGATTTCCCCGCCCAGTTTACGAGGCACATCCCTGGCAGACAGAGCCGCCCTGGTTGTCTATTTTTTGTCCAACTAGACCACCTAGCTCAGGCGGACTTAGCCCGCCGGTACTCAATCACAGAGCTGCTCTGCATGCCGGGGGTGTGCGTCGAGCATTGGCGTGGTGCCGCTAACCGCATCGCTCAGTGCCATCGGTGCCAAGCATTTGGCCACTCATCGGCCAATTGCCATCGGCCCGTCCGCTGTGTACGATGCGGTGGCCAACACTTCGCGGCGGATTGTCCCCGCGACCGCCTAACGTCAGACCCCACCTGTGCCAACTGTGGCAAAGGCCACACGGCCAATGATCGCCGTTGCCCCGTCCTGAAACGGGAAGCGAGGAAGAGAGGAGTGAAAATCGCTCCCCCTCTCCCCGCACCCGCCCCCGATACTCACCAGCAACATCCCGGCACTCGCCCTCGCTTGGCTTCGCCCGTGTCGCGCCCGGCCAGTCGGTCCGAGGCGCCGCGACGCCAAGCGCCACCTACAACGCTGCGCCCCGACGCGAACCCGCCCACTCAGCGTGGAGCACCGACCCGGGGCCGCAGTAAGCGCAAGGGGAAGGCGAGCAAGAGGAAGCCAGTGGCGTCCTCTACCCCTCACGCTCCCCTTGCCTCAGACCACCCACAACCTCCTGCTCCCAAGGTTCAGGATGCGCGCCCCGCGCCCTGCCCACCCCCTTCATTCGTCCCCGATCAGGCCTGGCAGCCTCGTCCGCCACGTCCGACCGCCGCGCCAGTAATGACGCAACGGGGAGCGGGCGGAAATATTTATACTTCTGCGCCGCCTTCCTTCTCAGGCCCCGCCCCCTTCCCAGCGCCCTTGCCTCAACGCGAAAATTTACGTCGCGCTTCTACCAACCTGCCTACCCCGCACAGCCACGCTAGCACCGGCGCTAATAATGCGCAAGGTGCAGCGTATCAAACGACCGAACCCGCCGGGAACCTATTGGAGAAAATCCTTGGGGTCCTGACGGAGTTCCTGGTCACCATCGCAGCCGGCGGTAACCTACCAGAGGCAGCGGTGCGTGCACTTTCGATACTGCGTGGGAACCAGTATGGTTAGTGCGCTCCGCGTCCTCTATTGGAACCCCGGTGGCATCATTGACCATCTCCCTTCTCTTCGTTTGTTGCTCCAAGAACAGGATATTCACGTTGTCCTGCTTGGTGAAACAAAACTGAACCCTAAATTCACCCTTAAAATGCCCAACTACTTCGTGTATAGACGAGACGAGTTGTCTCCAACCTCCGGCATTGCCTACCGAGGCACGGCTGTGTTGGTACGTAGGGATGTCATACACGAAGTACTTGAGCATCTCCCCTTTACTGACCTACGGACTACCGGGGTTCTTGTAAGCGCGGCCGGCCGAGAGCTTCGGCTTTTTGCTGGCTACCGCCCACCGGGACCCTGGAACGACTTGACTGACACTGCGGTCATCTTCAATTCCTCCCTCCCAACTTTGCTCGCCGCTGACCTCAACGCGAAGCACCGCGACTGGGGCTCGAGGGTCATCAACCCCCCGGGCCGCAGGCTACAATCTGTAGCAGAGGCCAGCGACATTAATATTATAGGCCCCGATTGTCCCACCCACATACCTACTGACATACGTCACTCAGCCGATGTACTAGACATCGTGCTTACCAAAAACGTCCCTTGCCCCGTTCTAGTCGAGGTTTTATATAACCTCGACACGAACCATCTCCCTTTGTTAATTTCCTTAGCATTGACCGCAGACCTCTCCACTCCCCGACCGTTAGGGTTCAGGACTGACTGGACGGACTTTACCCAGAGACTGACCGACATTGACGTGGGCCGACTCTCCACACCCGCCGAAGTCGAAGCTGAGACCTCGCGTCTTGTCGCGCGCATCACCGAGGCCAAGGAGAAGGCCTCCAAACCCATCGAGAAGCGCCGCACTCAAGCGCGCGATGCCCTCCCGCCTCCAATCAAACGGCAATTGAAAAGGAAGCGCGACCTCAGGCAGGAGTGGGCCCGCTCTCGATGCCCACGCGTACGCCAAGACCTATTGCGGGTGTCCGCTGAAGTTTCAGAGGCTGTGCGAGCGTGGCGAGGGGAGGCCTGGGAGTCGGTCATAGACCGGGCCTCGACCCATGACACGAATCTGCACGCCCTGAACCGAGCACTGACGCGGGCACCCATCCCTACCTACCCGATACTCGACGCGAACGGAGTTCGCCGTTTTGCCCCAGCCGATCGCGCCGAACTGTTTGCCGCGCACCTGGAGGGGCAATTCACACCGCACCCTACTCCACCCGATACCGAATATGACATCCTACATCACCATCGCCGAGTCGAAGAGACCGTCGCGGAGTACCTGTCGCGCCCAACTCCGCCACTCGCCGGAGACGCGTTCGTCTCGCCGGCTGAGGTGCGGGCGGCCGTCCTCCGCCTTCACAGGCGGAAGGCGCCAGGCGATGATGGGATCACCAACATGGCTCTTCGACACCTGCCGCGTCGTGGGATCACAGCGCTCACCAGGCTCTTCAACGGGATCTTGAGGACCCACCATTTTCCGACCCAGTGGAAAATTGGCCGGGTCATTGTTCTGCCCAAGCCCGGAAAGGACCGCCGCTTCCCTGCGAGCTACCGCCCAATCACCCTCTTGCCGACCATCGCAAAGCTCTTTGAACGCCTTCTCCTCCGCCGCATTCTGCCCCACATCCCTCCGCGACCGGAGCAATTTGGGTTCCGAAGCCAGCACAGCACCACCTTGCAGCTGACACGCGTGCTCCACTTGCTGGCTGAAGAACTCAACCGCAACCGCAGCACCGTCGCCGTGTTCCTCGACGTCGAGAAGGCGTTCGACCGAGTATGGCACACTGGGCTGCTCTACAAGCTAATCCAAGCAGATCTACCAGCCGGACTGCTCCACATCATTGCCTCCTTCCTTCAGGAAAGGAAGTTCTATGTTGCAGTTGAAAGCAAGAACTCCAGCCTCAAGTCCATCGCCGCGGGCGTTCCCCAAGGAAGCTGCCTATCGCCGGCTTTATATGCACACTACGCGAATGACGTCCCAACCCTGGAGGATTTCCTGTATCCCGGGGAACGGGACGTAGTACTCGCGCTGTTCGCCGACGATAGTGCGTACTTCAGTAACTCAGTCAGCCCGAAGATTGCCACGAGCCGCATGCAACGACTCCTTGACATCCTGCCCATCTGGCTGGACAAATGGCGCATCGCTGTCAATGTCACCAAGACGGCGGCGCTATTTGTATCCAGCAGAAGAAACCTCCCACCCAAACTGCAACTCCGGGGACAGATGATAGAGTGGAAGACCCACACACGGTACCTCGGCGTCGACATTGACAGGTCGTTGAGAATGGTGCCGCAGCTCAACCGCGCTCTTCAACAGGCGCGCGCGGCCCGCGCCCAACTCCGACCTGTCCTGAAATCTCGACTACCGCTGAGGACCAAAGTCCGGGTCTACAAAACTTACATTCGTTCCCGACTCACCTACGCCGCTCCCGCCTGGTTCGGCCTGCTTACTCCCGCCAACCAACACCGACTTCAAGCGCAGCAAAATTTATGCCTCCGTGAGTGCACAGGAGCGGGTCGTTACGTCAAAAATGATGTAATAGCCCGCGACACACACACGGAGAGCATAAAAGATTTTGTGATCCAGTGCGCCCGTCGAATGTTCGACAGGGCCGACAATGGCCACCACACCCATCTCCATGGCATCGCCCCGCACCACGCTAGACCACCTGACCACCCCGGACCGTGGAGAACCCTCCCCCGGGATATTCTCGGGACGCCCGAGGACTTAAGTCCGAGGAGTCCCGCGCCACAGATCCATTCCCAATTGATCACAATTAATATTAACCTGCAACCTAGCATCTAAGTGTAAATAGTGTACATTATAGTAATTAAGTAGAATTAAGTTTAAAAATATGTATTTACTAAGTTAAGATTAATTGTAAATATGTGTATATATCAAAAAAAAAAAAAGAGAAAATGTAAAAAAAAAAAAAAAAAAAAAAAAGGGCGAACGACCTAAAAAAAAATTCAAAAAAAAAAAGGAAAAAAAAATCAATCAATAAAATAAATAAAAAAATATATATATATATATATATATACATATTAGATTAAGTTACATTTGTTAAAAAAAAAAAAAAAAAATATAAAAAAAAAAAAAATATAAAAAAAAATTATAAAAAAAAAAAAAAAAAAAAACAATTTGTACATATTAACCCTTATTTTCAGGTTGCACCGCCCCTAAAAAGGCGACACCCCATCACCCAGGAGCAGCCGCTCCTGGTGTTCATGCTGGGGCAAAGAGCATAGCTCGTAGGCCCCTACCTACCTGTCCTAGGACAGGAAGAAGACCATCGTTCGTTCAAAGAGATAGTACGTTAGAAAAGGAAAGTAGATCCATACCTGGACTTTGACCCTGTAAAAAGGCCTCTGATTGGCGGAAACAAAGGAATTACCGACCAGAGGTTTTTAAGAATCGTAATAAAAGTAGGAACATTTTTCATGTAAATTCAGTTCGATACAAGCATCAGTTCGAGATATACCTAAGAAGAAAAGTACAAATTGTGAAGCAAAATAGCCTAAGGAAAAGAAGAAATAAATACAGTCCACTACACCTTTAAGAAGAGTTTTATTCGACCCGACCCAACTGTAGGGCCACCCCTCACAGTTTTGTGGTCCTCCGGAGTCGGATTTGAAGAACCGAAGCTGGATTTTGCTGATCATTTGAAGAAATTCGTCAGTCTGCCGTCGCCGCCGTCTCGTCGCTGCCGTCTTGTCACCGCCGTCACCGCCGTCACCGCCGTCGCCGCCGCCATCCCGCCGTCGCCGCCGCCATCTTGCCGTCGCCGCCGTCGCCGCTGTCATCATCGTCACCGCCTTCGTCACCTGCGCCGTGTTAGTCTGTGGAGCATCAAACCTCACGGTGCTCCTGAAGACCAGAAGACTATCATCGGGGGCACGAAGGACGTGTCCGAAGATCACCCAACGGTGCGACTGCTCCGGGTCGACGTGCTTGAAGATCACCCAACGGTGCGACTGCTCCGGGTCGACGTGCTTGAAGATCACCCAACGGTGCGACGGTCTCAAGCCAAGAGGATTCACGAGGATAAGCGGGTAACCGCGGCCTGTGTACTAAGTCCACCTAACGGTGTCAACTGGGTTAGTCACAGGTTAACGCCTAACGGCGGTGTGGTGTGTTTGTGCAGCACCACCAGCCCCAGGACGAGCGCACCAGAGCGCGGGCTGAACCTGCACTTCCTCGTCGGTACGGGCCTGTGTGGGTCGGGACTGTGGAAGAGAGCGGTTACTCCAGCCAATCTCTGAGCACCCCGTATCTGCGGACGCTCCTCTGCCGGGTGGATCCTCCCCCTCCCCTCCTTACTTTTCCATCCCTGAAGGAGCATATATCAGCCTGCGGGCTGATCCCTCCTGAAGGACTGCTAGGGGTTCCTGAAGGACGTTAGGGAGGTAGGGGTTAGGGCCGTTAGGGGCACCAAGAGCCGAAGATGCCTGTCACCCGAAGCCAGGGAGCAGCGGAGGAGAGGCTCCGAGTCTACGAGGACTTCCCTGCATCACCATCAGCAGACGCCACGGAGCCCATCCAGCCTACCACCACCCGCGCTACCACCACCCGCGTCACCACCGCCATTTCCGCGACCGTACCTTCCACGACCGCGCCACCCGCGTCTTCAGCGATGCCATCCACGAGCGGACAAGGCCCTTCGCGTGTCGTGCCGACCGAACCGGCACACGCGCCCAGGAGGAAGCCGAGAGCCCGATCAATCCGTTCGCGCCAGTCGAATGCAAGCGCCGCAGCCCGCATCAAGCAGGCAGAGCTTGAAGCAGAGGAACAACTCGCCGAGATCCGTCGACAAGAACTTCAGCTTCAAGCAAGGCTAATTCAAAAAAGGTTGGCTGCCGACATCGCTGCAATCCACGAAGACACGGACAGAGAGAGCATAGGCGCCGAAGAAACGGAAAACAGAATTAGCGATTGGCTAGCCCAAGGGGCATCAGGCAACACAGAACGCGTAAACCTAGAGGCACCATATAGCACGATGAAGAATGACGAATATAGGAATATCCCGAACACACCGAACCGAGGAGTCACGTTCGATTCGACGCGTCCGAGATCCCCGACGCCGAACCGGCCCAGAGAAAGAGGTATAGACCGACTAACGGACGTCCTGGAGCAACTGGCACTAAGAAAACCGCCGTCTAGACAATCTACAGATCTACCTGTCTTCAGCGGTGCCTTAGGAGAATGGCTGCCTTTCAAAGCTACGATGCAGGAATCCACGGTCTTACATCGATTCTCGCCGGCGGAAAACATCGTAAGGCTACGAGCATGCCTACGAGGGGAAGCTCGGCAAACCGTGTCGGCATTATTGTACACTGCGACCGATCCGCAGATAATAATGCGCACGCTGGAACAATGCTACGGCCGCCCCGAGATGATAATAGACCAAGCACTCGAAGACACAAAGAAGCTGCCACGTCTGGGAACGACCGCCAGCGAATTGAACGCATTTGCTATAAAATTGCAAAACATTGTAACTACGATCTCATGTCTCGACGAACGAGGATATCTGCAGAATCCCATGCTAACGAGACAAGTTACGGAAAAGTTGACTCCCCATCTGAAATCGAAATGGTGCGATTATGCTGAAGACTTCTCACGACCGAAAGAAGCAGAGATGGTAACGTTGTCTCGCTTTCTCATGAGGGAAGCGGATAGAGCCATGAGACACGCTTACACCACTTCAGCGAAGAATGCCACCACTAATTCCCGACCTCAAGAACAACAACCACGGGTGAACGATCGCAAGAGCAAGGTTGTGTATGCGGCAGCAGAAGACAAGAAAACAGAATGCTTCTGTTGCGGAGCCGAACACGTCACAACAGATTGTAGGAAGCTTAAAGCGATGCCCGTAGAAGAGAGGTGGGAATGGGCAAAGGAAACTCAGATTTGTTTTCGATGCCTGAACAGTAAGCACCGACGATTCCGCTGCAAAAAGAAGTCATGCGGAGTCAAGGAATGCCGTCGACCACATCATGCGCTTCTACACGCTGAAGGTGTATCCGTTGAATCTACTCCGACTGAAGAGTCCGTAGTAACGGCAAGCGCGCATGCGTCGGCAGAGAGAGACAGAGTGCTTCTAAAAGTCTGCCCTATCACAGAGGGCAAGGATGGATCAGAGATAGAGACATTCGCGTTATTGGATGAAGGATCCACGATAACTTTGATCGACGATCAACTGGCATCGATGATCGGAGCCCGAGGCCCAAAGAGGGCGCTTCACGTCATCGGCGTTACTTCTAGTAACCGAGAACCTAACAGCCAATTGATCAACATCAAGATTCGAGGACTCGATCAAAAGAACTACCATCCGATAAGCGCACGCACAGTCAAGAACTTAACATTGGCAGGACAGTCGGTCGAAGCCGAACTACTTCGACAGCCACACCTTCGTCAACTGAAACCAGAACTCGTTTGCTACACACAAGCAAAACCTCGCATACTGATTGGCGCCGATAACTGGCATCTGATCGTAACTCGAAAGTTGTTATCAGGCAAGAAGAACCAGCCGGCTGCATCACTCACTCATCTCGGATGGATAGTCCATGGAGTTACGCCCCTGAGTACTCATCAGCAGAGAGAGACAGTGCTGCACTTGACATCCCAAGAAGATCAAGATCTAAGTGACCTAGTGAAAGCACACTACGACATAGACGCCCTAGGGATCTCAATCAAACGGAAGCCAATAGCAACAGATGAGCGAGCCAAGAACATTTTCGAGCAAACAGCCAAGCGAGTAGACGGAAGATATGAAGTGGGACTGCCATGGGCATCTGATGACGTCGTATTACCGCCTAGTTACGACATGGCCGTAAGACGACTCCGGTCCATCGAAAGAAAAATGGACAAATCAGAAGAGTTCAAGACAGCGTATACGTCTCAGATCAACAAACTGTTGGAGAAAGGTTACGCGGAAAAATGTGAAGAAGACCACGACCAGAACGAACGTCTATGGTACTTACCGCATTTCGCCGTAACAAACCCGCACAAACCAAATAAGATAAGAGTGGTTTTCGATGCGGCCGCCAGAACGAATGGCACATGTCTGAACGACATTTTATTAGATGGACCGGATCTTCTGCAGTCGTTGTATGGAGTCCTGTTTCGCTTCAGAAAGAAGCCGATCGCAGTAACTGCCGATATCAGAGAAATGTTTCTCAGGATCAAGATAAGACCTGAAGACCAGATAGCGCAACATTTCTTATGGCATGGAGATAAGCGATCAGGACCGCCGCAGAAGTACGTGATGAAGTCCATGATCTTTGGAGCCCGAAGTTCGCCGTTCCTAGCACACAGCGTGAGAGATCGGAACGCCGCGGAGTACAAAGAATCACACCCACTTGCGTTTGAAGCTATTACGAAGAACCATTACATGGACGACTGGGTAGAGAGTTTCGACCACGATGACCAAGCTGCGCAAACAATAGCCGAGGTACAAGAAGTACACGCTAAAGCCGGTTTTCAGTTAGCCAGTTGGAGTTCTAACCACGATCATTTGTTAGAAAACATTCCGGAAGAAGATCGAACTCATGCACCCAAGGAACTAGCAGCGAACGCAAATATATATGGTAAGACGCTAGGCGTCTTATGGATGCCAAGAACGGATCAACTGGCATTCAACACGGCTATGCCACGCGTACCCGAAGAAGTTAGAAGCGCGGCACGAACGCCAACCAAACGCGAGGCACTCGGAGCGGTCATGTCAATTTTCGACCCGCTAGGTCTATTGAGCCCATACACGATCACAGCAAAAATCATGCTTCAAGAATTATGGAAGAACAAGATAGGATGGGACGAATCAATTCCCACAGAAGAAGCATCAATTTTTGAGGAATGGCTCTCAGACCTGAAATACATCACCAATCTGCGTCTACCTCGATGTTATTACACCGGCCAAGCTATCAGTCAACAACTTCACGTATTCTGCGATGCTAGCGAACAGGCTTTCGCCGCGGTCGCCTTCTGGCGATTTAAAACGGAAAATGGTATCAAGATCGCCCTAGTCGCAGGAAAAGCTAAAGTTGCGCCGCTGAAATCACAAAGCATCCCGCGTATGGAGTTACAAGCCAGCCTCATAGGTTCAAGACTGGCAAAAGAGATCATCTCGGGACATCAGACAAATCCAGAGAAAATAGTACTGTGGAGCGACTCTAAAACAGTCTTGCACTGGATTCGCAAAGATTCTGCCAGATACACTCCATACGTGGCTCATCGGCTAAGCGAGATCGCTGAGCTTACCCGGCCTGATCAATGGCGTTGGGTACCGACAGCGGTAAATGTAGCTGATGATGCCACTCGATCGGGAAATACCAGATTACGCAGCAGCGATCGATGGTTTGTGGGACCGGAATTCCTCTATGAGGACGAAGAAACTTGGCCCCAAGAAGAAGTAAGCCAAGAAGAAATCTTAGTGGCACATACAGTAGAAAGTACGCCTCTAATTAATTTCGAACGTTTCTCGTCCTACGAACGTATGGTGAGGGCAGTAGCCTATGCTCTGGCATTCATAGATAAATGCCGACGCCGAACTAAGGAGCTAGAATTACGCCACATAAAAGAAGCCGAACGTTTGCTCTTTAGAGAAGCTCAGAAAGAAAGTTTTCCGGACGACGTGAAACGCCTAGAAAAAGGTAGAAACGTGGATCGAACCAGCCGCCTCTATAAATTGGACCCTAAATTCGACGATCAGATAATACGCCTAAACAGCAGGATTAATGCTGCAACCGTATCAGAAGAATTTAAGAATCCACCGATCTTGGACGGCGCCCACATTTTCACGAGACTTTTAATACGTCACGAGCACGAGAAAAATAAGCATATGGGTCGAGAGCAAACAGTAAATAATATGCGACAAAAGTATTGGATCTTACGCTTACGCACAACGGTACGAGCGATATTGCACAGCTGCACATTGTGCAAGATAAAGAAAGCCAGCCCCTCAGTACCCGTCAAAGGTAACTTACCCAGGACCCGTCTCACTGCGTACACTCGCCCCTTTGCCCATTGCGGGATCGATTGCTTTGGGCCAATGTGGGTGACGATCGGTCGTCGCCGAGAGAAACGCTGGGGAATGCTGTTCACATGCCTCGTCATCAGAGCGATTCATATAGAACTGATCGCTAGCCTAAGTACAGATTCAGCTATCATGGCGTTACGACGCATGGCAGCGCGGCGAGGAGCTCCTACCATCATTACGTCGGATAATGGTACTAATTTTCACGGATCCGACATAGAGTTGAATAAAGCTTTTACCGAGTGGCTCCCAGCTCTGAAAACCTATGCACTCACGAAACGCATAGAGTGGAGATACATCGACCCCGGTGCACCAAACCAGGGGGGAGCTTGGGAGCGCATGATAAAGACGGTAAAAGTCGCCCTCGCTGTTACTCTAAACACACGAGCACCGAAAGAAGAGGTGTTGAATACGCTTATGATTGAGATCGAACATACCGTAAATTCAAGACCACTCACCCACGTTGCGGCTAGCCCGGACGAGCCAGAAGCTTTAACTCCTAATCATTTCCTACTGGGGACCGCCACTGGTATGCCTTTCGTCGGAGAGTGTGATGCTGCAGACCGAAGAACATGGCGGGCATCACAAGCGTTAGCAAACTCCTTCTGGGCGCGTTGGGTAAAAGAGTACTTACCCACATTGGCTCCTAGAAACGACGTAAGAAAACGCCAGGAGAATATTAAACCAGGAGATTTAGTAATCATAGCGGATGGCACACTTCCTAGAAACGTATGGCCCCGTGGCTTGGTAGAACGAGTATATCCAGGCCCCGACGGGGTGGTGCGAAGTGCGGAGGTACGGACGCGTGGTGGTATTTTCAAACGGCCCTCACGAAGGTTGGTCGTCCTCCCGATGGATGGTGGTGATGGCTACGAAGATCTACGCCGGGGGGAGAATGTTACGGACGACTCATAGAAATAAGAAATTTATATGCTAAAGTACTGATTGTTGTGTTTTATGATAGTTAGTTAATTATTGTCTTTTTATGGTAGTTTAGTTATAACAAATAACTTACGTGTAGGAAAAAGTTATTTTACTAGCTATGTAAATAATCCGAACGGTCACGCCTTGACCACCGGACCCCTAGACAATTTAGAAAGAGATAGTACGTTAGAAAAGGAAAGTAGATCCATACCTGGACTTTGACCCTGTAAAAAGGCCTCTGATTGGCGGAAACAAAGGAATTACCGACCAGAGGTTTTTAAGAATCGTAATAAAAGTAGGAACATTTTTCATGTAAATTCAGTTCGATACAAGCATCAGTTCGAGATATACCTAAGAAGAAAAGTACAAATTGTGAAGCAAAATAGCCTAAGGAAAAGAAGAAATAAATACAGTCCACTACACCTTTAAGAAGAGTTTTATTCGACCCGACCCAACTGTAGGGCCACCCCTCACAGGTAGGTACCACGTGAGCGAAGCCACGGGCAAGTTAGCTAGTATATTATAAAGTGTAACGAGCGCTTCTTCTTGTAATAGGTACCTATATGTGTGGACGTGGTAGGTGTTGGATGACGGGATCTTGTTATGTTTGAAATCTTATAGGTTAGAAAAGATATTTGAGACATTTGTTGACAAAGGTCGGACCGAGTAGCTAATAGGGTTAGAGTAGTATTGAGTTCATGAAAGGCCCGTTACAAGGAAAACGGTCAAGAAAATATATTAATAGCATTTTTGAGGAACAAGGTTGACAAATTTCCACCTAATATTACATCTACTAATTTTACGAGTCTAATGTAAATTATGTTTATTTGTAACGAGTGAGCTGTGGTTCAATTACGTTTTGATGACCACTGTAGCGCAGAGGGTGAGAGCCCGCCTAAGACGTAGGAAACGCATTGAAACTTACGTCCCTCGGATCTAAAGTCGGGGCACCAACCCACTCGGCCATAACGGCTCTCCACGAAACCACGAAAATCACTTTGAAACTACTTCAAAGCACAGTAATATTGCGGCATGTTCCTAAATGTTTCATAGACTCGAATAGAACACAATCTTTTTTGTCATGAAACTAATACAATCTTTCATCATTACAAAGAACTACGCTCTTCAAGGCAAAAGTTACGCATTATAATATGCGCTAGATTTATGAAGAATAAGAATAACTTTATTGAGCAAACAGAGTTACATCGTACACTAACCTAGATCTAGCTTAATTTTTACAAACAACTTTCACTTCAAAACATTTTAAAAATCACTGATTTGATAAGTAATAAAGGTTAAAGTAACTCAATACCTAGAGATAACAAGGTTCACAAACAAAATGATACTTGCCTACTGGCGTCCCCTTGAGTATCGGGTTTCGAAAATTCCTTTAGTAAAGGCAATTCAAACTGACTCTCATAAAATTACTCTTTTTATTATGCAGTGCCTGATTAACATTTTTATGGAAAAATGGAAATTGTGTTTGTAATTAAGATTGTAATTAACAGAAGCCTACGGTGTTCGATTAAATTTAAAAAAAAACGAGTATTTTATTTGGTTTTTATATCGTGTGTTGTTTCCGATAACCAAATCCTGTAATATAGATGTCGGAAATGGAAAATTAAACCGAATTGAACTGAAACTTTCCGAAACGTCCTCTTTTGTTTCGTTTATTACCGTTGTATCGTAAGCGATAAAATGTATTCGCAAAATATGGAGCGAGCGAGAGCGGACTTAGGCCCTTTTCACACGCGTACGGTCTAGGCACGGCTGTGCCGTGTTGTTCCCGTGTTCATGTGAACGAGTCTTTACAAGTGCAAACATAACTGTAGGGTTACCGGCGGTTTTTGTGTAGTACAGTAATCCAGCCTCGCTCACGTGTCAAGTATTCTCAATGTATGGAATTTCTAGTTCATGAAAGTTACCGTAGGAGGCGCTGCACTGGATTTTCATACATTTGTGATACTTTTTCTTAAATTTTCGTGATCGCAATTCATGTATCAATATTATAAATACATGGACACGGGGTTTTGTCGCGTTATTGAACTTATTTATTTACGTCCCGACGTTTCGTGATACTTGACTCGGTATCGAGGACAGTATCCGAAACCATGGTATCCCATCCCCTTATAAGATGGTTGTAGTTCCAAAATCAAATGAATAGATGGCGTTACGTGTTGCTATTTCGAAATAAAGTCTCTGGAAATTTATGAAAATGCCTAAATTTTGCTAGAATCATACATTTTCTGTTTTAAATATATTTTTTTCATTATAACGAAATTATTTTATTTCCTAGATCAATTTCTACAAAATAAAATATAAAATTACATGATATGAACGCTAGATGGCGCTGACTCAGAAACACAGGTAAAACGGGATAGCCCGACGAATTGCCCGCAAATTCAGGATTGTTTTCAATGTTCCACATGAGGCATCTGTACTAGTGTATTATATAATCTGTGTCCGAAACTAAGGCAAACTGGCGCTGGTAACTTGCCGCGCCTTAAGAAAGGCCTCATTGTAGCTCATACATTTCTACTCTACACTTAACGGCGAACGTATATGCATACGTTTTTCATATGAAAAGGGCATTATAAAGCTTAGCGACACAAATAAAGAAAAAACTTTGAAATACTCCTCGTTTGTGGGAACGATGCTTCTATTTTTACACGAAAAAAATTGTAAAACTCAATAACATTTTAATAGTTTTGCCGAGTTTTTAGAATCGAGGAAAAATGTTTGATTGTATTTTTTGGAGGTTTGAAACAGGAAAATGAATCGTAATGACACTATTGTGTAGAATAGAAATGAATAGAACAAAGTAACTTCACTTTCAAACAGTCATCAGTAAGAGACGGGATCGCAAGGAGTGACCATACTCATACCATGATGAAGACGGTTGAATGAAAGAAAGAAAGAAAGAAAGAAAAATCATTTATTCTTGTAGGACCTCAAGGATCACTTAAGTTTCGTTTTACATGCTAGGTAATTCTAATGCCTGTTCCAACGCGACTCAAAATATTTGCCGATTATATTTTTACGACGATATTTTTACGTTAGTACTTTCCCGTGCGCTGTTAGGAAATATTTTATTTGACTTCGCGACATGCGTCAAAATCAGTCAGCATACCGAAAGTTGCGTGTGACGATGTCGTAACCTAATTTTACAAAAACTGTTCACGTGGTTACGAATCCTGTTACTGTAACATTGTATTTTCATAGTAATATGAGCCCTACTGGCCTAGTGATAGGTCTCGTTTTTCTTGAAGTTGTAAGTTCATGACAGTGGCCATAAGAGGGGTCTTATGGCCACTGTCATGAGGATGGTTGAAGTTTTGAACAAGCTTACTTTACTAATATAAATAAATAAATAAAATAAATAAAATTTGTTTATTTCAGGCAATGAAATGTACATACTAATACATTGGGCCCATATCAGAAAATTACAAAAAATTATATACTACCTACCCATAAAAATTGCACAATACAAGTGGTGGTAAAGTAATACTATACTACTAATCCATTGCCTAGGCCTAGGCACAATGTCTTGTCATGTTTAGGCAAGAGGCTGTCATGTCGCTGCGTTAGTTCTATAGATTGGAAAACCTAAGGTATAGACCAAGGTAAGTAAGGCATAGAATTATTTTTTTTTGGTTTCAGAAGTCAAATGGACGAACGAACGAGAAGCCATATTCTAGGTAAGTCCGCCCCTGTGCGCCCTAAAGTTATAAATCTGGAAGCGGCCGAGTTATAACCTGTAAAACGGTTTACGTGACGATAAAGTGCGAGGCCGCCACTCAATGTCCGTTTCGGCAGCCCTGGGGCTTGGATCGCTACCGTGCCCAACTATCGGGTTCATGGCGATCAGGGGACTTGTGCGACAATTCACTGGATTCTACTCGAGTTGTAATAACTTTACTTAAGATTGTATTATATTTCTTATACTTATTAGCAACCTTTCTAGCTTGAAGTTTCTGTTTCTGCTGTAGGGAGTCGCGTTGGAACAGGCATTAGAATCACCTAGCATGTAAAACGAAACTTAAGTGATCCTTGAGGTCCTACAAGAATAAATGATTTTTTCTTTCTTTCTTTCTTTCTATATTCAACAATTCGGATGGTAGATGATTTTCGTCAACATTAAGTAGGTAAGTAAGTTCGTATAAGCAAGTGGCCAACTCTGGTGATGGAGTTTTTAGGCCGCCTAAAAGCCTCCGTCATGGCTTAACGACTTTAAAAGCCAGGACCGACAATTTAACGTGCCCTCCGAAGCACGGAAGCGCTCAGCTGATAATGCCACATGCGGTCACCCAACATTGATTAGATCGGCAACATTGATTAAGGGTCTGCTTAGCCAACTCGATGACGAGATACTGCGACTTACTACATAACTTTTAAGATTTACAAATAACAACAAGTTAGTTGGCTATATGAAAAACTTAATGAACTTGCTATTTAATTTTTGTTTCTTTCGGCGGCATTCTAGCTGTCATTTTGCTGTACATGCATCGAAGTAGTATTATAGAGCCACAATCAGACAAATAAAATGTAAACACCAAAACTCAGCGCACGCTACGTAGTGCGCAGAGTTTTTCTTTTTTGCGTACAAGCGACATTGAACATTAAAACAAACGACATAACGTCTACATTCAAATGTCAAATGTCATTGTAGAACATTGAATTTGCACGCACATTTTTTGAGTGTTGTAAGCTTTTAGATTATGACTCTTTAATACTACCTCGATGTGTACATGGCATAATTATGCCATGTACACCATTGACACATATTCCAATAACGATGAATCTCTTCTGACAGGCCGCGCACGGAAGGGTCGCGTAATTACCATCGACTAAATATTCAGCACCGACTGAGCGCCACTTTAATGGCTGAGATAAACTTACTCTATTATTTATTACATTGCTCCAATAAGCTCGATATTGGAAACTACTTTTCGTAACTTACATGAATATTATATTGTCTTATCTAATAGAGATAATATAAATTGAGATAGGGCTTAGATAAGCCTAGATCCAGCAGTAAGAGAACAATAAAATGGCAGATTACGCTAATGTCATACTTCTCATAATATTTCCTAAACTTTCACGATCACATTTAATATTTAATAAACTCGGGAATTTGTCGCGTAATTTACCTTATTTTATGACCTCACGTTTCTGCTGCTATGTTTCAACAGCCATAGTCCCGGGCAAACTTTTATTTACTAAATATTAGTGGCAATTCGGAGTGTCGCAAAAGCTAAATAAAACTAACTAAAATTAATGCCATCCTTTTTATTCCCATCGTTCTGAAAGGGATGGCAACATTTTTAGTTAGTTAAGTTTAGCTTTTGCGATACTCCGAATTGCCACTATTATCATGCTTATCTTGGGGTCACATCATCTTGGCCTAAATACTCAAGGACAGACCAAAGCAGTCTGCGGTCAGTCCTTAAAGTTTATTCCTCGCCGCGGTGACCCGTGATGGATGTGAAAAGTAGTATCTAAGTCCTTCTACTTTTATGTTAAAATGTAGACTGAAATAGTACTACATCCTATCAAAATAATGTCCTAATGTACACTAAAAACCAGCATTGCCTTAATTGTAAATATGTGTAATTCGTATTATAGAATGGCTTGATACTTTTAAACCTTTCTAGAATAGTAACAATTTTTCTATCTTATTTTTTGAGCTACGAGAGATTAGGTAAATTAAATTAATATAATTATATAATAGTCATATTTTTGCATAGTTGCGTATCAAAATACGACCACTAATATTTTTAATTTGATAATTGAGATTGGACTTTGACTAAAGACTTGATTGAATCGTAGAGATCTAGATATGGGGTAGTCGAAGCAAGTATGTAGGTAGGTACAAAATAAAGCATCAGCGAACGGTGCTCGAGATCTACTACGTATTAAATAACAATTTTCGTTTGTTACAAAACGAGACTCCCACTGTGCCAAAATCAATGCGTCAAACTCAAACGTAGCCACGAGTCACCAATGGCTCATCTTGTCAAATTGTCACTCAATAAAATAAAATACTTCACAGAACTTTTAAATGGTCAATTAGCGCGCAAACAGACGAATTTAAGGCGGAACATTTTTGCTGCGTCAATTAAAGTCAAGTTTGAGAAATCTCAAATAAAAGTTTATTCACTTTTACGCAGTCTTCTCAGTCTTTTGTAAAGGCGGTTCGGTGTGAGTGAAGAGTGTACGCGGATAATGGAATAATATGAATTATACACAAGCTCTTAGCGGTGAATGAAAACATTATTAGTTAGTTTGCCTGGCAAAGATGAAATATAAAAAAGGCGTACTTTCGTAATAAAATGATTTTGATCATTTTATTTTTCGAATTTACAAAAAGAAACAACTGAATTTTGCATTATATCTTCACTGTTTCAAGATCACTGCGAATGTTTCTATATACGTTTATAGTCTCTTGTTAAGTTAACATAATGTACTGTATAAATGACTTATTAGTATTATTATTATTAGCAGCCCTCAGTGTCCCACTGCTGGGCCTCCCCCCACTCTCTCCATTCTATATTAAATGACTTAAAATATTGAATTTGATAGTATTCAAATAGGAACTGTGGTTCTGAAAAGAAGACATCTTGAATTTAAAAACATTTTCGAAATAAAATGCATGTTCAAGAGTTAGTTCGTACGTTTCCAAGACTTATCCCTTGTACCGCAAAGCCAGAATCCATTTGCATAAGATGTCGGCGCAAGCTTTTAGCCGACGCTGGCGAAGAGTGTTTGTGCACGCGAGTGTACGTCTAATGATATTAAAATATACGCGGAACATCGCGACTTCTCGGCATTTGCACAATTGCTATCTGTTTGGGGAAGGGGATCATTTTGGGTAACACAGGGTCAGGATTTTGGAATCTGAAATGTTGTTTTTAGATATTCGCCTGAATCTCTGAAAAATATTAATATAACCCTTTAGTTTAGATAATAAAGGTGATGAAAAATTTGTCTTACTAGAATCGAACCTGCGTTTTACACTGCAAAGCATTGTAAATATTTCCCATAGCATAAAGTTGATTCGTATACTTAATACTTATATTGATTCATATTTTCTGTTTCAAAATTCTGAACTAGTAACTCAATTCAAAAGTTCTCTTAAGTTATTGAGAAAAAAACTTTCATCGCGGAGACTGTAGTAGTTTTGTTAATTAAGTTCCAAGTTAATTCAGTTTATTTAATGGACTCTCGAAGTTGTGAACTGTAATTACTAAGTAATAACAAAAATCACGTTTAAAAACCAAGGAGTGTAATTAATACAAAGCTGTTTAAAATAAAATTACAAAAATTTGTTACTGGTGTCCTTTTTAAGCGGCTGCGCACACTAGGCGACAGGCGACAGCGACAGCGATAGCGACAGCTTGGCGACTAGACGAGACGACAGCCTACGGCCTACATTTTTTATATATTTTGTTCAAAGCTCCGCACACTTCTAATCGCCCAGTCGCGACGACAAGTTAACCAAGGCGCACACTAGGCGACAGGCGACAGCGACAGCTCGGCGACTAGACGCCACGTCGTGCGGAGCTTTGAACAAAATATAATATGAAAATTGTCGGCCGTAGCCTGTCGTCGCCTCTAGTCGCTTTCGCCTGTTGCCTAGTGTGTGCAGCCGCCTAAAATGGTAGCATTGTCAAATTTTAGCATATGATTTTTTGTACCAACTAATTTTATGCAACAGTCTTTTCAACTCTAAAAGGTTCTAGCATATAGAAACAAACTTGTGCTCGAGATCAAAACCTTCCATAGTTATTCTCTTGACCAAAAATGATATCGCGGAAATTCCAGCCAAAATATATTTTCATGTTTGTTTTAAATGTGTGCCACGTGAGTCTTTTCGTCCCAATAAACACAGCGACATTAAAAGTTAAAACTGGGACGACACGTACCTTAATTTACGAAAAGGATAATTAAACCTCGTCACCCGACGCCACCATCACAGCTCAGAATATTTTCATGTTTTTAAAATAACACTACATATAAAATTACTCATATAAATTACAAACATAAAGTAGTTAGTATTTATTAGTAGTTATGTTAAGTTGAGTCGTTAAATATAAACTATCGGGGTTGGGAATCGTAATTTAAATGAATACTCTGTTGTTGTGATGCCTACACATTTTATACGATACGTGAAACGATGCCGCGACGTCGTATCGTGGAAATCTACGAAACTGGCACGTTGCGATGTCATAACGTGAATCTTTACGTTTCCAAAACAAAAAATATTTGGTCATATAATTTTTTATGAAATGTCAATATTTTATTTTACTCTACAAATCAGTCTAAAACTAAAATAATACTAAATAATGTCTGAAATGATGAAACAACAAACGATTTTTATTTCTCTTTAAAACAATTTACATCCTAAATTACGTCTACCGCTCCCTGGGATTCAGCCGTGATCATAACTCATTTATATTTTAATTTTTTTACATCCTGAAAGTGGTACATTTGCCTTTGAAAGAAGCTTGCTATGATTATGATTAAATTGGTTTCACAACTTGATATTCCAAGCACTCTCCTAGTTTTATTTCCTTTCAATTCAATATTTTTTCAATGCCTTCCTCTCAGTAATTCGAGTTTCCTTATATAATTCCATTCAGTGTTATCTCAGAATTGGTAAGTTGAAACTGGCATTGATTCTGTTAGATTGTATCACGGTGGATGCTGCTTTTAAAATCACTTTAGCTTATTTGATTTGTTAATGGTATCTAAGCATTGTTGCATATAAAGCGGCATTTTTTCTAATCAATTAAAATCTTTTACATTTAATGCTGTACTGATTTTGAGATATTAAACAATTAAGTGCTCGTGGCGTACTTTGCTAAGAAGTGCTTGATAGCTCGTTGAAGTTAAGCAACGTTCTGAGAGGTCACAATTAACAATACGGTAACATTTTGGATAGGTGACCGCAAGTGACATTAACAGCTGAAGCCGTACTCGGGATCAACGAAAATGTAGTTCCATGACAATTTTCGGAGTCAGCTTATGTTGGTGGATACTGAATTCGTAATAGTTCACCAACATAATTGGAACCCGAAAATTGTCACGAAACTTCGTTTTCGTTGATCCAGAGGAAGGCCCAGAACGCTTCCGTGTTTCGGAGGCCACGCTAAATTGGCGGTCAGAAAGACATATCAATGGAATAGCGATGATAGAAAAAAATTAGAAAATAAGCGTTTGCTACAAGGCTACTGCTCTGTGCTTTTTGTAACTGATTCTTTTCATTCGTGACTACAATGTTTTAGTACGAGTATAACTCATATTATAGTCATTTTAAGGTTTGAATTTAAATAAATGAAAAGTGGTAATGCCTCCGCAAGCAGCTCATCTCAGTACTGAGATTGTTAATAAATCGCTGATTGCGTACAAATTGGCAATTACCCGGCACCGACGGCGCTCAACGCCTCGGATTCAATTTCTTGATGCCATGCTTTGTGATCCAGCTTACCTGTTATGTTATTACCTAATGATGTGACAATGCAAATTGCAATAGTACTAAATAAGTACTATCAATAGATAGAATCTCACTGTCTCATGATTCTATCAAATAGTCCGTTCACACTTTGCGCGGCGCGAACCGCGACGCGAATCTGTTGACAATCCACACTCACAGAGATTTGACAATATTATTCGCGTTACTTACTTACTTACTACTGTGGCACAATGACCCGAAGTGGATCTTGTCGACACTAAAGATCGCCAGGATTCTCTATCGAACGTTCCAGTCCAATCAACAGCCCGGAGTTTATTGAGATCTTTTTGAACTTCGTCGCTCCATAACTAAGACATCCAACAGGTCTTCGAACAGTAGGACATCCAGATTACGCTTTCCTGCACAATCCTTTGTGGCGTTACATTATTTTAATCTACTGTAGATAGGCGATACGTTGTGGCGTACGTGTACTCAAGCGACGTGACGTAGACACGTTGTTTCGTCGCCATTTAATACATTTAGTATCGAAACGTTTTGAAGCGGCAAGATGCCTGCGCCACGCCTTCACCGCCGCCGTTTCTGTATAATTTGCGCATTTGTCCAAACATTATCTCATTCCTTAAGAATTCGGTGACGTGGCTCGGCAAAGTCAATCCGCCGCGCGTTCCAAAGAGCGTGTAATAGTAAGGGACGGAAGTGCCATACAAACAAAACGAACACTAGACGATGTATTAATCACCCAGTGAACAATAAGACCAACGTAACAAAACCAAACCACGACCACAGAACATATTGACCACGACATACTGCCAACATTTTTTTTTTTTTTTTTAATAACCTATAATGTGTCCCACTGCTGGGCAAAGGTCTCCCCCATCTCTTTCCACTTCTTTCGATCACCAGCCGCCTCCCACCACTCCTCATGGAAGGCATCTATGTCGTCACGCCAGCGTCTTTTAAAAATGTTATAGGTATTCTCTATGTTGGCAGTATCTAGGGATGTACCTAGTGACTATCGAAAATTTATCGATATCGATACCTATCAGCAGTAGCTAGGATTTTTGGATTCCATTAAATTATTAGTAGGTTTTTTTTCATAAATAAAAGAATTAATAATTAATTTAAGTAAGTATACATTTATTTGAACATCTACATAGGGTGTTTTGGGGGCGATAAATCGATCTTGCTAGGATTAATTTTTAAAAAATGACGTTTATATCCGTGTTTTCATGCAGGTACTTTCATATAGTGACGATGATCATCAAGCTTTTGTTTATGCTTCGTCATGCTGCTTCGATTTTCTGGTAGGTTGTCTGCAACAAATATTGTTGTATTATTATACAATAAAATATATATTGTTGTATTATTATACAAAATATTGTTGTATTATTATACAATAAAACAATATAAAATATATTATACCTAAACATAATGGTAATAGTGCCACTTGCGATCACCCATCCAAGTAGTGACATCCATGTTTACCTACTCCTAAAAATGTACATGATTCAATTAAAAACCTAATAGGTATAAAATAAAATCTAAGTTACATATAAATTATGGTAATCCAAACAAAATAAAACTTTATAAACATAGCAAACAAACAAATTAATCATTCCAGTTTCGTAAAACAAACTATCGATATCGATAAATCTAGGTTGATAGTCAAGCACTATAATTGTTTACCTACATACGGTATGAGAAAATTTTCTTGCAAAAACTTTTACGAATTGTATCATTATTTTACCAAATTTTTGAAATAAATGGCATAAAATTGCTTACCGATCTACATATAGAGGAAATTGAGCCATAAAAATGCGTTTTTGCACTCCTTCGCGGCATGTTTTTGCAAATTTCACATTGATTTTACTCATATTACTTAAACACACTATTACACTACAGAAAACTATTGAATAACAATGTTTTACACGTATCTTTATTTATGATTTCACGCCTTAGATTAAATTTTATGTAACAAATAAATAGTTGTCAAATTGTCAACAAACTAAAATTCGAAAGACTTCGTGAATTGACATGACACCACAGACAGTGGACAGACCAAAGAGAATGTAGAATGTAGCCCATAGAGAAAATACATCTTCCTTGATGTAGCCACAGACTAATGATGGATGATGGTGTACTTCTTCTTCTTCTTCGTTCTTACGCTCGTTCGTTCATTCTTACTATAATCCGTCTATGTCGGAGTGTCCTATTTTAGTATAGCTCTACAGAGTTGTCAGTGCTCTTCGTTATTCGAACGGGTTGAAGCCTCGTCAGAGTATATATGTTCTGTGGTTGTAGCAGCCATTAAAACTCCGGGGCGTTTCATATATCGTCTGTTTGAATAGTACATTCGCCAGACTGGTTGTCATAGCTATTTTGCAAGAAATTTGGTTGTCTCCCGTAGTCCCAAAAATTATGACTGAAAATTGTTTTTATTCTTCACACAGTGTTGTTTTTCTGTTACTAGACCATATAAGCTATGTTTCTAACAGAAGGAAACTTAAAATATTCTAGTGTTTAATACTAAATAAATATAAAGAAAACATGTCTTCTATGATGTAAAAATATGCAAAATGCGATTCGGTTTAATTTCACTTTAGCTAAGTATTTTGAAAAAAGCTTTTGGCAGAGACCTAGATAAATGCTATCCTAATACGAATAATACCATACTATGCTGAAGATATGCACAAATTTCAAATGGTTATGGTATTACGTTTGTATGGGGCACTCGTACAGCTCCGAAGCCTTAATCATTCAAAAGTCCTCTTTTTCATTCTGTTTTACAATTGCCGTGTGTTATTTACAATCACACTGCTCTAAATCCTATGCGACCAAGAAAAATCCAAACAGCGAGTGAACTCTGTCACCTCGCCATAATTTATTAGGCGATTGAGCCTAAAGCAGCGGTGAGTAATTAAGCTATCCACCCACAGGCGCCATAAACCGCTACCGTTTTTGTTCCGCGCTCGATAACTCACGACAGCTTGCACCCGCTGACACCGCAAAAATTACTTTGAAACTCCGATAATTTTTGCTAAGGCTATTAATTCTATTAATACAACCAGATGGGTTTACTGAGCCGTTGAACAAGTGGAAAATCAGTTGATATCTTAGGGATGTTGTGTTAAGTACAGAATTCAGACATTCATTACTACCTTTTAAATTATAAATGAAAAATCTTACTAAAAGTTTAGATTCCGGCGGGGTTCGAACCCGCTATGATACAAGCGATCTTCCTTAAGCCGGATGCCTTTATCACTCGGCCATGAAACCCCTAATGCCAGAATTAACAGAATTAAACAAATTATCAGTAAAACGATTTCGTTTAAAGTATTGATTAGCGACAACTACTAAATATAATGAAACAAAACTAAAATATTATGTAATTAAAACTAGTATTATGTTTTAGCATTTTGCCGAATGCATTAAGACCTTATTCTGACACCTTGTACATCTTCAAAGTATGTTGATTGTCAGAACATCTAAACTGAGGCCGTACTCGGGATCAACGAAAACGAAGTTTCGTCACAATTTTCGGGGTCAGCTTATGTTGGTGGATACTGAATTCGTAATAGTTCACCAACATAATTGGAACCCGAAAATTGTAACGAAACTTCTTTTTCGTTGATCCGGAGTAAGGCCTCTGATGTCTACTGCCTAGTCTCTGGAAATACAGATACGGACATTTTTAGAACTTTTTACTTGAAATAAAAAATTACAAGCATCCACCGGCGACTATTTGTTATCCCGGTTATAAACTATGTATGTTCCAAGTTGAATCCGAACCCGCAACCTTCGCGTGTCAGGCGGGTTTTCGCCCACTGCGCCACAAAGGTCGTCATTTAGGAGGATTATTTGTTTCATAAATTACAAGCTATCTAACCCTCTGGTTCAAAGAGATTGCTAACGGTACCCGCATATTTTTGTCAGCAAAAAAGCGATCGATCACCGGAACCGATAAACACCCATATAAAATGTTTTCGCGATTTATCTCGAGTTATTCCAGACCTAGTTGGAAAGGTCTGGGTCGAGGTCGATGGATTTATCTGTCGGTCGCCTGATCGATCGCTCGCTGACGTTTGCCTACGAACTATGAAGATAAATCGAGAACGGATTGAAATTTTAACCCTGGCCTACTATTATAAATCGGAACACTAAAATACGTATGTATTAGATTGATCGAATCTGAAAATACCAAAAAGTTGACCTCTGTGGCAGTGGGTGGAAGTCCGCCTGAGACGCAGTACGTAGTTTGATTCTCACCACGAGACACAGTTTGTATAGTTTAAAGTAGCGAAAACAGAGTTTACTCCTAAACTATACAAATTGAAACTATTACAGAGGTAAAAAAAGCTTATGATAGGTTTCACGAACTAAACATTCAGTTTTTTAAAATTCCTTTGTTCAACGTAATAATAAAATAAAATAGGCCGTGGCGTAGTTTGACGCATACAGACACCAATCTGCAAATGCCATGTCTTTAAATCTCTACCGCAACTTGGGATGGGAGTATTCCCGTAATAGAAATTAAAATATTCCATTATAAATGACCTTTGCCCAGCAGTGGGATAAAAAGGTAAAAAAAAGAAATGAAAAATCCTACTAAAAACTAACGGCTCCGGCAGGATTCAAACCTGCGTAGATACAAGCGATACAGGGTCCGTAGCCTAGTGGTCAGGCAGCTCGGCTTAAGAGCGATCGCTTGTACCTACGCAGGTTAGAATCCTGCCGGAACCGTTAACTTTTAGTAAGATTTTTTATTTATAATAAAGTAAGTAATAATAAAAAATATTTTATAATGAAAAATCCAATACCTAAGTGTGGTTTAACACTGTTAAATAATAAATAAATTAAAATATGTTATATATTTAATGTTATAAAAATATTACCGCTGTAAGTTTGTAGTTTAAGCCATTCGCTCACAGGGACACAGTTTGGTTCACTGAAATTTGGCTCTCGTGCGCATTCTCAACTTTGTCTCGTTATTGCACCAATTTCGTAATTCCGGCTTTAACTAATGAGACTAATGAGAGCGGTTAAACTCATTCGGCCATGTGTGATTCAGCTCTTACATCTTTTCGTGTCAATAGTTCTAAGCTAACAAAATAGCGAGATAATGTATCCAAGTTTATGGCGTTGGTTGAGGCCGCATTTAGAGCTTCTTAAGATATCTTTTGACGACAGAATTTGGATGGGTGACTGCTTGAGGCGCTAACAGCTGAGCGCTTCTGTATTTCGAATTGCATGTTTAATTATACCTACTATTTAAAACAGGCACATAAACGCTTAATATAAGTACTATTAATTCTCAAAAATAAAACACTGACGATACTCATCACAACAATAAGATCGAAAATAAAATCAGTTTACAAAAACTTGTCTTTTATGGAGTAAAGGAAATTAAGGAAGGCTTTTTGTCCAACAATGGGTCAGTATCCGCCAACAGCAACATAAAAACAATTTTATAAACAACCCGAACTAAAATAAAATGTTAACATTTTCATGTTCTATTCAAATGTATGTTTCCTCTATTCTTTTTTAGGTACTGCGTCCGTCCTTTGTGAACGGTCAAATTCAAATAATAATGGTTTTACTTACAAACCTTGGTTTCCATAATATTTAGTTGGCAAATTTAAGTAATACCTACTCATTTATAAGTATCAACAAAAAGCTGCCCTATAAATTGTAGAACCCAGTCATGCCATTTTATTGGTAATTCAGCAAAATTATTTAACAAGATAATAGAAGAATGAGATTTCCCTCGTAATGGCAAAACGGCTTTCGTTAAAGTAATAATTATTGAGTTAAGCCTCGTCTTCAACCACTTTCTCAATTTATATGCTTCTAAACAAATCCATGTTCTATGCGCCGTATTATAAAGTAGTAGAGACCATTTTCGAATACAGCTATTTGGCTTTTATGATGCCACGAATGTACGCGCGACATGTGAAATTTTACATCGTAAAAATGGTAGGGTTTGATAAATCCCTACAAAATATATTTTAGAAGTAAAAGCAGTTCAACTGTGGGTCTATCAAACAGCCCCCTAGCCAAGTAACATTTACAATCTACATCTACAATCGCTCTAGAATAGAAACGATTAAGAATGTATAGGTTTTTCGAACGCGCAGTCACTTGTATCGATACAAACGCAAGGCAAACAAAATGCAGTACAACACACACTATTCTCGCATTTGTAAAACGCTGTAAACACGCTCAAAAAACGTGGTTTCCATAGGCTTACTCGAGTTTTCGATGGTACAATATCTTAGATTTTTCGTCATTTTTGTTCGTTTATATTCTAAAGCGATTTTAGAAATGCAACTTGTCTAGAGGGCAGGCCTGTAGCGTCGGCTTAGGCTGGGACTTTATGCGGGAATAAAGTAAATGAATGAATCAGTTTTAGGGCTTGGAACGTAAAAGCTGTATTTAATATTCTCTCTCGTCTTCTTTGAAATTCAAGCAAACTAGTTAATATGGAGTTTTGTTTTTGTTTTTCCAAACATTTTCTTAAAAGATTATGAACAATAGATATCTGAAAGCGATTTTACACTTATCAATAATTTAAGAAACATTAGCATAGCTCTTCAGACATTCAAGATTAAGTACCTAGTATAAAATTAAACGTGTTATAAACTTATAAATGCAAAGTTTTATGCCTTTTTATGTTTCTCAGATATTTTTCTTTGAAGTCCTCTCTCCTTCGTAAAAATTATGTTGGAATACTTTCTCTCTGATTTTCTGCCACTCCACTTTAAGTAACTTTGGCCAAAATAATGCCAATAAGTACTAGTTTTTTTTTAAGTCGAATGTAAACTTGGCACATACTGATCAGATTGAGTAAAATGTCATATTTGAGTTTTGTTTTGTTACTTACATTTTTCAACAATGTATAATAATGCATTTTGAATTAATTTGATGATTGAATACCTGCTTGATAAATGTTGCATGCGCAAGACGCTGATTATGGATATACTGAACTGTATCACTAACCATCTCTTGCTAACACATAATACGCAATAAATAAATTTGAATTTGAATTTGAATTTGAATTTCAAGTGAAAAACTGGTTTTTGATGGAATGATAACAAATAACAATAATAAGTTATTCTAGTGGTCTGCAAAGTTTTATAAATATACAATACTTATAAAACTTGCTTTATACCTATCAACATTGAGAGAGAGCAAAGTGAGCCAGCAAAATAAATAAATATCTTTGGACATTTTTCACACAGTCTTCAGCGGTAGGTATTAAATCACCAACGGAAGATCAGCGTTGTCTTGTCTTGCGCAAAACAGCAAATGCTGAGTTGGACGCCTATTTGGGACACATTGTGTTTTTTTAAATTATATTTTTGTGTATTGTTTTAGTTTGTGTGTGTGTCAAATAAATGCTTTTTCTTTCTTTCTTTCTTTCTTCTTCTTAAATAACATTCTTAAGGTGACCCTTCCCGGTGCGTCTATCATCGACGCGGGCATAGCTGAAAAGCTTGTTGTTTCATCCAGCGCAATGCTAGAAAAAGAAGCAAAGCGAAAAGAGAGAGATAGCGCCTCAGCGCTCGGCATTCAGTAGGTACTTTCGCCGCTCACTCGCTCACTCGAAAAATAGTGTGCGGAAATTTCATAAAAAGTGTTCCAGGAAATACGTGTTTTTCAGTAAGCCTTACAAGTTTGTAAAATAAATATTTGTCATTTAGAATCTCCATAACATTTGCAAGGTTTCTATCACAATATTTTCTTTACTTTTACAATTTATGAGTACATTATGAACGGCCAAAGTTCAGGTAAAATTTATGCTAAAAGCAGGTTTTGGGAAGCTTATACTGAATTTGTTTCTCAAAATTTTGATTTTTGGTTTCGATAGAAACCTAGATATAGTGCACAAGATACCTATTAGTCCAAAAGTTTAAAAGAAAGATCTGTTACTACAACGGCATAATCACGTACGAGCGTTTGTATGAAAAGTGAGCCGGGTTGACCGCTCTTAAAACAGCACACAATCACAGTCCGAGGCGAACGACTAGTTTAGCTTGTTTTAAAGTGATAGAATTTTAAAACATTGGATAAATAAACTAACTAGCTCCTAGAAGTTTTCTCATCAGCGGCGACTGCAACTGTTTCTACAAAGTTGTGATGGAGAAGTATAATAGACACGAACAAACATAAAAAACAAGCTTGTAGACAGTTCAAACACCTCTTGATTTTTCTGTTCTTCGGTACAAGTTACAAAATCACGAAAAAAGCGAACAGCGACGAACTTAGGTACCAATTTACTTTACGATACGACATCCGATTTTCATATTTTTACTCATAGCTTTTGTAAATATTTAAAAGATAGGTATTTTTAACTTAAATGTTGATTTTTTTGTCACATTGCGATATTTTTATGTGTGGTGCAACTACGGAGTGCATGGACAAAACTTTTCATTCATTAGACATAAAACATTCAAAATAAAATTATAATTTTTATGACAGTACTTAGCATTATTTCGACTACTAACTATTAGTAAAAATATTCAATGGCTAAACTTCACGGAAGCCCAAGACATCTTAAGCTTATCCGATCGCAGTTCGTAGATGCAAATTGTGTTTTTGTTTACGAGGAGCGTCTTGTACTGTCTGACGAATAATAGTTCTTGACTTCAGCCTCTTTAAGTGACTCCATCAGAATATATTGTAGAGGTAGGTGTTAAAAAGATGATTGAAAAGGTGATACCTAATTGATAAATATCCTTGGGCATTTTTAGAGTTTCATCTAGTCCCAAGCTAAGCAACGCAATGCTTGTGTTATGATTACGGACTGATAATACTACATAAATATATACTTTTTTTGTAAATATTGTAATCAAATACCTTAAACGTAAATATATCTAATTACTTATAGATAGATAATCAGCCAGACCTCTATACAGCGAATAAATATCAAAATGTTATTTTAATTTTAACACTTAGTATATAGAAATATTGAAAAATTAGTAACGAATGTAAACCTTTTAATTGACGAGTCATGGTAGTGATACTTAATTGTACTTTAACTATGTATTTTATTAATGTGTTACTTCCGTGCCAATAAACGATTCTATTCTATTCTATTTAATAAAGATAATTAAGTCGACTAAAAAACTAACAAGAGCTAACAGGCTCTTTCATTCTCAGCTGTTTAATATTAGATGCCAATACTAATAACAGTCCTAATTTTAATAATCCTATAATACTAAAATAAATATCATCGAAAACATGTAAACATGTGTACAAAAATCCTATCATCTAACCTAACCTAAACCTGTAAATTCACAATCTTACCACGTCCGCTCACAACGACCGAGCTCTAATTGACAAGCCTGTAAGTTGCCAAAATTAAACTTTTTGTCTAGATGTTTTGTCCAATAATTGAAATTTATTTTTAAATATCTTAGCTTCAGATTGAAAGTATAGGTGCATTGATATCTAGAGATACGTTATAATTCAATCGTGAGGAAACCCGTGTCTTGATCAGACCCACACGTATTGACCATTGTCTTTTCTGTGGATATGGCCGGCTAAGCTGAGAGGATGGTTTAGGTGCTTTGCCTATTCCATCTCAACAATGTCCCAGGCACTAGTGTCCCGTTAAGTGTAGGCCAAGATTGCCTCCTGACGCTGTATAAATCTATCTAGTAAAATATGTGAAGGACTATAAAAGTAAATTAGTTATAATTAATAAATTATATGTTTTATCACGATTGTACCAAGGTGCGGTAGGTATATGTTTTCTCTGACCTTAATTAATTAATTATTAAATTACTAACAAAATGAATGAATTTTCAATTTCAAAGACATTTAAAATCCTTCTGATCTTTTTAAGAGGGAAGTCAGGGGTACATACATAATTATTGGTACATGCCTTTTGCAGAAATCATCAATATTTTATTCTATTCAATTGGAAGAGCAATGTACAATAACATAGAAATTGTAATACCTTTTTTAGGTTACAGTGATATATCGTACACACAAAATTACTTATTACTTAAACATTTTCTGAGTAATATATCGGCATTCATTGCTTTTCCAAAGGCCGTAATACTCGTTCGTATTATTGATGTATTTACATTCACAGATGGTTAATTTCGTATTTCCTTTATACTTTATACGTTGTACAGATTAATACGCTGGGTAACTAGTAATCCGGCTATTAAGGAGAATCCGACTATTATCCGAATCCGGCCTTTTTAAACATTATATTATGGCTGTCAGTAATATGTCAATAATATTTCGAGTAAATAATTAAAAAAATAAGATTATAATTGTACTTATAACCAAAAATCGAAGATGAGAGATCGAAAATGTATAATTTACATGCTAATTGTATTTGGGGAAATAAGACTAACCAATCATCGTCATATCTTTCAACATATAACCGTATTTTAGCAATGAAATTATTTAATTTCATAATTTAGAGAGAGAACGTTATTATTATCACAAGCTACCAACGAATACTACGATGACAGTATGTTCGTAAGAATTAATTAGTAGTAATTTTAACTAAAAACTTGTTTGGCATGCGACACGCGCTGTCTAGCCTCATTTCAGTATGGCCGCTTTATGAGTGTTCATTACTATAATAAGCGCTCCTATACCGGCTAATTGAGTTAAATTCCTCATTACATTAAAAGGATATTTTTCAAAATATTTCATGTCCTTATTTCACCAGGATGAGATCGGCAAAACATATTATCTTCCTCTTTACTCATATAACTCGCCCTATTCATAATCGATCCTTTCTAAACCATGTCTCTCTTAAACAATATATCAAATATTTTCTTTGACACACACGTTTTAATGTTTTATCTAAAACTATATAGCTTCTTGTAGTGCAAAATGTTTCTAAATAGTGATATAAACAGAAATGCAACCAATATCCATACCTCATCAAATTATTTAAAATTTTAATTGCGTGTTTTTTTTAATTCTCCAATAATCCGGCTATTGGTACATCACTAGTTGCGGTTAGGATTCAATTTCTGGGCTAGCGGTAATTTTCCGCGTCGGCGACTGGTTATTTTTCAATAATTGCGCGGCTCTCGTTCACTGTTTAATCACTCCACTGTAATATTTAAACAAAGGAATCATTTTCGACTGGAAGAATTCATAATTAATATTTTAATAATGACCAAGGTTTTTCAAGCGGATTTTATCAGGAAGCTGTGAATTATTGTATAAGGTTATTAGATCTATCGTCAATCTTTACTGGCCTAATTTATTAGGAGCTCTTGGTATTTTCTAGTAAGTGGATTTTGATAGATGGTCGAAGTTTAGCGCGGTCACTGATGTCGTGGCATTAATAAATGAATGCTTCTACAGAGAGTACGGTATTGATTATAACAACTAATATAGAACAGCTTTTGTTTATAAAAATACAGCTTATAAGTAACATAAAACTCTACCACTAGACATTGTCCATAAGCTCTTAAAATAGCCTACTTTTTTAATTTTTAATCAAAAAAGAAAAAAAATTATGATTAATACAATGACATGACCAGCTAAAATTATTAAATAGTCATAGAGATCGTGGCATTTTTTGATAGATTGTTGAAGTTAAGCAACGTTATAAATAGTCACAATTAATGTGACTGCAATTGGCTTTAACAACTAAATAAAGCGCTTGATTTATTTAGTTTATCAGTCATCTGATTATAATAATATTTATTTATCATTTATAGTCTATGTCCAAGGATATTTATTTATTATTTATAGTCTATGTACTTGTCTATGTATGCTCTATATCTAGAGTGTATGTCGGCTTTGCGTCTAGCTCATAGGCTTCGGAAATGACCCGCGTGGAGGCGCCGGATATTGGATCGCCTGGATCAATTGGAGCATCTCTATTGTAATGCCCACTGCCGAGTTTCTTCAGAAAATATCAAATCCAAGATCAAGAATCCGTGTGTGTTTAAATTGCGTCTGCTTAACTTATAACTTATTACATATACAAATAAATGTATACATTAAAATAACACATGGGACTTCATCATTATCATTATCATCCGCAGCCCGATATCACCCACTGCTGGATATAGGCCTCCATTTGTTTATGCCACTCCTCACGGTTTTGTGCCAGCCTCATCAAATTTCGCCCCACAATGCTCGTAATATGGTCCGCCCATCTCGCAACCGGGCGGCCGACATTTCTGTAGCCATTTCTGGCTACAGTTGTACACATTACAGTTGTAGACATTTCTGGCTACACGGGACTTACTCACATAAAACTATCGTTGATTTAGTTAGAAGCGCGGCATCGCTTGCTAAGACTTTGTTGATGAAGTTAAGCGACGCTTTGGTCACAATTTAGTCGGGTGACCGCTTTTAGGCGGCCTAAAACTCTGTCACTCGAGTTGGTGGCTCGCTCATACGAACTTACTTTTATCGTCGATTTAGACGCGACTGCTCGAAGGGCCCTTACGGCTAGGCCTTCTTACCCAGAATCCCCAGATAAAGATTTAAGTGAATATTGTCACTTTTATGTAAATAAGATGTATTATAAGTAGGTAGGTATGTTACTCTACTTGTCTTGTCAGCTATTCAGGAGGTAATTGATAATCAGTATTTTGGGTAAAAGTTTTTAATTAAAATCAAGTTTCATGTAAACCGAGCAATTAATTATGACGTAAATTTACCACAACCCAACAACCTATTAACACAATTAAAATATTCGCAAAATTATAAAAGGAAAACCAAAAGCTCTTAAAATATAAATCAAATTATATAACAATAAGGATAACTGTAGAAACTAATTATCTAACTTCGCCTTCCACCCTTTAATTAAATGTGGATTTACTCGCATTATTGTCAGAATACAAACAGTATTATATTGTAAACGAAAAGGCTATTTAAGAGCGGTCAACCCGGCTCACTTTTCATACAAACGCTCGTACGTGATTATGCCGTTGTAACAGATCTTTCTTTTAAACTTTTGGACTAATAGGTATCTTGTGCACTATATCTAGGTTTCTATTGAAACTAAAAATCAAAATTTTGAGAAACAAATTCAGTATAAGCTTCCAAAAACCTGCTTTTAGCATAAATTTTACCTGAACTTTGGCCGTTCATAATGTACTCATAAATTGTAAAAGTAAAGAAAATATTGTGATAGAAACCTTGCAAATCTTATGGAGATTCTAAATAACTAATATTTATTTTACAAACTTGTAAGGCTTACTGAAAAACACGTATTTCCTGGACACCTTTTTATGAAATTTCCGCACACTATTTTTCGAGTGAGCGAGTGAGCGGCGAAAGTACCTACTGAATGCCGAGTGCTGAGGCGCTATCTTTCTTTTTTCGCTTTGCTTCTTTTTCTAGCATTGCGCTGGATGAAACAATAAGCTTTTCAGCTATGCCCGCGTCGATGATAGACGCACCGGGAAGGGCCACCTTAAACAAGCCAACGTCTCGCGAGATTAATTCCATCAACAAACAAAACGAAGCTAAACATTTGGAATCATAAGAACTCGCTAAATGGATATTATGGGAATCCAAATAGGTTTAAATTACCATTTAAATTGTTAGGCTGAAAGTTCGCGGATTAGATGTGGGAAAACATTGCTGCGTTAACATGGTGATAAACACCGAATCACCTAGTGTTAGCCGTTCCCTCGAATCGAACTTGAAACGTTGAAGATTGATACATCAGGTTATAAAATAGGAAAATTATTTATTTCCGTGAATTTAATATACATTCTAAGGCCCATGCCTTAGCATGACGCTGATTCTTTTAAACATCACAATTAGACATTATAATAAAACATGGGAAATTACTCACGTAAAAATATCGTCGATCAAAATATCGCGCACGCAGACGATTCTTCGGATGAATCGAAATATTGTCGGTCTCTAAATCGATTATTATTAATAATATTAAACATACCTCTGACTACCCCCTTAGACATCCCTCCCGGGAGCGGTAGACATTTCTTTCAGATCATTAGGCAATTTTTAGATATTTTTAAAGATGTCTAAGGGGGTAGTCAGAGGTATGTCATACAGCCGTGATCATATTTCATTTCATTTCATTTTTTTCAAAATCGATCATAATTTCCCGTTTATTATTAGGTATAATGTCACAACTCACGATAGTTATATTTTTTACCCACACTATTCTATAGATAGATACTATTTAGGGCGTTTTAAATTAAGTAATTATATTTATTTCGAATAAAAGGACTACCTAATAAAATGTCTCTACTTAATTATTTTCAAGGTACAGAGGATTAATAAATAAAAAGGATTAATACATTTTCATTTAATTTTATATCTGAACATTACCTTATATTTATTTCTTTATAGTACCTATATTCCAGATCAAACAGCTATGGAAACCCATAAAATAAAAGTCTGTTTCCAACCGCGTGTGTTTCCAATTAAACTGTTTTTGATCTTTTGTTTGTTCATTTTCTCATTACATTTTAATCAATTTTATAAGCTTATCATTGTTTGTATGTTTTGGCATATCTAAAAAGTATAAATAACAACCAGGCTCACAACTGAATATCAAAACTATACTGATAGATAGATTTATTTATTCCACAACACTAACATGCAAGAAACATCATAGATTTAAAAGGGTTAGTCAGAGATTTTTTTAAAGTTACTGATTTTATCAGGAGATTAAAAATAAATAGAACTAATATTTGCGGGATTTTTTATAGCGTGATTACCTTATCGCATTTATTTATTTATTTATTTTATTAGAGCCACCAACACAATATACATCAAAGCGTGCAAAATGAAAAGAACATAACATGCAAAAGAGAAACGAGTTAAATGTTATTATAATTATAGGTGACAGACAGCAAGCTATTAATGTAACATCGAGCGAGTACAGGTCATTATACAATTAAAAAAATTACAATAACAGTGTGAACAAAATTTAAATTCATACACTCTCGGCACAAGTCCGGATAGATTGCGTTATGCCTTCAAGCTTTTGCCGTTTTACAATCGACGGGCACGTCCGCGATCAATGAACAGTGGAACAATGGACAATCAGTGTAAATGGAGCGATTGTGTCTGACTGAATCCGCTCGAGGCAGCGTCAGGTGACGCACAATACATCTGCGGCTGTCTATGTTGTATTTAAGTGTGTGCCATAACGCCGAGGAATGAGCGGGAGAGCGAATAATGTTTTTACTCGTGAGTGAGAAGCGCAGAACGATAGACACGCAACATAATTTATAGCGAAAAAACAGTTTTTATTTAATTACAAGTTAATTAAACAAGCAATCGAAAAATTAAAAAACCAGAACTAAATGAATACTTCTAGGCTATTTGTCAAAACATAAAACCAACAAAAATAGCGTTCTGTTCCTGAGATAAATAGCAAACTGTGTGAAAAACATGTATTTTTCAAAAAAATATATGATCGAGAAAACTTTTACCAATCGTGTTTCTAAAAAACCACAACGCAAGATAAAAGTTCAAAGTTTAATTTCTCCAAACATTATAAGGTGGTATCTTTCACGGATTTTGAGATCTAATACGATTCAAACCACATATTTGCTACCTACGGCCTCTTAACCGACTTCTGAAAAGGATGAGGTTCTATGTTCTACTATGTTTTTATATTATAATATATAAACTTTTTTATGTTATATTCACCAACTATGATTAAACATATATTTACGGGTATTTATCGCTATTTACCTTTATTTAATTTTAATTTTATCCCGACGTTATATGTTTAATCATGTGTTCTGATCGCGAAAGTTTAAAAAAGACTACTCTACCAACTAATCGTGGATCTATTTCAAAAAAAGAAATGTGTTGTTTGACATTGAGGTAGTTTTTTTTATTTTGCACTTTTGAGAATCACTGCTTGGAGTATCTCGTTGTTTTGAAGAGTATGGACGTCAAATAAAACTTTAGTAGTCGGTTTCTCGAAAGCAGATTATCTCGTATTAAATAATCAATGGTCAAATCACGTGACAAGAGTCAATTTGTGTCGATTTCATGCTTCAATTTATACTTGAGCGTTCGAGGTACTGGGGCCTTACTCCGGATCAACGAAAACGAAGTTACGTGACAATTTTCGGGGTCAGCTTATGTTGGTGGATACTGAATTCGTAATAGTTCGCCAACATAATTGGAACCCGGAAATTGTCACGAAACTTCGTTTTCGTTGATCCGGAGTAAGGCCCCTGGCTGTAAAGTTGTCAATGTACGAGAACATGCGGTGTTTATTGATACAGCAACATAAATACAACGTACAGTCATAGTTCTCCATCTTTTTGATCATTTTAACAGCAGGCGTCATAATATCAAATTGTGTTGCCCTCCAAATAAAACTGCTTATCTTAATAAAAGCATATTTTGCATGGCGCCAAAGATATATAACAAGTTACCCAGGCATATTATTGAAACAACGTCCCAACAAGCTTTTAAATTTAAAGTTAAAAGTCTGCTTTTACAAAAAGCATATTATTGTGTTGATAATTATTTATGTGACAAATTTGATGCTATCTGACATAAAGATGTTTAGTATTAATTAATTAAGTAATTCTTTGACATTCACTCTCTATTTAATTTTTTATTTATTTTTGTGTCAATTATAAAAGTTAATTTTGTATGGATTTATGTGTTACCTACTATTGCATGCTGAAAAGCTGACTATGGTTGATCTGTATTCTCTTATTAATTTAACATGTTTACTTTTTGCTGTACCCATTTTCGCAATAAATGAATTATGAATTCTATTAACAGGCAACAAAGGTGATTGATTATTAGCCTTTAACATGATTCCCGCCGATTCACTTCACTTCACTTCACTTCTTCTATTTTGGCTTTCGCACGGCTTGTGCCACGCATTTAGCCACTACCATGTGTTTTTAGTTAGTTTAAAGTTTAGTCACAAGGTCAAGTCAAAGTCATAGTCAGCGTCAGTAAAGATGTGGGATCTTTACTAAAGCTTTTCACGGACTATTTGAGAGAACTCGAAATGCAACGATATCCAGTTTTGTTTCATTTGCCCACACTTATGTACGTTCACGAACACTTAACAGTTAATAATCCACCATTATTACACATTAATATTCGCTAAAACACAAGTTTTGGAAAATAAAACAAAAAAGGCAACATGGCACCTCGAATTCCCGTCAAAAAGCCTCCCGCCGATTCAATTCTGAAATTTGACCGACAGATTGCAAACACAGTGAAGTGAAACCTGTCACGTCTTACTCCCCGATTTAAGCCATAACTTAGTACACCACAGTCATTGTCAGACTGCACAACTCTGTTCATTAATCATTAACGTTCCCAAGTTCTTTCATTTCCCGTTGGCACTGGGAATAAATCGAGTACGATTATGCAAAGGTACGATGCATACGACAAGATAAATGACTCCGGCATTATGGTACGGCATTGATGTACTTTATTTTACATTCGGAGCGATGTTTTCTACACTTTTAAGACGGGTTTTGCAGTTTATCTTTTGTTATGGTTCTATTGATTTTGGTTTATTTATGATCCATTTATTTTTGATCCATTTAATGTACAACCAATCTGTAAGAGTAAGGTACCTTACTCTTACAGATTGGTTGGTTCAGTAACTTATTATTTTAACAAAACCCACTTCAAAGCTATCTTGTTCCGGTGCCCTTCTGTAGTCTTTTCCGTCAATTAATAAATATAAGTACCTAATAAATATTTAATAATAAATAATAATAATTTATTTAATTAATAATTGGAGCACCACTTCACCGAAATTATACTTTATGTGCTGAAAATGCAAAAAAACATTTCTGAATGCTTATTTGAAAATTCACAGAAGGTAAGTATTTTTGATTATAAATATTTTACTACTTACGAATTTTATTGAAATAAAATGAACTTTTGAGTGCTGTAGTACCTACCGCGTGAGCGGAGAAACGGTTAAAAACTAGTGATAGGTGAATATAATTAATGTCACGCGTACTTAACTATTAAAATACTCACAACATTGTTTAAAATCAAAACACTCAATAGAACAAGAGCGAAGTAAACAATACAACAATATCGGTCAAAGACCCCGTGACCGTATCATTTATAAGGAAATCAAAGCTCCGACAAAAATCTAATTTAAAAGGTTAATCATGACTGAGAGGGTCTACCTACATCAGCCTAATTTTATTAAAAGCCTGGACCTAGATTAGATTAAAAATCTGGTCCCTCTTAATACAGTATGGACGAAGACCTACGTATTTATGAAGCTTTTAAAAGTATAAATTGGGACAATGTGATGGAAGTTTAGCATAATCACTTTATAATAAAGTTAATAATTTTAAAAGAGCCATTGACCAAGTGGTTTAGTGCCTCAATTGTCAATCCGAAGGTTGTGAGTTCGACACCGGCCGCGCATCACTGATTACCTTTAAAATTATTCTAAAAAATATGCTTAATGATCTAATATTATAATGGTGAAAGTTTATGTGTGAAGTACGTAAGTGTGAATGTTTGTTACTCCTTCACACTCAAACGGCTGGACGGATTTAAATGAAATTTGGTACCAGGATAGCATAAATCCTGTTTTAACATATAGGCTAATTTTGATCCCGGTATTCTTATGGGAACGGGAACTTTTCACCGCGGGTAACAACGCGTGGCGCAGCTAGTTTAATATAAAACGTTTCGAAAAGCTATTCTCCTTCGAACAGAAAAGAATCCCAATAACGAGTATAAAACGTTTCAATTCTAAAACAAGACTGTTATCCATTGAGATGTATTAAAGAGTCACAATCTAATAGTTGACAACACTCAAAAAATGTGCGTGCAAATTCAATGTTCTACAATGACATTTGACATTTGAATGTAAACGTTATGTCGTTTGTTTAAATGTTCAATGTCGCTTGTACGCAAAAAAGAAAAACTCTGCGCACTACGTAGCGTGCGCAGAGTTTTGGCGTTTACATTTTATTTGTCTGATTGTGGCTCTATAATACATCTCAATGCTGTTATCATAAAATTACGTTCCCCCGTGACTTCGATAGCAACTCAATGCCGAGACAACAATACAATTTTATTAAAACTCTTTTAGTATCAATGGAGTCCTTAGGGGATTTTTCAGGCTTATTAATATACTTTCGAATATTTTATGCAGCTTTTTTAACTCGGTGGTATCTAAAAAGCGGCTACCGTCATGGATGTTTTACTAGCGTCGGCAATGTTCGTTCCAATTGGCATGTACGACCTCTGTGACGTAGAAGCTGAAGGCCCGCCTGAGACGCAGAGGTTGCGGATTTAATCCCCGCAGCGGGATAAAGGTTTGTATGATCTGCGAATATTTTTCTCGAGTCTGGGTGTTTTCTTTGTCTATGAAAGAATGTATATTTACAAAAAAAAATATCGGTCATCTGGTTACCATAACACAAGCATTAAGGGTCCGGCGACGTGGCTCGGCAAAATTCAATTTCCCGCGCGTTCAAACATCGACACACGATAAAGTCTTGGTGTGCTTGTCATTTTGCATCTGTGTGCGTGAGCGTGCGTGACACACGCACACAGACGCACTGTTAGAAAAGGTTAAAATTGTATTAAATGTAAATGCATGGCTATTTTGCAAGGAATTTGCTTGTCTCCCGTAGTCCCAAAAATGATGACTGAAAATTGTTTTTATTCTTCACACAGTGTTGTTTTTCTGTTACTAGACCATATAAGCTACGTTTCTTACAGAAGGAAACTTAAAATATTCTAGTGTTTAATACTAAATAAATATTAAGAAAACATGTCTTCTATGATGTAAAAATATGCAAAATACGATTCGGTTTAATTTCACTTTAGCTAAGTATTTTGAAAAAAGCTTCTGACAGAAACCTAGATTAAAGCTATCCTAATACGAATAATAGCATACTATGCTGAAGATATGCTCAAATTTTAAATGGTTATGGTATTACGTTTGTATGGGGAACTCGTACAGCGCCGAAGCCTTAAGTTGCTTAGCTTGGGACTAGAAGACGCTGTTTGAATTGCCCAAGGGTATTCATTGATTCATTCTACTTTCTTATTTATTCTACTTTTACAAGTATCACAATAGTAAGATGTCTAAGGGGGTAGTCAGAGGTATGTCCTGAGGATCTAAAAATTGCCTAAAAGATCTGAAAGAAATGTCTACCGCTCCCTGGGATACAGTCGTGATCATATTTCATTTTTTACAATAGTTAGATACCGTTAGATACCGTTCGATGAGTCTTGGTTTTATTACAAAACCAAGACTCGGTGTAAAATACATGTAAAAGTTTCTGATCCGAACTCAGGTAGGCTTTGATTTATGCGCATAAGGTAATGTATTCGGGCCTCGATATCCGAACTCGCGATTTTGTTGGCAACTTTCGAAAAGTTGGGCACATTGCTGCCCAAAGCTTTTAAAAGTATGCGCAACGGGAAACTGGCATGAGTTTTTAATACTTTTAAACAAATTTAATTCATTTATTATTCAGTCAAATTTAATGGCTGTTTTAAAGGGATGAAATTATTATTATTTTGCAACCAGGTAAGTTTATGTTTTACGATTACAAAAGAAAAGGATGCCAATAGTTTTTAATTTTGTACAAATTCTAGCCTTGTAAGCTTCCTGATGTGGTACAGAAAGTTCAACTTTTACAAAAAAATATCATAGTTCAAATAACTGGAATTTTTTGGTGCAATTACTTCAACTGGTTGAACTTAGTATATCAGCTCGCTTATACGAGTGTTAAAATCACCCTGCTATTCATTATTGTCTGAGCGGCTTCCCAGATCTCAAGTAGCTACTAAATTTTTAGTTTATAATATTTTGCCTATTTAGTAGTAGAAAAATCACTGGCTTCATTGCCGCGCTAAATGGTAATGCTTTGAGCCAATAGGTGCCAGACGAGCTACCTATAGATCGTTTGTAACGATCTTTAGGTGGCTCAACTTATTGTATTTTGTGCAGTTATATAGATAGATAGATATAAAATTTATTTGGAAAACACAGAGCACAGACGAACATTACAATATAAAAAACAGGAAAGGAGACAGACAGTAGATTAAAAATTTAAGGTAAATAGGTAGGTACAGCTATCTAGACTGTCCCCGTTCAACATCGAGTAGCCACAGTCGTCTGGCGTAGGTGTGGACCAAATAGGATCAGTCTCAGCATAAAAAGTCACCCTGCACCAAAAAGGTACAAAGCAACGCTGATTTTCAAACCGCTCCTGAATATTGGTGACAACAGGTATATAATTAAGTAGTACTTTAGTTTTAAAAATAAGTGCCAATTATATGGCAGTTTATTCATGAATCTCAGTTGGTGTACAGCCAGCTAGCTACCTGCAAAGTGTCCTACGGCGGGGCGCTAACGGCCCCCAAATCTCAGCAGAAGCTCCAAATTCCGTGGATTTCAGCGCAAATCAGCTATAACTCAGGGGGTTAGACTTTACATTCTTAAGTAACGGTTACCGACTTGTGACGGACGTAAGTATTACTTACATGAAGAAGAAGCTAAGTTATGATCAGTCCACTTAAAATCCAAGAAAACCCTCCATCAAGTTTTTTAAGCTATTGCATAGCTTCTATCGCGGGCCTTGAGAGTGGAGACCGAATCCAGAAATTCCGTAACGAAAATAACCTAACACCCCCCATGCAATAGCTTTACCGCGGCTGTCTCCGAGTGCCACACGTCTTTTTTTTATTATATTTAAATTATATGCATCAAACCCTGGAGATGATAATCCTGGTGAAATAAATTAACTCGTGAACTCGTCGTGGATGACGAATAATAAATACAAGTCCAAGTAATGTTAGCTCCGAAGCTGATAATCACTATTATTTTCGTTTATGTTTCATACGTCATAAGACTATTTTGCATATACTTTTTGTACGAACTAATCATAAAAATGCCAAAGCATAATAATATATTTATTGCAAACTATCTTAGCAAACTTCGTACCGCCATTGTTTTGAGATTTTTTTATACAAACCTTGTCCTGATAATAATGAACATGAAACAAAAATAATTATCCTGCACCAAATTGGATAATTATTTTTATTTTTTTTTCATTTTCAATTATTTTTCAGGCACACAAACACAACAGGCCTCTAACTAACTCCCATACACATTTTCTCCAAAACGGCCACAGTTTCCCAAGAAATCGAATCTTAAGGTAATTCCAGTAACGGCGCAAGTCAGGAGTAAATCAGAGTGTACCAAGTTATCAGCAAGATTAGCCGGCGAAGGCTCTTTATAACTTGCTTACAGTAATCTTACGTACACAGTCAATTTTGTTAAAACTAAAACTACTTAGATAAATTTATGGAGGCAATTATTATAATTTATTAATACACACATGAACTGATGAAAATAGTATACTTGTTAGTTCCGTGGCTAAAGATAATGGAACAAAATGCGTTTTTTTCGCAATAGTTCCGTGGTTTTTTTGGTACTTATTACCCAAGTTTCGTATTTTAGGAACTGCTTTTTTTTATTTTTTGCCGATTTTCCACCACCATTATCCAAACTAAAAAAACGATGTAAAAGCTGTGTGATCTACCTATAGATCGTTTGTAACGATCCTTAGGTGGCTCCACTGTATATAGTAGCTTAGTTTACGTTCACAATCAGTTTTGTTACTCCACCGGAACTAAAAGTGTTTATGGAGCCTTTGTCTTTGGTAATGTTCCTTTGATGTTCTCTCTATCTCGTTAATAACATCCCACACCTAAGTATGTTTGTTTACCAAAGTTTCGTACTAACCTTACATTAACTAGTACTTTGCCCCGACAAGAGATCTCACGCACCGTTACGTTGATGGCTTATACTTGGACTTGCATCTGACTATCCCGTACGACTATTTACAACAAATAAAAATCTTTCCTTTGACACACTATGACATATTATGGGTTGTTTAAAAACTTAAGCAACCATCAAAATACTGTTGGTCTTATTCATAAAAATTTCCCAATTTAATATAGGTTTAAAGAATGTTTTTTTCTTGTTACTCTTATGTCAATGAAAAGAGATAGCAACAGATTTAATATCCGTTTTAGCTAAAGTAGGTTTACAAAACCATTATGCATAAGAGGGTGTCTCTGTAAATATATAGAACCATGAGGTCGGTGTCGGTGTACCTATTTTGTTCACAGTTTCATCCCATGGGAGCAAATGTATTGGAAACAGATCATCTGTGATCGCAAACATGTTTATTGAAAATATATGGCATGATAAACTTGTAAAACTGGATAAAATGTCTCTAGGAATGTAGTAAGTTATTTTGATATGACGACGAAAAATATTTTTTGCATTTCTGTAAGATATTTATTTATTTATTGGAAAACTAACAATACAAATCCTTGGTATCATGTTTTTATGTGCTAAACATGGTAACAAATTATTACTGAATTCTTCAAATAAAGATTTGAAATTGATCAAAATATTGTTACAAATTACAGACAAGTCCGAGGCAGTGTAATCAAAACGTTGCGCAGCGAAGCAAAATACGATATTTTATATTGAAAAACTCATGAACGGAGGAGGAATAAGGAATGTTGATAATAATTTATTCATAACGCCGACAAGGGTGTCAAACGGATTCCGAGCCGCGCTCCGAGATACTCCGATAACCGTGACTGTCGATATCGATAAGTAAGTAAGTAAGTTCGTATGAGCAAGTGGCCAACTCTGGTGACGAAGTTTTTAGGCCGCCTAAAGGCCTCCGTCACGGCTTTACGACTTTAAAAGCCGGGACCGACAATTTAACGTGCCCTCCGAAGCACGGAAGCGCTCTGCTGATAATGCCACTTGCGGTCACCCATCCAAGTTGTGACCGCTCAGAACGTTGATTAACTTCGACGATCTATCAAGAACGTCTTAGCAAGCTTCGCCACGAGCGCTTCGATATCGATGCTTTGTATCGTTCTGTCGCTGTCATACTGTAGTCAGAGACATTCTGTAAAAAATCAAGCTTGAATTCACTCAAGTGACCTAACTCACTGAAATTTGTTGAACTTTTATGAAATTGTACTTTTAAGTACCAAAATAAATGTATTTTGGTATTACATAAATTATAAGTTAATACATAATTAATTTACATTCTAAATATCATTAAGAGTATGTTAAGGAAGAGCGATGCCTCTTAATACAGGTATTTTATAATTAAAATGAGGCTTCGTTTCATATATACATAATTATTAAATTTTAAGCTATTGCATAGCTTCTATCGCGGGCCTTGAGCGTGGAGACCGAATCCAGAAATTCCGTAACGAAAATAACCTTACATCCCCCATGCAATAGCTGTACCGTGGCAGTCTCCAAGTGCCACACGTCTTTTTTTTTTATATTTTTACCATTGATACCAGTGGTATTGTTCATCTAGCTATTCATTAAAATAAATAAAAAAGAATGCATAACGAAGAAACATGTTTCATAAAATCTGTATCCGACGGATTCAAATGGCATTCGAAACATTTTCAGAACGAATGTATAAACGCAAAAAAACTGTTTTTGCATCGATGTGGAAAGCATCGACAGAGCACGTCACTATATCGAGTGCCGGTCGCGCTGCCAATGGCAAAAATTCCGAAGAATGTTTTATGAATCAACCATCCGAGAGATCCGTATTTAAATGCGAAAATACAAAACCATTTGTACAGTTGGCTGGATTGCTCCGGTTTATGAAGAATGGCGGGAACTTAAACATGTTCAGAATAGTTTTAAACAGGTTACAAATCGTTTCATAAGTACCCACATTCCATTCACAGACACGCAGTTTTGTTCACTGTATTTATCCGGATAAGGTATACATTATTTTATTTTGCGCTGCACAAACCGACTTCAAATAAAAATGAGGAGATTCCATGTTCTACTGTACTTTTTCTAACTAAAGAATGTCTTATTTCTACGGTAAGTAGGTTCTCATGAGGAAAACTCTGATGAATGAGTTATTAAGCCACCTGGAAGATTTGCCAACTTTATGGCGAGGAAACGCTCTTGTTAATGCCACTCATACGGACTTACTTACTTTTTTAATGCCAGTAGCCACTCGTTTACTTTATGACCATGTACGTCGTTTAACTTCGAAGCAGAAAGAAAGAAAACATGTTTATTCAGCAAAATTACATGGATTATACAAGACAGTAAGCTAAACATACAATTAAAATATTGTTTTTTTTTTTCGATGGCAGTGGCAGTCGGCTACATCAGGGTTATTCGCTATGACCTAACAAAACGTAACGCTACAAAAAACGGCATTAACGCGCAAAATACAATACGATAACGCGGTGAAGAACCGCGTTTACTGAACGCGGCAAAACGCGGCTCACCATTTATGTTACGTTTTGTTGTGACAAGGTGGAACACGTATTCAAAATACCAACAAACTGTTTTAGTTACTATTTGTGTTACATTTTTCTGTGGATATGGCCAGCTAAGCTGTGAGGATGTTTTAAACCTATTCCATCACAGCAATGTCCCAGGTACTACAGTGTCCCGTTGGGCGTAGGCAGAGATTGCTTCCTGACGCTTTATAAATCATTTAGTAAAATAGTCTTTCTTAAACTTTCGTGATCACAATTCATGCTTTTAAATTGAACTTACAGGATTTTATCGCGTAATATACCTTTTATTATTTCCCGACGTTACAGCTGTGTTGGAACAAATAAATAAATAAATATACTTGGACATTTTACACGGCGTCATCTAGTACCAAGCTAAGCAACTTAATGTTTGTGTTATGGTAACCAGATGACTGATATAATACTAAGATACATTTTTTTAGTAAATACATACATAATATAGATAGAAAAACATCCAGACTCAGAACAAATATCTAAAGAACATGCAAACATTTGTCCCGTGGCGGGGATCGAACCCGCAACCTCCGCGGCTCAGGCGAGCCTTGGCCCACTGTGCCACAGAGGTCGTCACAACCGTGATCGCGGGCGAATTACGCGATAAAATCCTGTAAATTCATTTAGTAAAGATGTAAAAGCCTGAGTTTTTTTTATGTTAAGGTGTTTTAATAAAACTCATATTCTCACATTCTCTAACATGTTTGCATTGACCGAAGCTGTCCGAGTGTGGAGCGATACGATACAAAAGTTTGACATTATCTCCTAAAGCCTTCGAAAGTAGCTTGGAGTCGTATTGTTTGCGCGAGCTCCCTAAAGTAGATCCACAGAATATAAAACAGTTTTAAAAGAGTTTTTGTACTGAAATACTGAAAAAAGAACTCCTTGATCCTGACTTATCACTTCCGCTGATAATTATCAACAAAGTAAAGCTCCGATTGGATTTGTTCAGCAAACGGTCAGCATTTATTTTTGTAATAAACAGATTTGTCATTTCAAAGTTTCAACAAGAGAAACTAATGGGGCATACATAAATAGTCACATAAAAGAATATTCTGATTTTACACTCTTTGAACAAAATTGGTTATGTTTTTTAATTATTATCTATGCAATTTATCGCTCGTCGTGCCTAGTAAAATGTTCGCGTGAGCAATTTCCGTAACAGGAAACATTAGGCTATTTTACGCTTTAGCCTGAATATAATAAAGTTTATTTTACTTTGAATGCAGTTATGCAGTGAGTTAGTACAGTGAAGTGCAAAGTTTCGAGAGTATGGAATATATTTTAATTTCCCTCCGCGCTGTCTGTCTGTGACTGTTTGTGAGCTCAACTTTCCGATAGGATTATTGGTTTTGTATTGCGAAAGTTGGACAATGTTTCTCAATTTTAATAATCTCAATTTATATTTACTTCTATTTTAGATATAAGGTTTAAGGTTTAATATAATTTATTCTTAAAAAGACAAAGATAAATGTCACTTACTTGAGAACAATGATTTCTTATAAAAATAATTCACAGATTGTCGTTCAAGTATAACTTAACTAACCTATCTAACTCATTTTATTTGTGCATAGTACATGTTGTGCAAGCTTATATTTAAATGAGTTAAAAAGGTGTACACTTTTTATATCAGAGGGTAGTTGGTTATAAAATTGTGCTCCTAGATATGCAAAAAAAAAAAAATAATAATAATAATAAATCTGTTAATAATTGGCTTTCATATTAAATAAAACTTTTTTAATTGCATTTAGCAATATACAAGTACCGAATTATTTGACGACCTCTGTGGCGCAGTGGGCGAAAGCTCGCCTGAGACACAGAAGTTGCGGGTTCGATCCCCGTCGCGGGACAAATGTTTGCATGTTCTGCAAATATTTGTTCCGGGTTTGGTTGTTTTTCTATGTATAATGTGTATGTATTTACAAAAAAAATATCTATGTAGTATATCAGTCATCTGGTAACCATAACACAAACATTAAATTGCTTAGCTTGGGAGTAGATGACGCTGTGTGGAATGTCCAGGGATATTTATTTATTTATACTAACAAAATTCTATGCAAAAGTTTCAATCAAAGTCAAAATCAATTCAGACCTAAACATCAATTTCTAAGCAAGATGACTTTATATTCTGAGATTCTTAAATTATGTATTTTTTCGAGTAATTCCGGAATGTGTGATATTTTTCTGAGAAATATATAGAAAAAAAAAACTCAGGCCTTTACATCTTTTACTAGATGATTTATACAGCATCAGGAGGCAATCTTTGCCTACACTTAACGGGACACTGTAGTGCCTGGGACATTGTTGAGATGGAATAGGCTTGCCCAGCACCTAAACCATCCTCTCAGCTAAGTCGGCCATATCCACAGGAAAGACAATGGTCAATACGTGTGGGGCTGACTAGCCGCGGGTTTCCTAACGATGTTTTCCTTCACCGTTTAAAGCTCGTGTTAAAGTGCGTATAAAGTTTTCGACACGTCCATTGATGCACGGCCGGATTCGAACTCACGACCTAAAGTCGAAGTACTTATCCACTTGGCCAACACGGCTGAGAAATATATAGATAGATCTAGGTACAAATGAATACACTAATTGAGTCAGTGCAGTCAGATCCAGACTTATTCTAATAAATATTAATCATCCCGCTAATGTAGAGCTATGGTAATGATTAGCTACCACAAGTCCTCGATTCGAACTCGTATGTAATAATTTCATTCTACAATTATTATTTTTATGTTTAAAGAATGTATTTTTTACGTTTGTATGGATGTTTGTTACACTTTAACGCTAAAACGAATGAACGGATTTGACTTAAAGTTTTTAATCTCCGTCCGAAATCAAGGATTAGCTGCAGGTATTAACAAAATTTTGGTATGTTAATTAACTAATTGAAACAAGTTATTAATTTCTCGCCCAAACTATTGGTAGGGGCGACGCGGACAGTCCACAGCGACAATTTATATCAATTCATTACACAAGTCCCCATTAATTACATCCCAACGGTCTATTATTAAAATTATCTACGTAATTAAATTAAATAATTTTATTTTCGCACCAAAACCCCAAAGGAGGCTTTTCACATCGCTAAATTAATTGATGAATCTCATGAATGGATTGTAAGGGAGGTGAGCATTAAGTTGAATATTTTAGTGTTTCAAGTAACAGAAATGAATTTAGATTTTAAAGAATAGTTCAAGCGTGTTAAGACTTTGTTTACAAAGTAAAATAGAATTTTAAGTCTTTGTCCCCATTAGGTTTACAGTGAATGGCTTACTGACCGCTGACTAAGAGCGGCGCCGGCGCAGTGAGCTAACTGAGCCGCCCCGACCGTGACCATCGTTCGCTGCGACTCAGTTGCTCATCCAAATTGTGGTGAATCCAATCGTCGCATAACTTCAACTATCTATCAAGAACGTCTAAGCAAGCTTCGCTAAGAGCTTCTTAATTACTGTAGACAGATTATGGAATATCTTTGTTTAAAATGAGCCCAAACTCCTGAATAAACTTTTAAGCTATTGCATAGCTTCTACCGCGGGTCTTGAGCGTGGAGACCGAATCCAGAAATTCCGTAACGAAAATAACCTAACACCCCCCACTCCGAAAAAATGCTATGCAATAGCTTTACCGCGGCAGTCTCCGAGTGCCACACGTCTTATTTTCGCCTTGTGGATGCGCTGTTGATGCACCTAAAAGCTTGGATTTAATATTAATAAAATAAAGTTGTTAGAAAATAAGGTTACTTAAAAACAATTCCTATAATTTCCTTTCTGAATTTCGTGGCTTACAAAACTAGATATTTTAGTTTCCAGTACCCAAGATAAATTAGAGTCAACCACAAATTTATATACTCATTGCATACAATAAACTTTTACATAGTTTATGAATAATTTTATCAAGCGGAATTTACTCATTTCCCATTTTCCCGGCATATTCCCGTTTTCCCGACCGCAGCAGATGTGTTTGCTCTCGCTGCGGAGACGTGCATGCAGTGGCGCCAAAAAGCGGAGAAATCCCACTTCATCGCCCAATACCAATGGCTCACTTTTACAATTCGTGATCACAAATTTACTGAGTAATGTTATTTTATTTATTGTTGAATTTTTAAAGCAAAAGTTTTCAAAAGTTCTGACAATCACGATTATGTCGTCAAAATGTTGAAAACTATGATTTGTAAATTTTTGTTGTTTAGTTTTGTGTTTGAAATTTTCTGATTCGATTGTTCAATAACAGAGTTAAAGATAGGGTCAGAACATGCGGGTCAGAAGGGTCTGAGATCAAAAATATTATTTGCACTCATACATAAGTCGGCAATATTTGAATCGTTTGTGGATATGGAATATTTGAACTTTGAAAAGAGATATAATAGAGAGATAATTATATTCTTATCGCCATTTTGTAGAACGTCCCTTAACCTCAAAAAATCAAGGACAACCAGCAAAACCAAGAGCGCTTCCCACTTTTTAAAGTTCAAATATTCCATATCCACAAACGTTTCAAATAAAGTTCTACTAGAATCGTATCGGACGATGCAAATACTGGTTAACACATCGCGATCCCCACGGACTGTTTGGACTTCAAATATTTGCAGTTCGCAAACGTTGGCCCACTGCGCCAACTCTTCGCAGCCGGCTGGCTATGAAAGCGAGAATTCCTACTCTCAACTATTCTAACCAGCGCTAAAGAAATGTGCTTTTCACACTTTCAATTTGCATGAGTGGTCGTGTTTGAGAGAATGGCTGGGAAATCTTAAGGTTTATTTTGAGTGTTGATTCAACCTTGGACGTGGAGTGAGCGTTGTATGAATGCTTTTGAAAGTCTTTAAGTACTCTTTCGGGCCAAAAACACATTTTCCAAAATGAGTAATCTTTTTATTACGCTTTGGATGATTTTACAATCACCGCGGTAGCGAGTAAAGACATCTCGTCCGAAAATATAAAAAAGTATATTAAAAAGTCTATCACGACATGTTTAGACAAGTTGGTTATTCACGTCTATTCCTAGCTGACAATGGATACAGATTCTGTTGTCAAACAAGGTCATGACATTATTGGATAAATGCCATCATGGGTGCTATTTTAACGCGCAACTCTCAAATAGGGTTGTTATTTTACGTGTGATGTCTGTCTGTCTTAAATCATCATAGTTCACGGCTGATCCTTTTTTACCGACTTCAAAAAGGAGGAGGTTCTATGTTTCACAGAATGTATTTTTTGTTTGTATCTTCACCGATTACTCAATCAATTAAATTGTTAGGCGCGTTAAATTGCCGGTCTCGGCTTTTAAAGTCATTAAGCCATGACGGAGGCCTTTAGCCGGCCTGAAATGAAAACTCCGTCACCAGAGTTGGCCACTTGCTCATACGAACTTACTTACTTACTTAATCAATAGTGGACCGATTTTGAAAATTATTTTTATGTTTGAAAGAGTGACCCTAGTGGTGGTCCCATAAAAAAAATCGAGGATGTGATGAGGGTCTTCGGAGTCATGAACAGAACGACTTCTTTCTTCTTCTTCTCTTCTCTTCTTTCCTACGAAATTGAAGTCGGTATAAAAAAAAAAAAAATTTGCTACTTGTTTAATAATTTGTTTATCGTGATTGTTTAATGTTGAGAACTTAAGACTGAACGTATATAAAGGAATTTTTCAGAGAGAAATCTATTTGCTCCCGGTTCTTGGCTACCTCAGGGCAATCTTTTGTTCCGGCTCGTTCCATCGTTGCCTAGGCCTAAACCATCTCAAATTAAGCAAAGCAAATATCGAAATCATCATATTTAAATTCTGTTTATTTTTGGTAATGGAGGTACTTATTTAGTGTGCAAACATATTGGTTCTAAATGAATGCAAATCTCTAACGATAAACAAAAACAAACTACAAACCAGTATATTAAGCTAGAAGCTGTATTAGTGGTCATTCATCTGATGGAATGATTAATTGCAATACGAACTAGTAATGACTTTCTGAACGAGAATGCTTCTGCGATATTAATGAGGGGCATTAAACTATGTAACTGAGCTCTCTCTCTCTCTCTCTCTCTCTCTCTATACTCTTATTTGAAAAGAGATAATGATAGTTCATTATAGATTCAGTTGAGGAAATCGTACTACACATTTGGACAGAAGAAGCATTGGTTGTACCAATGTACCAATGTAGTGATATTTTAAAAGGTTAAAAGGGAGAAAAGCGAAATGAGTGTCAAGATTGTAATGAGAGGAAATGAGACGGAAGATATGGTGCCAGAATCTTCGCAAGAAGAAATCTATGACATAATATGTTTAGAAGAAATAATATAAATGAAAAATCTTACTAAAAGTTAACGGATCCGGCAGGATAAGTGTGGTTTAACACTGTAAAAATAATAAAAAACTAAAGAAATAATATGTTTTTTGTTCACCTAGATTTGAGGCGTTGGTTAATATACATTCTATTTGTAAAGAAAATAGCGAAAGTTATTAAATATCAGACTGAAAATTGTATTTATTTTAAGTGTCGCAACTCCATTAATTAAAATAAAGGAAATTTATACGATAATGCAATTAAAACATCATTAGAAAGTTAAACAACAAATGCTCAACAATGAATTATTCATGCAATGAACTGTTCAACTAAATACTGTATTAACATTGAGATAAACCGCATTTGCATAAAATATTGATAATATTTTGTTTGATAGCAGTAATTAAATGCATTGTATTATACAAATCGAGTTTAATAGATGAATATTAAACTATTAATGATTAAATAGTACCCAGGTACCGAGTTATTTAAAGAATTATTAATTTATATGCCCTTATTTATATGCCCATAGCCCAGCTATCATAGTCATCTCAAAAGAAGAGGACCGTGGCCGACCTTGCAACTAGCCCACGTGCGTCATGGGCACTGGCCGCGTGTTAAAACGCGTTCAAGAATTAGAGTTTCGTTTTTTTTAAAGCAAAAGAGTATAAGTTCTAGAAGGAGATGGAAGAGTTGGATGCCCATTTATGATATTAGCCTGAATCTAAACTGCGTTAAATCGCTAAAAGTGTAAGCTAAAGGATGAATAATATTAATATTAATAATATTTCATAAACGCAAAATAAAAACATCACATCGTAAAGTAACTTTATGTTAAAGAAATTACTCAAACTCATACCAGATCAAACAGTGCGGACGGAATCTTAAAAAAAAAATACAGTCATACACAACGGCATACGACACGTAGTTTCAGCATAAGCTGGAAAATTGCATTTTTTACAATACAGCTCGTAAACAAAATGGCAAAGGTAAGACACATTACATTTACCACTAAAATGACAAGCGAACTGGCCACCCAGATGCAGTTTTCACTATTAGAACATTTTTTTTTTTTCAACCTACATTGTCCCACTGCTGGGCAAAGGTCTCCCCCAATTCTCTCCAACCATCTCTGTCCTTTGAGACCTCACACCAACATTAGAACATTATTTAAATTAAATAAATAAATATACTTCTACATTCACACAGTGTCATCTAGTCCCATGCTTGTGTTATAGTGACTGTACATTACGTACGTATCACCCATCCACAAAAAGAAGTGCTTACCACAAACAGGCACTGTTTAAATCGTTTGAAATAGACACAAAGGTTTATGATGTAAAAAAAAAATATTGTAAAAAAAAATAACTGTTGATATTTTTTATAATTTCTAGACATGAGATACCAGAAACAGGCTCGACTATGCCTGGATCTGCATCTTGGTTCAATTCCCGCACGTCCACACCTCATAATATAATTCCATTTGGTATTCACGGAACTTTTTCATAAACTCGGATTAGTAGTGTAGTGCTGCCTCGTGACAGTCGTGACACAGTGAACATTTGTTCAGTATGACCACTACATTATTTTTGTAGGTATTCTAATTAAGTGTGATGTTTGTAATCTTTCACTTATTAATAAGTTCGTTCATTCGTTCATTCATACGTTACTTTTTTGTTGCAATATGTAGAGCAGGGTCTGCTCTAGTTCGAATGACGATAGCTCGATTGTCAATACTTTTATGTCTCTACCACCTTCATGATTATATAATGTAGGTATAAGTATGAGTATAAAAATAAATAAATATCCTTGGATTTTCGACACAGCGTCATATCTAGTCCCAAGCTAAGCAGCATCATCAATCATCTATTGATGTAGATACATATAAAGTGATGTTAAATGTAAATCCATTAGTTATAATGGAATGATGTACGGGTTGTTGTGATTACATTTTCAGTGTCATAAAATTTAATTCGATACATTACAATTAAGTTAACAATAGTAATTAATTACTCTTCTGTAATTAAAATAATATACAATTAAAATTTATAAATGACGTACCTTTCTGGGATTGTGTAGGTACATTGAGAAACTCATAAAATTAAATGTATTCATACTGTAAAATAATTTTGAATTGTTGTTCACTGATTAAGAGGAAAAGAACGTTCATATTTATTACACGCTGGAGTCCAAAACGGAATCACAGACAGAGTGCAGTTTCAAAAAATATTCAGGAGTCAATAGTGGCAATTCTGGATGTCGCCAAAGTTTTGGCGACATCCAGAATTGCCAATAAAAACATAATTATCCTTTAAAATCAAGAAATGATTTTAGCTTGAAAAAAATAACAGTTTTGGATGTACGATAAGTCGATAATTTGGATAATATACTTTCAACTGATTCAGTTGTAATAGCATTAGTTGACTAACTGTAAAGTCCTTTATTCTGTGACAATGTCGACCCCTACCGCGATACGTGGAAACTTGCAAATTAAAATACGACTTGCAAGAATAAGAATTCATGGACTGAGGTTGGGTATTGTCATTAAATATGTATTTATTATTACATTTGTGAGACGGCATTGCTGCTATAATATTAGTTCTATATTTATGTATTACGAGTATTACAACGAAAACTTCCTTATTTCGCTTCGCATTGTAGTACAAGAATTACGAGTATGTTCACATAAATTATTATGTTATTTCATATGATCTCTTTCGTTGAAGATAAACAACGTTCTGAATGGTGAGAATTCATACTCATTGATATCATAATTCGAACCCACGATCTTCAGATTAAAAGTAAAGTTACTATACCACTTGGTCATCACATTTAATACGAAAAACGAGACAAATAGTATACCTTATGCATGGTTTAGTAAACCTACTTGAACTAAAACGGATATTAAATCTGTTAGCTTTTTTCTTTTTTTATCTCTTTTTTATTATTTATTTATTATTATTATTATTTATTATTATTATTTATGAACACGACAAAAACAAAATAAAACATTGTTAGAGAGATTTATCAAACGAGCCCATAACTCACGGCGCTGATCACCCACGTCCACCATAAACACAGACATCAGGCCGATCTACATTAATTAGTGCGGTCAGCCGCGTCGCTCGCCGATGTTATGCCAACTCTGTACATTAGATCATTATTGATTTGCGGCCATTACGAGCTCGGAGCAACAAGTACGAACCATCTATTATGTGACCTGTACCACATAAACTGTAGGTTAAGGCAGATTTCCTTAAGCGTGGCGACTATCAGTTTGAATACCAGCAATGAATGAAAAATCTTACTAAATGTTAAAGGCTCCGGTAGGATTCGAATCCTGCCGGAGCCTTTAACTTTTAGTAAGATTTCTCATTTATAATGAAATATTCAATAACTAAGTGTGGTTTAACACTGTAAAATAATAAATAAACTACAGCAATGAAGTTATGGTCAAACCAGAGTTGTATTCTCATAAAGTTGAATTCCCGAAATTTCCTTTCCGAGGACGATGAGTTTTTTAAGTTTCGCAAAATGTTTAATACGACTACAAAATATTACTTTAAAAACAAGTGGCAAAGTTTAAAATCAACAGGCTGTCACAGGCAGTAGAATGCCCTAGTTTTAAGGACGTGACGTGTCAAAGTGGTCTTTAAACGATAAAGAATAAAGAAATTAAGTTTGAGTTTGAGTTTTGAGTTTGACAATAAATTAGATGAGCAGAAACTCTACCTACTAATAAATTTGCATTTATTAGTAGGTAGAGTTCTACCGAGGTAAAGTTTGCGTACCACCAACTTGGAAACAACTTTGTTTCAACCTCATTTTGACCTTACTTAGATTCGCATTATAAATAAATATCCTTGGAAATTTTACACGGCATTTTATTTTATGATGAACTTTGACATTGCTGTTTTTTCTGAGGGCACTGTAAAGGCGTGATAGTCAACTTTAACCATTCATAGAACATACTATTTATTTACAGAAACTAAACTACTACACATATTTACATAACTGTACAAAATACAATTAGAACCATTATGAGCCACCTAAGGATCGTTACAAACGATCTGAATTAAATAACCATTCATTATTTAATAGTAGATACAAGTATAATGCGGAAATTGCCGCCCTGCTTCAATTACGCATCGTACAGAAAATCGTTGAAATTCAGAAGTTTTAAAGTGTTATTAAACGCTCATGTTATGTCCTCTGAAACAGGTGTACACTATGGTAACCGCTGTCGTCAGGCCAAATTTTTATAATATTTATTATTTTAATTTAAACTCACTGTTGTTGAAAATATAAAAGCGAATAGCGTAAGGTTATTATCGTTATTTCTATACCTCATGATTACACAGAATATTAAATACCTATATAACTTTAACATCAAAGGGGATTTTGGTAATTTGAGTGACCAAAACCCTTTGATCTGAATTTTAATTTAGAAACTAGTGATCAATGAAACCATTAATAAATATTATATCCCACTAATATTATAAACGCGAAAGTTTTTATGAATTTTTGTTGCTTTTTCACGCAAAAACTACTGAACGGATTTGACTAAAACTTGGCAAGTACATAGTTTATGATCTGGAACATAGGTGACATAGGTTTCTTTTTATCGAGGTAGATTCAAAAGATGCGAAGCTGCTGCCTAATAAGCTAGTATGAAACAATTGAGATATCTTTTTTAAAGCTCGTAGTCTCTATTAAAAACATAAAAAAATATTTTTAATAAAAAACTATCTGTGGACGATGTTGTGGGTCATACGTTTACATTGGTCTATATTATTTACTTAATACTATGTAAAATTGTATAATGTATGACTGTTTATCTTTCCAAATAAATAAAATAAAATAAAACTAACGAGTAGGTAGGTACCTATAATATTTTATTTCCATGATTGTATTCCAATTTTTCTTTATTCAGAACTTTAAAATTTTATTGCTGTATCTGAATTTTATCCAGTAACGTTATATCCTGCAAATGAATTGTCAATACAGTTAAATGCTTTTTTGTTGGGATTTGTGTTACGAATGGGAATGAGCGAGAAGAGATGCGGGAGACGAAACGCAATTCGGTGAAACTTAACTTTTAAAGGGATTTATTGGAAACCAAATGTATTGTATTGTGAATAGCCTTTTGTATGTCGAACTACCTTCTTATTGACGGCTTCGGTAACCATCTTTCTATTGTCTTTTATCTGGAACTGACATGATTTATGTCTTAACTTTAACTTTTAGTGCCTACGATGCACAATGGTAAATCACATCGACTATCCCCGTAGTAGTCGTACTTAACAGTCACTAGTTGGATGGGTGACCGCAAGTGGTTAACAGCTGAGCCCTTTCGTGCTTCAGAGAACGCATTAAATTATCGGTTCACTTTAAAAGCCGTTAAATATACAGGTTGCCGAAAAAATCCGTCACTAGCTGATACCAACCTACTTAGGTCCTTGAAAAGTATCAACTGTTCTTAAATGTCGAAATATTTGAGATAAGTACCTTGCCTTAGGGATAAAATTGTGTTTATTACTTTTATGGAGGTATCTCAATTCGACGTATATTATTTTTTCCATCTATGTTCGCGGATAACTTCGTCGTTTCTGAACCAATTTCATGATTCTTTTTTTGTAGGAAAGAAAATATTCCAAGGTAGGTCCAATAAAAAAATGATGAGGATTTGATAAGGATTTTCGGAGTTATGCACAGAAATGCACCTTGAAATTCAGAAAACTGCTCTCTTCTCACGTAATTGAAGTCGGTTTTACATTTAATACTAACATAGTTTAATTAGTCACTACTAACAACCTATGGATGTAAAAGTCTGAAATAAAGAATATTTTTTTTTTTTTTTTTACTTTTAATTTTGCCACTTGTTCAGTTTCTGCATCTTGCGTCTAAACATAAATTGATCTTTGTTTTAACAGTCTTCCGTAAACATTTAACTTTCGTTGGAACTAAACTCGCAATCGCAATCGTGTCGGTTGCTGCGTCCCGAGGCTTTGCTATTTATCTTGTGATTGCGAAGGCCTTTGATGTGGTGACTGCTCTTATTATTAATTATTTTAGGTAGGTACTATAGTATTTTCATCATAAATTAAGAACACGCGAATAATACAGAAGAAGAAACAAGGTCTGAAATAAATGAACATAACAACACCGGTTAAAAAAATCTGCCTAAAAACTCCGTCACCGACTTGCTTATACGAACGAACGAACTGGTTTTTTTATTTTACATCCTTTACTCAACTCCATGTAATTCTTTTAAGCACGAAAATGCAATTATCGGTTGAAATATTCAACTTACCAATGACCATAGTCCATAATTCATACCATCAAATTAGTTATACAACAAAAAATGAACATTTTCTTTGCTGTAATGTGATGACATTTCGACGGTTTCAACATTAAGGTTTGAGTATTTCGTGAGTAACGATTTCTATTCGGTCGGAAAACGGCGAAGACTTTTAAATTCCTTTCAAGTACTTCCTAGCTATTCAGCTCCCCAATGCGAGATATTTATGTGTACAAACCGGAGCCATGCATCACAGACTAATAGATTGTCCTGCTCGCTCCCTTCTAATATTTCTAAAGAAATAATGTATCAACTGCTTCCTAAACGTATTCCTCTGATAGGCAATTGTTCGAAACGGCTGATCTACATAAAATGATTGCGAGAATCCGAGGGCTCCTCTGGGCCCTTATGCCATTCTATCCCATAATATGAATTCTGGTGACAATTTATGGAAACTTGTTTCATTGGAATATCTTACGTTTTGTGTCTAGGGTCTGGATATGTTAGACTAATATTTTATTTCAAGGACTGTTATATTTCGTTATTACTTTTGATTGTATGTAGGTATTGTAGGTAACAGCAAGTGTATGTATGTAGTATGAAACATTTATTTTGCATTGGGATTTCTTCTTAATAATATGATACGTAAAAAAGGAGAAATTATACTTACTTTTTGCAAAGACGATTAATATCTAGAAGACAGACAAAGGCCATACACAAAATCGTAACCCTAAAAAATAGCCTGAAAACTCTAAAACATAAATTTTATCCAAGAAATTTCAATTACTTTCTAGTTAAAAATGTTTAAATATTGAATATTGTTGCTACCTACTACTAAGTATTGAAATTTCTTGGATAAAATTGATGTTTTAAAGTTTTCAGGCTATCTGGTACTGCGGGATCGGGTTACGATTTTGTGTATGGCCTTTGTCTGTCTTCTAGATATTAATCGTCTTTGCTTTTTGTAAACGATCTATAGGTAGCTCAACTGTAGCTCAACTGATAGATTGTTTGTAACGATCTCAACTGGCTCAACTGGTTCTAATTGTATTTTGTACAGTTATGTAAATATGTAGTAGTTAAGTTTCTGTAGTAAATAACTTTTTGTAATACTAATGCACTACATACAAAATAATACATGAAAAGCACACTCAATACATATTTGCAGATCATAAAAGCATTTGGTCTCTCGTCGGGGATCGAACCTGCTACCTGCGTCGCAAACAAGCTTCGCTCAAATGATTTCAGACTTCCCACTAACAATTCTTCTCCATGGAGTACGGTGACATAGATAGATAGATAGAAAATACTTTATTGCACACCATTAACAGATAAAAAAACATTATGAACAATAAAACAATATACAATATAGACATACAATCTCAAAGAAACCAAACCGTGTGTGATTTCCATTTATTTGCGGTAAAAACGACTTGTATTCATTCTGTGGCAGAAACATGAGTCGCGGAGATTGTTGCAAAACACGGACTAGAGACAATGTCGCCCCGTCACGTCCCGCGGCAGATGGCGCTCATTTTATTTGCCTCTGTCGATGACAGTCTACACTTTTATTATGATTCGGAACCTATTTTGAAAAGTTTCCCTCAATTTTGCAACATTTTGTTTGAAGACTGCAGTATTTTGAGACCACACATGAATAGCAAACGTTTAGTTTATTGAACATGTCTTTGAGATGGAATGAGTTTTTTTATGGAGTTTTCTGTAACAGTACCAAGTGCCTGGTTATTAGTGACTCTAGAAGACACATGGCCGATAAAAGTGGATCGTTATTATGTATAAAAAATAGATAAAGCTTCTAGCCCCTTACAACATTAGTGTAGGTTTATCGATGATTTATAAACAGATGGCAAAGTTTTTAATCTGGTAATAGTGGCAATTCGAAGTGTCGCAAAAGCTAAACTAAACTAACTAAAATTAATGCCATCCTTTTTATTCCCATCGCTATGAAAGGGACGGCAACATTTTTAGTTAGTTAAGTTTAGCTTTTGCGATAATCCGAATTACTTACCTACATTATCAGATCACGACTTTATTTTACTGACAAGCTTAAAGCAACACCAAGTTGTATTTGACAAAACCTGATAATAAATAACACGTTCAGAAACAGTTTGAGAGTTTGACCTTTAAAACCACGTAGTTATCCTGATTAAGCAAAATTTATAAACCTAATTATGCTTTAAAATGTAAACTAAAACATCGTAGGCATACCCACAGCTTATTTAACTCCGCACGTATTGACCTTGTTCATGGATAAGACCGGAAAGGCTAATGGGAAGGTGTAGGTTATGGCCAGATCTATCTGAAATATAGTAAAGGGTAAGTGATCGCATAAGTTACCATCTGATACCACTCATACTCAAATTTATTAGAAGACTAGCGATGTTACCCGCGGTGAATAGTTCCTGTTCGCGGTGAATACTGGGATCAAAAGTAGCCTATTTTTTAGTCCAGGGTATATACAATCCTGATACCAAATTTCATTCAAGTCCGTCTAGCTGTTTGAGCGTGAAAGAGTAACAAACATACCTACACACACACAAACTTTCACCTTTATAATATTAGTGTGATGTGATAATCCAGGGTATAAATAAACAATCCTGGTAGGCACCAAATTTCATAAAAATCCGTCTAGCTGTTTGAGCGTGAAAGAGTAACAAACACACTTACATATTTACACTCACAAACTTTCACCTTTATAATATTAGTGTGTTTTACAGCAGGCAATCTTTGACCACACTTGACTGGATACTGTAGTGCCTGGAACATTGATAAGATGGCTTGACTAGAACCTATAAGTCATTCTCTCAGTTCAATCCTCCTTATCCTTAAAAAAACGATTATAAAGGGTTGACTAAGCCGCGGGTTTCCTCACGATGCCTTTGCTGTGAGTATCATAAGTTTGTGTTTTTCCAAACAAAAATCCAAAAACAGATTTTGAACTTACATGTCAATCAAAACTCGACAACGCACCTCACTTTTACTTAAACCTCTATATCATCTAGAACAGTGATATTATTAAAGGCCTGAGTTTTATCTAAGTAATAAATGTAGACGTGAAATCCCTACACGAAGTTGCCGCAAATCGAGTAGTTTGCCTCAAGACATAAATAGTGGATCCGGAGAACACGACTAAATTGTACGCATTCGCGACAAAGCCGCGACTCGTGCGAGGCAATAACGTAAATAAAAGCCACTTTCGCTTTCATGTACAGTGAAGCACACAAGCTGTTAGATTTCTTGAATGATTTTTAGGAGAGTGTAAAAGTTTTAGGTTTTCGTCATTTGTTCGTACCATAGATACTATGGATATAATATGAGGTACAACATATGGAAAAGTCCAAAAGATAAATAATAATATTTTCATGAATTGTTGTCCTCAGTGCTGAGAAAGAAAGAAAGAGAGAAAAATGAACTGAAATAAATAATATTTCAGTAGGATCTCAAGTATCACATATCACATAGAAACGTCTTACAAGCTAGGTGATTCTATTGCCTGTTCTAGAACGACACAAAGAAAAAGAATCAGGTAAGAACATAAGATTTGGGCCTAGCTTTTTTTACAGTGATCCCTTACCAATAAAAAAACTCAGGCTTCAGAAAGGAACCAGTCAAACTAAATGAGGGTCGTGACCTGCTCTATTAGACCACATTGACCCAAGCTAAATCTTTCCAACCATTACGAGTCTCTCTTACAGGGTGCCTATAAGATGTTTATAATCAATTACGTAATCACACATTAAGTAATCAACCAGTATTTATAACATTTTGTATAAAAAATGGTTTTGTCAGTGAGTGTACCCTGTACATCCGAATAGGTATGTTCATTACCATGATGAGAAAACTTGGGTTACACACGACGGCGGCCTAGACGCTGTTTGTAGTTGATTTAAGCCGTAGCAATTTCTTAATATTAATGAGATTTTGAATTCCTTCTTTGAGATTGTTTCATCATTTCTGCGAAAAACAATGTATGTGATTTAGTAGCAGAGACTGGATATGTACCAGTAAAAAGTTTTAAGGTCAAACTAGCGCCGTCGCCTATTTTATTTTATTATTACATTGAACACCTTTGTTTAATTTTAAGAAACTGAATGTTTAGTTTGTTGTGAAACCTATCATAACCTATTTTTAATACTTCTGTAATAGTTTCATTTTGTATAGTTTAATTATAGCAACAGTCATTTTAATTATTTGAAACATGCAATAATCTTTCGTGAAATGACACTTTTATCTAAGTAATTAAAATTAGTGTAAGTATAACATTATGGCTAAAATCTGTTATAGCTACTGAAACAAACTATATTGTTCCACTGCTAGGCAAAGGTTTCCCCCATATCTCTCCAACCATCTATATCCTTCGAGACTTCCCACCAATCTCTCTCGAAGGTGTCGAGATCGTCCCTCCAACGCTCCTTTATACAGTAATACAATATTTTTATTTCTCATAGCAGTAACAGTAGGCACTTAATGTAACTAAGCATAACGGACCCAAACTTCCTTCATTACTTTCTTTTATAACAGGGGTCCGCACTAACCACATGAAACCCTCATTTAAACCCATTCAAGGCCCAAAATACGAGTTTGTATGTAACGAGAACAAAATAATACGCTCTTCCGTCTAATAATTACAATCCAGTACACTTCCCACAAACGGCTTTCAGTATAACTCCTTGTGAGCTAGCACCAGTTTGCCTGGTCATTATCATATTTCCTAATGAACATCAAAATAAACAGTGTCGGTACTTACTCGACTTATTAACACTACAATATATTCTTGAGATATTGAGAACAAATTATTTAAAATGTTGAGTGCTTACGCGTTCGACCCAAGATTTTTCTACCCAATATTATTTTTACCCATTCAACCCAAATATGCTCCGTTCTACCCAAAGCAAAAATCTGAGTCACAGTGAATAAATAGAACAGAAACGTGATATTTACAAAAAACTTAACTTGAGTTTAAAACCAATATCTGCATCGAGACATTATTCAATAAGTGATAAAGAATTAATATTATCTAAGCGTCATCGTTAGTAGTCACAACTATTCATCTAGGATCTAGAATGAGTTCTTTGACACCCACCACAAGAATAAGCAAGTAAATCAGTTTCAATTTTTTTACCTTTTTTCTGCTTAAAATCAACGGCATCCATAACAAGTCGATAAGACTAGGAACCACTGCTAATATCTTTGTTTACCTTTCTGAAGCCGTCGCCGGACAAAGCGATTACCGTCCAATCTCAACTCAACCCTTCAGTAATTGTTTTCGCATTCAACAAAATGAAACCGCTCGCTAATCTGCGATTTGCCAAATCTACCGAGGATTTTGGAAGAGCAACACAGTTACAGGTCGAGTGAGATGAAGGATACATCGATTTACTTGACCAAACAAATATTAATCAGGTTTAAGTAAAGAGAGATTATAAAACCTATCATTCACTAGCTGCGCCTCGCGGTGTTAACCGCGGTGAATAGTTCCCGAGTTCGCGAGCAAAGCCGTGGGCAGAAGCTTATTCAGTATAAAAATATTAAAAGCTAGGTGTCTTTCTCTTTCATTGTGATCAATATCGTGAAGAACCAAAGTATTAAACATTATTTGGAGTCTATCTTTATTTCCACACCCCCTGTATAACACCCCTCTTTTGTGTCGGAGGTTAATGACATCTAATGAAAAATTATTTTACCTCCATATCTGTAAGCTTTGTATAAACAGTTAATAGAAAACACTTTGTTTAAAGATGATAAATGAACGTACCTAAAAAACTAAAAGGGTCGCCTGTTTAAATGGATATTTTATTAAAACCCGCAATAAAAGTTGATGGTGGGCCAAAACAAACAATATAAACATTTTAATTACGAAAATATTCAATTTTAAATATTCACTCCTACAGGGCTGGGATCCATTGAAGATAATTAATTTATATTACGTGCCTTACCGTAACAGGAGACGGCCTATTTCACTTTCTACTTTCATCTTTTAAAATGATAAAACATAAATATTATTGTATTTATCGCTGTTTACCTTTATTTAATTTTATCCCGACGTTTCGACTAGATTGCACTGGAATCTCTGTAGATGGCGCTAATTGGTATAATTCATAATTCATTTATTGCGAAAATGGGTAGGTACAACATGTCAAATAAATAAAATTATAGATCAGCCATTATCAGCTTTCCAGCATGCAATATTAAGTCCTACCTAACACATAAAATTTAAAACTTATCAATATTATAAAATGTTAAAAATAGAAATTGAATGTCAAAGGATTAATCTGTCAAAGGATTGGTGCTTTAACAAATGTATCATGTTACCGATGACTCGGCTTTGACGTCATGGGTTCCGTGGCCGAGTGGCAGCCCGGCTAAAGGGCGATCGCTTCTATCATCGCGGGTTCGAATTCCGTTGGAGTCTGTAACTTTTAGTAGTAAGATTTTTCATTTATATTAAAATACCTAAGTGTGGTGTAACACTATAACACAATATACAAAACTAAAGTTTTAGTTACGACCGGAATTCAACTTTATGACTTTTACCCATCGAGTATTAAAGAGCTCTAATAGCTGACAACACTCAAAAAATGTGCGTGCAAATTCAATGTTCTACAATGACATTTAATTTTGACATTTGAATGTAGACGTTATGTCGTTTGTGTTAATGTTCAATGTCGCTTGTACGCAAAAAAGAAAAACTCTGCGCACCGCGTAGCGTGCACCGAGTTTTGGCGTTTACATTTTATTTGTCTGATTGTGGCTCTATAATACTACCTCGATGCTTTTACCACTCTGCTAACACGACTCGAACTTGTAGTATGAAATAATTATAACTACCTACTAGAAATTCTGAACGTTTTCCACCTGATTGAGTATTATTGGAAGCTGTAAGTAAACAATCAAGTATGCGAGAGTTCAATGGAGTTTACTGATCGATCGGATCTCTATTTATTCTATTGATGCTACTAAGTTATGATATTTACTTAACTAAATAATTCAGAATATTGAGTTTCTATAATAATAAAGAGTATTTTTGTAGAAACATCCAGACAACATTGGTCCAGAAAATGTTATTATTTACTTATTACTAATTAATTAATTGCTCGCGGCGTTACTTACATTGTCGATACACAAAAACTGGCAATTCTTGAGATTAATTAAAATTATACACCTGTATAAAAAATATTATGGTTTTGCATTTTTTTTTTCAATAAAAATAATTTCCACTGAAAAGTACAACATTAAAAACAAATTAACGTGCTTCTGACACATGAATTACGTCATACAACGTGACGTCACTTTTAAATCGGGTAAAAATCACAGACACGTCCTGTTAAAAATATCGTTCAACTCAGTCTTTGAGAATGTTTTCTGTTGTCGATGTACTATCACCCAAAGCACCGCTTCACCACCTTAAGGGTGCTTTTTCTGTGACGCAACTAGCAGTTTACACCGCTTTACAACATTCGAACACCAATAGCAACAAAGTATTTCGGTGCTTTGTTATAAAGTTTGAAGAAAAAATAATAACAGTAAGTTTTTAACAATGGTAAAAGTCATCAAACAATTATTGCTTTTAGATGTTTATGACTCCGATTGGTCAAAATAAAAAGGGCAGGATCAGCTAGCTAACATCTTGCAAGCTAAACTGTTTCAAAATTGGTAAAGCGACGCTTTTGGTGATAGTACATTGCTCATCATAGATTCCAGTCCATCTTAGAGTTTCACACAGATTACAAATTCAAGAGACCTATGCCTACACTTAACGCTAGGACATACTGATGCTTGCACAACACTTAAACTATCCTCTCAGCTTAGTCTCGTATCTATTGTAGAAGCAGCCTATATTTTAGTACTATCTATTCTGTGGCTGGTGATAAAACGTATTCCAAGCGTCGAGCCGCTGTTACCAGTTTTACAGACGACGCTCGTGAAAAGGTGGATTTTGTATTCATTTGTCAGGCCTTTCCGTAAATGTGTGCTTTAAACACGATTCAAACATTTTAGTGACGTGTTAAAGAGTTCATTGACTCTTCTGAAAAATATATAAGATTTTCTTAGATGTTTTACACCAAAGCACTTTAAACTTAAATAAACTTTAAAATGGTATTATTGTTTATTCTCCTCATCTTAATCTTGAGCCGTAACCAGGTGTTCTAGTCAAATGGTTTACATAACGACACTCAAGAATGTTATAGAGTCGTAACTCCTCTCTACGGAACATGTAAACCACGCTTACCAACAGACGGTAGGATAATTCATTCATATGAATGGTGCCTTATATCATCGTAGCCGCGGCGCTACGTGCGTAGCTCGTAGATCCCACTCGTAGCACTTACCTCTACGGAAGGCAGCATAAATCAAACACCGTAGCTACAGGCTTAACTGCTGTGAATTCTGGTTTAGGTCTGAAGAGATATTTGCGAGTTTGAGATCTAGAGGCAAGATCTAGCGGCATTTGATATTAGGTAAGGACATAAATAAATATCCTTGGAAATTCCACACGGCGTCATCTAGTCCCAATCTAAGCAATTTAATGCTTGTGTTATGGTAACCAGATGACTGATAAACTACATAGATACATTTTTATTGTAAATACATACATATATTATACATAGAAAACACCAAGACACGAAACAAATATTTGCAGATCATGCAAACATTTGTCCCGCAGCGGGGATCGAACCCGCAACCTCTGCGTCTCAGGCGGACTTTAGCCTACTGCGCCACAGAGGTCGTCAAAATAAGACTGTTTAAGATAATAATTATACACTACACGTTATTAGATATTGTTAATTGATTGTGCTAATTAATTAGACTGAGTAAAGAAGAACGTTTTTGGTTATTTAAGTTTAGCTTTTGCAATACTCCGAATTGCCACTACTGCGTTAAATAGCTTCGCCGTATGTTCCCTCGTTCATAGTACATCGAAGGTGTTACACTAATATTTTTAACTTAGTTTCGTGTCATCAATCCTTATTATTCCAATCAAAATGATTGTTCCAGGTGACGAGTAAATCCTGCAAGGCTCTGAGCTTAATCTTGCCTTCCAATATTAATTTTACCGAAATCTGTCTACCAAGTTGTAAATCTGCCCCACAGAATATTATCTACCTTACGGGGTTATATAGAGGGGATACAATCTTAAGGTTGATTTATTGCCAGCTGTCTAAGATTAAATGGTTAATTTTGATTATTTATTAAAAATGAGAGTTAGTTATTTATTTTTTGCAATCTGAATGAAGTGAATTGCTTTGTGAAAAAACTTGTTTTTTCTGATTAAAAAAATATGTACCTAAGCTGTTATCATAGAAATCATAGAATAGTGTTCCTATTAATTTTACAGTAGATACATTTATTTACAGAAACGAAACTAAACTACTAAATATTTACATTTTACTATCTTATTGATTGTCTAATCATTAGACACTTAGGCCTGTATTCAGAGACCTTACTCAAGCGTCGATCTGTGCTTGAGCGTCGATTTAAGTATCGTTTCTTATTCAAGAACGTTACTTGAGAGTAGTTTTGCTGATCAGAGTTCAGCTGAGTCGAGTTCAGCTGAGTCGAGTTCACCTGAGTAATTCCTTATTCAAAAACCTCAATCAAATGAAATCGATGCTTGAGTTTGACATTTTTCAAAGGAATCTGAGTAAATGCTTGAGAGTGGTCTGGACCACGCTTGAGCATTTACTCAGATAGCATTTTTGTTTTGTTTTCAGTAAAAATGGATATTATATTCGATTCGTTGTATTTTCGAGGTCATCTAAGCATGCTAGAATAACGGACACACAAGACAAGACTTCAAAATATGCATGGGGACCTTGTTTCTGTTTCATACAGACAAATGTTATAAGGACTTGTGAATTTATAGTTAGTATTAGCACAGATAAAAGAATACTATTAGTTTAGTCTTGGTAGGTAGGTACTCATAAGGATTACTTACCTACTTTATTTATGTCGAAAATTCTACCTACGTACATAACCTAAACACACTTGGTTTGGCTGGGGTAAAATAAAAAATATATTGACAAAACTACCATAATGTTTTTATTTAATATTTTACACACACTTATTTAAAACGTATTAAATAAAGTTTATAGGAGTCACGGGAAACAGCTAATCGTTAGATCATGTCCAGGCTAAGCTTGTTGAGAGAGATCCTTCGTGTCTCGTCATCTTCAACGAGTGCTGGTGCTATCTTCCACAACGTTTGTGTCTACAAACACTACATAATGCATCAGACCAGGGCAAGAAGCACTACCGCCGATAACCAAGCAGTATTACCTGTCTTTGGTCAAACCGTAAAAATAAATTCATTGATTTCACATTTTCATCCCGCGATTTGGCGATTGTTGAAATTTGATTGACTTGCTTGACGACTGACGTATGAATGAATGAATTTGTCAGTTTTCTAAAGTCGTTCCGTTACACGTTATTTTTACTTCACTTTCGAGAGTCGCCATTAATTTTTCATCCAGGCATTTTGAATTTCTGCGTATAACGGAATGGAAGTACAAAATAAATTAAAAATGTAAATGAGAACTGAAAATGAATAATGAGACTGAATTCATAAACAAAAAGGAATCGACACTTGAGACTCGATTTAGCTAAGCATTTACTCAAGCAACGTTCTTGAATACAAACGATACTTAAGCAACGAATCAATGCTTAAGCAGAGTTCCGCTGAACCGAGTTCAAATCGACGCTTGAGTCAGGTCTCTGAATACCGGCCTTAGACTTTTATCTCAATCTACTACAGTCATTAGACTCTAATGACTGTAGTAGATTGAGATAAAAGCCAAACATCGTGAGGAAACCCACGGCTAGTCAGCCCCACACGTATTGACCTTTTCCTTTTCTGTGGATATGGCCGGCAGCTAAGAGGATGGTTTAGCTTGCCTTCTGACTCTGTTTAAATCATATAGTAAAGATGTAAAAGCCTGAGTCCATGTAGTAGATAGGTTTGCAACCTGTCACGTGAATTTGCAATATAAATAAATATATACTAAAGGCTCACATTTTGCCTTCAGTACAGTGGTCGTCAAATTGTACTTCTTCTAACAAAATCTCTAGGTTATTATTGTCCCGAGAAAAATTCTAGTATCTAACACGAAGCTTCTAGAATAAAACTAGAGCGTTCAAACCAGTTTGCGTAATTTACAAAGAGCTTTATAAGCTACATAATTTGCGTGGAGAATAATTTCCTACGAATCGCTGTTGGTAATGAGTTCGGTAAGTAGGTGTCACGGTGATTCATGCAACCACGGGGATCGTGCCTCTATAAATAAGCAGGTTACTTAGTCCTGATAGATGTTAAAGTTACAAATGTAGAAGTACCTGAGGTTAATTGTCGGTTACGGCTTTTAAAGGCGTTAGGCCATGACGGAGGCCTTTAGATTTAAAAAAAGCAGAGTCGGCCACTTGCTCTAACTTGTTTTTGCAAAACAACTATAAATCAACCTCTACATTTTTAGTTTTATATGCTTTCTATAACATTTTAAATGTCAGCTTGATTATTTGAAAACATAAATAATAGCCAATTTTTTACTAACCGCTTTGTGAAACAGGGTTTGAAAGTTAATTTACTTTTGCCGTTATACACAGTCACCCGTACGAGTTGGTATTGTTTGTCGTTAGACGTCACACGTCTCATCCATCGAGTACTTCATTTGTCAAAAACCCCCTTAATTATTCAAAAGGCAACACGAAAAACGAGAAAAACCCAAAACGGAAAAATACAGCGTTACAACAATTCACAGTAATTGCGTTACGGCCGGCACGAACTCCCGAATTTTGCTGAATTTTTACTTTAAATTTATTTTTTCTTGTCACTCGTTTGTACATTTAAATTCCAATTTTTAAAAGCTGACTCGAATATAATCATTATAATGGAGGATGCGCAAACATTTTTGCAAATGATATCGCTACAGGCAACAGACCGGTCCTGAAAACAACAGCTGTTTGCAAAGTTTGTCAAAGGTAAAGTTAAAGCTTAAAATTTAACGAACATTGCAGAACAAGCTGCCTAAAACATCTATTTTAAATATTTGAGACAGAACAACATAATTCAAACTTAAAATGTATATCTACTGAATTAAGCACACGAAAATGGGTGCGCTGTGTACTTTGGTGGGTCACCTGGGTGAGCTACGGGGAATGCCTCCATTTTTATTACAAAAATATTGTAATAAAATAATATAAAGGTATTTGTTTTCCAAAGAAAATAAATCACAACTGTAATCCTAAAAATATCCGAAAATATATTAATAAAATTTAGTTAGAAAGAGCTAGTCTTGATATCAGCCTTATTTTTAAATTATTAAATGCTCGTGCATTTAGCAATTTAAAAAAAAGGCTGAATTGTCGTCAGTTAGTACGTCGAAATCTATTATTAAAAGTGAAATTGTAAAAAAAATTTCTGCACTTTTAATAATAATGAGTATTTTCTGAAACGAATTACCTTTCGCTGCAACGAATGAAAATCTAATTAACGAGCGTCGGATTGAAGACTAGGGACCCCTACAACATATTGCTTTTAATAAATATTATTATTGCTACGATTAATTGCCGTTTCAGCGAATATATTTCGTTCTTTTTTATATTCTCCATTTTATTATGTACCTAAGGTACTTTTAAAAAACATGATTGTTTTGAATATTTTTATTTTCTTTCCTTCGTTAAAGTTATAGTTCTAATAGTTTACAATTATCCTATTTAGCTATAAGATAGATCTTAGTAAGCGGAGCAATTAACGCGAAAGCGACGGCCGTCACGCGGACGGAAATAAATGAATGCAGGATTGAAAAGGCTGTGATTAAAACTGGCGGTGACAAGTTCCTAGAAAAGAACCAGTAGCTCAACTCTATTTATAGTAAAACTAGTTAATAGGTAATTAAGTACCTATATCAAAATGTTCCCACACAAACAATTTTGAAGTTATTGAGGTCAAAATTATCATGTGAAACTTGAGGATAACAGATAATTGATTTAAATAATATGTTTATAAGTACATTAACACCCACACCAAAAATCCATGTTCATTTGACAAATGAGAGAAGATATTCAAACTCACACATTTGAACTACAAAGAAAGAGCTTCTACTAAACGAAAGCTAATTACCTACTAGTGACGGAGTTTTTAGGCCTCCAGAGGGCCTCCGCGATGGTTTGACCACTGAAAAGCCTTTACATATAATTTTATTGTTACGCTGCCACTTGTTATCCATTCCAACGATCTGAGCAAACATTAACTTCAACGAATGAATAACGTCTTAGCAAGCTACACCACGAACGCTTCACTGGACTCTGAGACCAATAGATTAAGCTATGCTACTGCGGGCTTGTTAATCCGTGTATATGTTAACGAGAGAGCTTGTGGACACTTCCGACCCAATTAAACATAGCCTTTTACACCGCTATCTGTACGAATCGAAGCGTATTGCGGTGGACGCTGGTTAAATATTGCCTGTTCAATTTATAGGCTTTGGCAAAAAACGCTTTTCAGGTTTATTTTTAACATTATATGCCCCCTGATTGTGTAACTTGTCTCGGATTGTATCCAAGTTGTATCAAAGCAAAAATCACAGTAAATACTAAATACACAGGGGCTGGTGTTCATCCATCCCCTAACGAGTCCTCAAGTTGTGTAAGAACTAAATAAAATATTGATAGATGTTGCACAGAGTATATAATCAAAACTAAGCAAAAAATTATCACATAACCTTCAGCGCATTTCATGAGCCCGAAGCGTCCCGCTTCTGGACAAAGGCATCTCAAACTTCTCAAGCTTGTGTTTTTTAAATTTAAATTATTACATTACTAATAAAATGAGTAAGTATAATAAAATAATTATAAATTATATACGCAAAATATGAACTCGATCAATAACCCAGAACCTTCAATACATTCCACTATGTCAACAAAACTCAATCAATCAACTCAAATAAGTAATTTTATAAAGACAGATTGAGTCAGCCTTCCACGATTTTAGAGTTGGAGCATTCATTTTCGTTTACTCTTCGTATAATTAAGAATAAGAATAAGAATAAGAATAAATTTATTTCCATTAGTAATTAGTCTTTAACAATCTAACAGTGTGACATGTTTATTACAAACGTTGTTGACAAAGGTTGTAAGTATATAAAGTTAAAAGCTACCAGCATACATTAACCACCCTCTTCAGAAACAAGAGTTTCCACAAACAATTGTTAATTTTATCATTCACACAAAGTAGATAACACGACACAGTATTACACACTGAATCATGAACATAACTACTGATTTGTGTACTAGAAACAATAGCCACACCGTTTTGGCAACAAAAAGGCTTTTACGATGCGAATCACAACCTTTCCACCACCGAAATACAAAGAACTTTGAACTCTATCTGAAGAAGAATAAAGGGCGAAGGAAGGCAGAGTTAATTTGGCACAACATTAGTTGTCAGGGCAGTGATATTGTGCCGGCCATGCATCATACTGATATACGACATAATGAGGATAGGAATTTACCGACATAAAAAGGTCTAAAGACAGTATTTGGGGCAAACGTAATTTGGTACTAAAGCATGTGTTATGGTGGACGTGATGAGGCCCTCATCTTTTACGATTATCTCATTGCTTCTTGCAATGCTGCAGCCGTTTTATTACTTACATAATTGAGACACGAAGAACATTCTATCCTAAGACCATGATTTTTGCTTCCATAGGAACGTTTTTCGAAAACATCGGTTCCTGTGGCTCTTTATGTCGGATTTTTTCTCCAAGTTTGAGCTAGTTAACATTTTAATTGATAAAAACATACGTAGTATCTCTACCTAATCTGTGATAAAAACTTTACTGCGAAAAGTCCACAGATAAAGCGTAAAAAAATATTAAGTATTTACATTCTTGTGACTGTAAACAAGAATGTAAATTTTTACGTTTTTCCCATTGACACTGTGGTTTTTCCCAAGATGATAATAACTATCTGTGTTAGTACACATAGATAGACAACAAACAAACTAAAATAGATTTCTTACAGTCCAATATAAATGTATTATCAAGTGTGATTATGCTAACTGTGAAATGTTTCATTCGTGTGAAATGTTTGTGAAATGTGTTTAGAATCGATCAAAAGTAAAGGTTGAAATTAAATTTAAACTCTGAAACTGACCGTTTAGATTTAAAGACAACATAAAGATTTTCAAAATTCATCTCGTAGAAGTTACAACCAAAAATCTTCAAAGAATCTACATATTCCAGCTTACTAGAGCTTTTACGGTAGCCGCTGTTTAGTAAACAAGAGTGGCAAAGGATAGATTAGAGGCTTAATATGTACGACATGCTCATTATTTTGTCACTCAGTTATGATTTATTAGGGACTCACCATGTTGCAAAATGTGAGGACATTATAATTAACAGGTTGATTTTTGTCTTTTACGTCGTATAATTAAGTCTTACCATGTAACTTTGTTAACATAGTAATTAAGTCGGTGGTAGCAAATGTAAATGTCTCTGCCGATAAAGAAGCGTGAATTTATGTATGTAATCATGTCTACAAAATAAGTGGTCTGTTTATTTTTAGAAACTAAACATCTTATTATGGTATATTTTAATATATCCGAGAGGGCGGTAGGAGAACAGTGGATCCGGCTGGCACAACACCGCCAAGAGTGGCGTGATAGAGAAGAGGCCTTTACCCAGCAGTGGCCTTTACCGGCTGATTAGATAGATAGATAGAAACATCTTACTACATATTCACATAACTTTACAAATACAATGAGAACCTGATCCAAGCCTCTGCCTGACGGAAGCGTGCCCAAAACAGTGGCAGCATTGATGGCAATACTGTTGTGTTGAGCCAACAGAAAGCGGCCAGACCTCGGATCAAGCGTCGCTTCGAACAGACACCCAGAAATAATGTTGAAAACACGATGGACCCCATGGTTCTGGTTCAAAAAGTTCATATAAACCCTAACAAGATTTACAAATAAAATTGTGCTGGAAAAAATAGTCAAAGAGCGTACCTGTGAAAATATCAGTAAACAGACAGAAAAATCACGTGAAAACATCCACCTTTAAACCAGTTTCCAAACAAAATACGTAATCAAAAAACTTGCCGAACTCGAAGTGAAAATAAAACCCTTTTTTGCCGCCATGTCTCTTGGGGGCTCACAACGATCCTATTTGCACTCCGAAACCGTATTCAAGTAATTTTATTTGCCGTGAATGGCATGTGGGTTACCAATTTAGTGGCGCTTAGAATTACATTGCAAGCGACGGGACTGCCTGCATCAACTATTCAACAGTCCGGTTGACCTATATCGCTCACGGCCTGCTCACATGTACACGGAAGCTTGATTCACTATTTCTTTGATAAACAAAATATCCGAAACCGAAACTCCTACAAATTGCACAGGTAGTAATAGAAACTAATTGTCTAGATTAGTACCTAGCTTATTGTATTATATATCTACTTACATATACCATCGCCTTAGGGTTAAAAAAAAAACCTGTTATGATGTTATATTGACTTCTAAATAAATAAAGAAATAAATAAAATAAATAAATCATACATCCGAAAATGACTTACAAGTTCCGTTATAAAACATATGCAAACGGGTATTTATCACGAATTTTACCTTTAATATTCACCCGACATTTCGACCGGATTGCACCAGCCGTGGTCGCGGGAAGACTGAAGTATTGGAGGTACCGCCACAGCAAAGCGAAAGCGTTTATTCAACTACCCTCACTTGATCTTCATAAATGTCAATTAGGGCCGGTTCACACTAGGGCAACACACTACACTAACAATGTCCACATACCAAAGACGATTAATATCTAGATATTAATCGTCTTTGCCACATACTGAGATGATCTCACATGACGAGTACACTTGCAATGCAATCACTGGATGGACAAGTTCCGGCATGTCCAAATTTTTCAACCAGCATTTTTTATAGGAAAAAGCCGCTTGAAAATTGTAGGGAATTTTCTGAAAATCATACAGAGTCAAACGCATTGTCTTGGCATTGTAGGCTATGCTGTATGGAATGTTTAAAAATAACATTCCATACATTTCAATCTCCGCGTTCAATTTATGCTCAAATTTTAGAATTAAGCCAATACTGAAATTACTCTGTAAAATCGAAGCCTTTTGAATTGTTCCAAAGTTAATAAGCATCGCATGATTCTAATATCCGGGTCGGAGCGACTTGCAGGATGCGTGATCAAACAGCAATTTACTGCTGAAGGAAATGAGTACCGTACACACTACGCACATAATACGCACGTTCCCAATAATAGGGCACTTGGAGTCTCTCGACGCCTACGTGTCGCCTTGTTTGCACTGGAACATGCTGTGACCTGCTTCAAAGACCTGGGTTCAAATTGATTAGGTACTACGTTTGCAAATAGCACCTTTACTCGTAAGATCTTTGAGTGTACATAACAAAATGTTTCTGTCTAGACATGTTTTTGATTACACAGATACGTCGAACGGATGTTTTAAAGAAGGGTTACGGTTTTGTTTCCTAATAAAACAGCGACCATATTTAAAAGCAACAGCTAGGTACTTGCAGGACTATTTTCCTGTTTGTTGGCAGGCCCAAAATCCTCCACGCATAAGTGCCTTTCAATTAAGATTAGGCTGTTCACCAACAAAACTTGGGTTTGTTTGATATTTTCCATAAAATCAGATTTCCTAAAAACCGATATAAGTCACAAAACGCTCGTAATCTACACTTTTCTTTCTGCTCACTCTTTAATTAGGTTACATTGACTTCGCTTGCGGTGTGGATCTTACTATTAGATTTTCTAGCTTAGTTATTTAGCAATTGCTGCCAGATTCTTGGGCACAATGCCTCAGAAGTAAAGTCACCGTAGGCCAAGGAAGATTTGGTCCAGATAATAACATTACATTCGTGATAATGATATTACTTTTTGTTAGAAAACAAAAGTTAAACAAAAAACGTACCTGTGTGCGAAACAAAGTGTACAAACACAAGAAAGATGAAAGAATAATGTTGTCTCTTGAGGCCTGTGTAAATATTTGAAGGGCATTATATGGGCCGAAGAGGACTCGACTAAAGAAGGAATATACAATTCAGATAAAAACTACGACTTGGATGTTGAATGGCCTTCGTAAGGGACTTTTCTTTGTTGAGCTTTTTTTTTTGATTGAAATGAAATATAAAGCTTGGTACGTAGGTAGCTTTATAAAATTACGAGGTCACCATTCTGTTCTACCCATATATTTTTCTGTTTTGTACTTTAAGTAGAAACCTGTAATTGACCATTCTCATGTATTTCTGTACAAATTATATCTTTATGTATCGCTGTTGGTTTCCCAATAAATAAAGATACTAGGTATAGTGCCTCCGTTATCAATTCAGTCGTCGGACCTTTAAATGTCAATAACAAATAGGGATGTGCATTGTGCAACGCTTTTCACATTTTCTTTCTAAATATCTTCAAAATTATCGATATCAACTATACACAATCAAACCCTAATGAGTGCGAGGGAGATAGACTAATTAGAATTATATAGTGCCCGAAGAGTTTATAACGCGAGCACTATAATAGACTCCATTACAATCTTAAGACTAAAAAAAACAAAGGCTACTTTTGATTCTGATATTCCCACGGGAACGGGAACTTTTCACCGCGGGTAACACCGCGGGGCGCAGTTAGTCTTTCATAAAAGGTATACACGGTGATTCATTATTGGTATGTTATCCTGAAAAGGGGTCATTCACCTCATCAGTGTGAACAATATTTGTTCTACGACTTTTTGAATTTCGATGTTTTTCATTAAAGAAATTGTTGAAGAGTTGGCCACTTGCTCATACGAACGAACAAACGATTGAAGAAATGACTAGCAAAGAAGAAATAAACACAGAGCAACCATATAATAATCAGCTGATCCCTGAAATTTGCCGGTGACCTTAACCACTGACCAGTGGCGCGTGTGACGAACAAGAGGGCGGGCGATGAAAATATTCAAACTTTTTTGGCAAAAGATTTAACAAAAAAGTTTTTGTTTGAAAAACTGAAAATTGGAATTCACAAGATTTGCACCTACACAACTGTTCAATTTCATGGTCACAAAATCCCCCTTCCGGGATAACATACCAATTATGAATCAAGTTGTATACATTTTCAGTCACAAAAAACAAAAGTTAAGTTAAAAACAAAAGTAACCGCTTTACAGCCCCAGGCCTTTTATTTCTGCTTCATACAAGTAACAAAGGTTTTTCGTTAAAACTTACGAGTCTAATATTGCTTTTGATCTAGCTTAAAGCGTCAGAAACATGCAAACCGCTTGAAAGCAATATTTTGATTGTAAATTGCTGGGCTTTGAGCAACTATTATTTCGACCCCGAAATGCTTATGACAGTACATACGTTTACTATAACTCTCGAAAATTGTTTCTTTTGGGAAAGAAAAGGTATTATTAATTATGTTATTATGAAGTATCAGTCGAAGACTATTTTTCTATATTAAGGTGGGCCTTCCCGGTGCGTCTATCATCGACGCGGGCATAGCTAAAAAGCTTGTTGTTTCATCCAGCGCAATGCTAGAAAAAGAAGCAAAGCGAAAAAAGAGAGATAGCGCCTCAGCGCTCGGCATTCAGTAGGTACTTTCGCCGCTCACTCGCTCACTCGAAAAATAGTGTGCGGAAATTTCATAAAAAGTGTTCCAGGAAATACGTGTTTTTCAGTAAGCCTTACAAGTTTGTAAAATAAATATTAGTCATTTAGAATCTCCATAAGATTTGCAAGGTTTCTATGACAATATTTTCTTTACGTTTACAATTTATGAGTACATTATGAACGGCCAAAGTTCAGGTAAAATTTATGCTAAAAGCAGGTTTTTGGAAACTTATACTGAATTTGTTTCTCAAAATTTTGATTTTTAGTTTCGATAGAAACCTAGATATAGTGCACAAGATACCTATTAGTCCAAAAGTTTAAAAGAAAGATCTGTTACAACGGCATAATCACGTACGAGCGTTTGTATGAAAAGTGAGCCGGGTTGACCGCTCTTAACGGCTTGAAGCGGTTTCACCATAGATAGATAGATAAAGACTATAATGACACACACACATTACACCACAGATGGAATATAGCCATACTCTGTGGTTTACTAAAAGGGCTTGCTCCTGGAAGAATTTATGTCGTCAAGAAGCGCTCGTGGCAAAGCTTGCTAAGACGTTCTTGATAGATCGTCGAAGTTAAGCAACGTTCTGAGCGGTCACAACTTGGATGGGTGACCGCAAGTAGCATTATTAGCTGAGCGCTTCCGCGCTTCGGAGGGCACGTTAAATTGTCGGTCCCGGCTTTTAAAGTCGTTAAGCCATGACGGAGGCCTTTAGGCGGCCTAAAAACTCCGTCACCAGAGTTGACCACTTTCTCATACGAACGAACGAGTAACTCGTTCAGAATGTACAGTGTTCTTAACCTATTGTCAAAACGTCGCCAATTTGCTCCAAGTATCGATGAGGTGTCATGAAAAGATTCATCTTGTTTTATATCACAATACTGTACAGATTGAAATGAAAAATAAACTCAAGAAACAGGGTCAGTAAATTTTTCACAGTAATATTCGACTGGTACGAAAATAATATTTCTCTTTTAATTTATTTTGTAAACAAAAGCGTAGAGTGAAACCGTAAATAAGCACAGATTCTCACAAAGGAGACGTTGGGGATAGATTTGAATTGTTCGTCCTCAGATTTGATTGAATCGATCTCATTTCGTACACGTTTGTCGTCGGCAGTGAGGCCTCTGAGCGTCGCTATAACCGAGACCGAGTCCTGAAATGAATAGGAATCATCCAAATTGTATTTCAATGAGCTAATGACGCCCACTCTGAATAAAAGGACAGTTTGAAAGCATTCCGATTACAGAACAAATCTGTTTATTGAATTGTAAGTGTCATGCTCCCCAGCAGAACCATCCCGGAATTTGAATATGAGACTTTATAGGAAAATTTGTACATAAATTGTACATAATTGTCGTGCAATTTCTGAATTTCAATAGTATCAATTATGAAGATCTGCAGATTTTTATTTTTATTTTTAGAAATCGAATCATGATTATTATCAGCCACTGCTGTCCCTACGAAAGAATCTTCAAATTATCGTTTTATTAGATGTGCAATCCAATACATCGTTTTTATTAATTATGTAGTAAAGTAAATCAAGTTTAAAGTTTTAGTATTATTTTTTAGTCAAATACAAAATGTAAAGGTCATCAAATCATTGCTGTCAAATAAATTGAGGAGATTTTGAGGTCGTTAGGCAACTTCAAGTCAAGAAAAAGTTAACAAACCTGATAAGTTTCAATTTATTGTCTTACGTCTTGAACCCTGTAGCGCAATTTCATTGACCATAAAAACATGATCCGAATGACAATCAAGAAGAAGAAGAAGAAGAAGAGCAATCATTAGTTTTCCCAACCAATGCATTCTCAATCTGCTCTATATTCCTTCCCTTGGTTTCTGGCAGAATGGTCACAGTGACCACGATAGCCAGCAGGTTCACTGCAGCGAAGCCGAAGAAGGACACATGTGCTCCGAAGGTCTCGGTCACGGGCCCGAAGACAACCAGCTGGACGAAGGTCATGAACCACGCTAGCCCAGATAGAATGCCCATCATCTTGGCTCGAATCTGAGGACAATCATATTTTCATACTAATTTTACTTATTATATGCACTCAAAACCCGGAAAATCAATTGATTCTTGGATTCCAAGTTACAACAATTAACGGTCAAATTAGTGACGAATCATTTTGCAAAAAAAATAAAGTTAGTCAACTCTTAACGAACTAACCATTGACCTTATGGAACTTTGGCAAAATGAATTTTGTTATAACGTATATACAGCGTGATTCATAATTGGTATGTTATCCCGAAAAGGGGTTATTCACCTCATCAGTGTGTACAACATTTGTTCTACGACTTTTTGAATAATGATGTTTTTCATTGAAGAAATGACTAGCAAAGTTTCCTTCAGAAATAAACACAGAGCAATCCTTTAATAATCAGCTGATCCATGAACTTTGCCGGTGACCATAAATAACTACTGGCCAGTGGCGCGTGTGACGAACGAGGAAGGCGGGCGATGAAAATATTGATAATGATAGATTTACCAAAAAAGTTTTTGTATGAAAAACAAAAAAATTTGAATTCACAAGATTTGCACCTACACAACTGTTCATTTTCATGGTCACAAAATCTCACAAAATCCCCCTTCCGGGATAACATACCAATTATGAATGACGTTGTATGCCACCAACTAGAATCCGCAGAGTTGAAAGTAACATCAACAAAATTATATTACACATATTATTTGTATTCATAACTTAGACCTGGTTTTTTAATAATAATTCTTAAATGTCTTAAATATTTGCACACACCTCGAGACTATCATTGTACAATCTATTATACTAATTACTTCTCATCAACAAACAATGATAAATTATTCTCTTCCTGTGTTTGCTTGAATTATGAATGGAAACCAAGCCACAATAGAAGCCAATATTTTATTTACACAAGATAATATTATATTAGTACAGCACAAATATGCCACGTGGCATGTTGTCGTCACCAGAGTTGGCCACTTGCTCATACGAACTTACTTACTTTTAGTACAAAACACAACTCACGTCACGTAATTCTGACAGTAAATCATTTTAGTAAAACTCCATTTATTTTAAGAACTAACTAAATAATCGTTCAAAATAAGCAATTGTTAGGAGATTAGGAAATAACAATATGTAAATATTATTCATAGCGTCTGTAACATTTATCTCGCGAACAATTTAAATCTTATTGGTATGCATTGTATGGGGTGACAAGTATTTTTGTAAAAATTAATTATTTTTATATAGAGTCACAAATACGAAATACGCAGAAGACTTATTCAAAATGTTTTATGCCTATTTATAGTAACCGGTATGATTTAATCTCTTGTTCATTTATATAGCCATTTATTTCAAGTCCAAGTTAAATAAAATAGATCTATTCTTCAGTATTAACCAATGGAAACTATTAAAATGTGTTTAACAAAACAAAGCCATAGTTTATTTTGTGCCATGACATAAAAATATTATAATACAGCTTCCATTAACTCAACATTATTATATACTAAAACAAACAACTCCGGTTCAGACGATTAGGTCCATAAATTTATCACTACTCATCGACATTGTACAATGAGCACAAAATAAAACTTGTTACAAAAATTAGATAACCTCAACGGCTGAAAATAAATAAATCAATAGTAAATACCTGAAAATTGAACATCTCAGACACGATGATAAAGGGCAGAGGAGAAACGCCGGCCGCGAAAGCAAATTCTCCAGCCACCAGTACTGCAACTGGCAGCCAGCTTGGCACAACGCCGCCAGCATTCTGGATCATGATGATGACGGCGAGCCCCGCGAACGCGACAACTGATATAAATGAGGTTATTGCTAGAATCAGCTGTGGAAAAAGAGAAGTCATGTGTCATATTGTGTCATTTTTTATGTGTTAGAAGAGTATGCTAATGTCAAAAATTTAGAGCTCAGACTGAAGCTACAATGTGGTAAATAGTGACTTAAAAGAGTTTTCTGTTCGTCACGTATATACTCACATAAACTAACATGAGGACCAGCATGGATGTGATAGTATAAGATTGAAATATTTAAGACGTAGTTATTACACTACAAGTTTATGCATGGATATTCATTAGACTCCATTGTAACTTCAGCTGAGAAAGTTTACAAAGATATCTGTGGTTCCAGTAGTAAACTAAAACAAATCAATTGAAAAGGCATCTGTGACTTCTCGTGTTAACTATTTCAATCTTATAGCCTTGAGATTTACTAAAACTTACCCTTCGTCCAAATCTCTCCACACACGCCATAGCCATGAAACAGCCTAATATCATGAAGCTAGGAAAGCTGACGCTCTGCAGCTCAGGGTTGACGGTGACTCCTGACTGCGTGAGGATGGTGGACGCGTACATGATGATAGCCATGCCACCGTTAAACCCTCGCAGAGACATGAGGATGAACATTATGATGAAGGCGTTTCGCCAGGGACGGTGTTGGACTGGAAATAAGCAAAACTACGTTATATTTCAATCTTTTTCTTCCATTTCTATGTTGTCATCTCAACACTCACCCCTTTCTTACTCATCTTTCACAGAATCCATCCATGTCTTCCTTGGTCTACCTTTACCCATGCCTATCATTCTTCTGGTGTATAAAAAGTAATAAAGTAGGTACCCAAATTGAGCAACGTATTTTATGCTAATAGAATTTGCTGTTTCGACAAAGTTATTGATAGTTAGGGAAACTTTGATACTTACAGATTTTGATACTTACAGATTTTGATAAAGTTGACGTTGGGTATAGACTTGAAAACTGCATCTTCGTGTTTGATTGCATCCATGTCATTTAGCACAATTTTGTCTGTAGCGTCCAAGCCTCGAAGGTATGCAATGGTAGACGCAGCTTGCTATGGATAGAAGTAAGTATGTTTTAAATAGTGTTGCTTTATCTGATGATAAAATTATAGAATACTGTTTCACTCTACTGGTACTGGGCATAAGATCAGAAAAGTGACATTCATAGGTACATAGTGATCTGACTAGGTAGGTAGATTTTACCTGGAGCTATTGTTAAACTTACTTCAACCTTCCCAATCTTCACCAGGTACACAGGTGACTCAGGTGCCAGGAGCATAAGCAGCGCGCTCAACACTGGAATAGGAGTCAGGATCCACAGAACAAGGTGGTATTCCAGGAATGCACCCATCAGATACATCACCAGCACACCGATATTCTGCGACAGCATTATTGTGAATCCGAGGATGCCTCGCATATTGTCTTGACTGATTTCCTGGTGAAACCAATTAGTGAATCATGAATCATGGAGGGGCTAGCACAAGGTTTCTGTAGTATTTTGTTCTAAACTTCTATTACGCACCTTAGGTAATACAATAAACATTATGCCGTGACAACATTACGATCTGGAGATCTTGTATTTGTTGTAGAAAACCACGAAAATTGATATTCTTTCATGGCATGAGCAAGCAATCACTTTAAATAAAATGATGAATGATTTAATATAATTATTTTGAAGAAATTGTAGAAGAACAGTTACCTTTATGTACATCGGAATGATGTTGTAGCAGGCAGCAGCGGCTATGCCAGCGAAGATGCGTGAGATGATCAGACATGTAGGGTCTGATATCAACGTGAGGACCCAGCATATCTGAAATTAAAAGTCATTAATAAATAACATTTCTGTCCGTCTGTCCGTCTGTCCGTCTGTCCGGAAAACTGCAATTTGGTATGGAGATTGGAGATTATTAAGATACAAAGGTACTTAAATCATGCCAGTAGACTCGACTTTTTAACTCGGGAATACTTACTGCCTGCACTATTCCAATAGAAGCAATCCCAAGCCTCCTACCGTAGTGGTCCACGACCCAAGAGTAAGGGGAGGAACAGAAGGCGGCCAGCAGAGTTGGCAAACTGGCGATCCACGATACCTCGATGTCAGCGAGAGGCCGGCCAGCTGGCGATTGCTCTGACTGCAGCAGCTTCACCACGGGAGAGATCCAGCCGATCTGTAGCCCGTAAGTTATCACTGAGAAATTTACTGGAGGGCAAAAGAAAATTAATTTTTAATTTTAATTTAATTTTTAATATTATAAATACTTAGAATTAAGATGGTTTTTTTTTACGCATGTTGTGATACCCTTTAATTATGGGAGCACTAGTTTTTGTTTTCTAATATTTGGCTATCAATTGATGCATGTACGTACAGTGTAACCCTATGTTGGGAATCCTTTTTTTATAATAAGCTATAATGTGTCCCACTGCTGGGCAAAGGCAAAGGAATCCTTAAAATTAAATAAATAAAGAGACAAACATATTTTTTCGTAGACGAGTTATGTACTTGTCCTGCCCTCGCTGTATTTAAAAATAAAGTAACAGAGATTGTCAATCTCGTGGTGACTAACTTGGATGAGATGAAAGAGGTGCAGTTTTACTACGGCAATCAATGGGGGCAATTCTGAGTGTCGCAAAAGCTAAACTAAGCTAGCTAAAATTGTTGCCGTCCTTTTTATTTCTATCGCTATGAATGGGACGGCAACAATTTTAGTTAGCTTAGTTTAGCTTTTGCGACACTCAGAATTGCCACTAATGTTTGCATGATCTAAAAAAATGTTATTTTTATTTTTATTTACATACGTTTTAATTTATGGTAAGTCATTTTATTCAATCAATCACAGAAAAATATTTCTATTAACACTTTTAAACTGGATTTTCATCACGAAATTATAAAGTTTAAGTTTAGTCACTTACCTAACAAAGCTACTCCCCACTGCACGTACGTGTGTCCCTTTTTTGCACTTGGTTTCTCGGTCTTTGAAATTTCGAACGTCATTTTCACTTGAATATATTTGGAGTGAATCCAAAATACTTTTTCTTCTGTTCTTTAAATAGTTACTTTGTTGTTTTTTGATATCGCTTATCACATATTACTTTTTTAATGATGCAACGTTTTTTTTTTATTATTCAGTCTTAACGACATTCACGTACAATTACAAGTGATTATGCAATATGTATGACTCGTAGAATCTCAGGAGATCATTTTAATTGACGAATCATTGAACGTCATGGCAATTTTAATCTAAATCGTTACTGAACAATACTAAGTATACTTTGTCAATATTTTACTTCACAACGTGACTAAGTAGTTATTGAAATTACTAACATTGAACCTAATACAATTTGATACCAAGATTGAACATTGTAATAATATTTCCACGCGTTTTTTTGACGCGCACAAAAAACAGTTTTTTATAAAATATCAGTGCTGATAAATGATACCAAAATGTCAATTCCACCGAAAATAAGTTTATAAAAATCATGAGAAAATGTAATACCTTTCAGTTATCGAATGTTAATGAAAAGTAAAGTCCCATTCGTCATGAATATTTAATTTCATCGCACGAATCCATATTCAGGTTCTACTTATTTAATAAAGGCTGAATCACGGTTTTTAACTCAATTTTGCTATAAGAGTAGTACTGAATAAACATTAAATTATTTTGTGTTGAAAGTTAACTAGATTAAGGTTTTAAATTACATAATTATTATATCTATATTTTGTTATAAAAATATCTTTAAAAGATTATTAAACTCTATTGGAAGTTGGAATTTATTTATAGATTATGTGTTATGGTAACCAGATGATTGATATAATACTTAGATGCATTTTTTTTGTAAATACATACATATTATAGATAGAAAAACATCCAGACGCGGAACAAATATCTGCAAAACTTGCAAAACTTGCTTGTATCGCGGCGGGATTTGAACCCGCAACCTCCGAGTCTCAGGCGAGCCTACGCCCACTGCGCCACAGAGGTCGTTGGCAAATAAAAATATTTCTTAGAAATCTTTAAAAACTAGCATTTAAAATAAAAATTACCAACTAATATGAATCCATTACAGTATCTACGCATGATTATAAACATCATTGATATCAATTGAACTGGTAGTGGCACTTTAGTGAATTGAAATCACAAACAAAAGACCGATGTGTGTTTACGAGTAGGTACTACATAATTTTTTGCAGTTTATGAGATACACTTAAAACATTACCCTCCTTTTCTAGGTAGTCGGATAAAAGGTAGCATAAATGTTAATCCAGGGTATAAGCTACCACCATACAAAGTTTCATTAAAATCTGTATAGCCGTTCTTAAGATAGAAATGGTGTAACTAATCCCTCTTCATTTTACACTAGCTGCGCCTTGCGGTGTTTCCCGCGGTGAACAGTTCCCTTTCTCGTGGGAATACTGGGATCAATAGTAGCCTATTATTTAATCCAGGGTATAAGCGATTCTGGTACCAAATTTCATTCAAATTTGTCCAGCCGTTTGAGCGTGAAAGAGTAACAAACACACTCACACATACATTGACTATCACTTTTATACGAGTTATATCCATCGTAATTTTCAAATATGCACATTATACACGTATAAAGTCATTTTATACTCATTGAGATGTATTAAAGAGTCACAATCTAATAGCTGACAACACTCAAAAAATGTGCAAGCAAATTCAATGTTCTACTATGACGTTTGACATTTAAATGTAGACATTATGTCGTTTGTTTTAATGTTCAATGTCGCTTGTACGCAAAAAAGAAAAACTCGGCGCACTACGTAGTGTGCGCAGAGTTTTGGCGTTTACATTTTATTTGTCTGATTGTGGCTCTATAATACATCTCAATGTTTATACTCAAGTAAATTTCAGAGCACCTTTAGGTAATAAGGAAGGCAATTTAAGATCAAAGCTGTAGCATAAGATGCTTTTAAATAAAACATCTGACTTTAACATCCCTTAGCACTCGTTTTATTTCTCACAGGTTTGTGATTTGGTCAATTTGACAACTAACTGTACTAGGTGAGTCTCCAACAAGTGATTGGTATGCCATAGGCCTCTACATCTTTTACTAGATGATTTATACTGAGTCAGGAGGCAAGCTTTGCCTACACTTAACGGGACACTGTAGTGCCTGGGACATTGTTGAGATGGGACACTAGTGCCTGGGACATTGTTGAGATGGAATTGGTATGCAGATCACAAATTAAAAATGAGTAAACAATGAAAAATAAAATAAATAAATATCCTTGGACATTCCACACGACGTCATCTAGTCCCAAGCTAAGCAATTTAATGCTTGTGTTATGGTAACCAGATGACTGATATATTACATAAATATATTTTTTTTTAATCATAATAGATGTATTTTATTAATGTAATTAATTTTATTAATGTCTATAATGTATTTTATTATAGGTAATCGGTGCTTTAACCGAAATATCATCTTACTGATAATTTCGTCTTCTATGGCTTCGAGGCCGAGTGGTTATGGCAGCCCGGCTAAACGATAACCCTCGCTTGTATCTCGCAGGTTCGAATCTCGTCGAAGCCGTTAACAAGATTTTTTTCATTTACAAATCATAATAGAGTAATAATTAATTAATATAATATAATTCAATATAAGTTTTCACGTTTTGCAATACGAAGGTTGTAAATTTAAAATCCGGACCGAATATTGCTTCATTATCATTATCATCATCTACCTACAGCCCACCTACTTGGTTTAGGCCTCTCTTAGCTTGTGCGTTTGTTCTTCTGTTAGTCATTGTAATTAAAAAAATCAGCACAATAATCGTCAAAAATTATGGGTATCTCAATAATTTTGAGTGAGAAACTGGGGCTAAAGGTACGTCCCACTGAGCCTCCAACCATTTCCAATCGGATCCCGGCTCGTACATTTACCAAATGAAGCATAAAAGCGTTTATAGGTTGATTCGGGTCCGCTGAAAAGAACGAGTTTATTAATATCTATAAAACTCGCTTTTCATGTTTACGATGTAACAAATGAGTAATACAAAAGCAGTCTAAACTCGCCTTTACTTACTTATTCTGATTGACTTTCAACAAGCCCTTATTCGCATATCGTTAATGGATTCACTGAAATAGCTGTAAAAAAAATTGACAGTATTTTCTATCGACGACCTCTGTGGCGCAGTGAGCGAAGGCCCGCCTGAGACGCGTAGGTTGCGGGTTCGATTCGCACCACGGGACAAATGTTTTTACCTCCTTCACATGAAGATAGTAAATGAAGACGTTGCAACTATTAATTAGATTAGTATTTTAGATTGTTAAGGGATCGCTTTTAAAAAAAAGCTAGGCCCACACCACCAGGTTCTTGCCTGATTCTTTCCCTGGTGTAGGGAGTCGCGTTGGAACAGGCATTAGAATCACCTAGCATGTAAAACGATACTTAAGTGATCCTTGAGGTCCTACAAGAATAAATGATTTTTCTTTCTTTCTTTCTTTCTTTCTAGAAAGTCATAAAAAAAAATTTTTTTTTCAGTAGGACCTCATGATCAAACAGAAACATCTAACATGCTAGGTGATTCTACGAAGAAAAATATTTGGGAAAGAATCCAAGGTTTTACATTATTTTTATATCTATCTTTCAGTCCATTTTTTCTCAGTGCATAAGAACGTGGAACTTGGTGGAATAACCATAATTGTCAGTCGCATTCAATGCTTATTATTAGGCTTTGTTTTGAGTGGGTGCGATAAGTATTATTTTATTTGTGTAAGTGTGATCTGAGGAATTACTGCTCCAATTCTGACACTTTCACCTCTAGAGGTGAAGAAAACTATTTATGCATGCTATATTTATTCAGATATCACCATACCCCGTGGATTCACTAGACCTCTTGGCACCTGCTAGATGGATGGACGACATAGTTGCCGTACAGGGTAAGACCTGGATGCAAAAGGCCCAAAGTAGAGCTGATTAACGGTTATGGAAGGAGGCTTATGCCCAGCAGTGGGTCACAAAAAGCTGAATATGATGACGACGATGACCACCATTCAGCAGCCAGTAAATCTTTAAAACAAAACAACAAACACTTTAGTTTTCGTTTTAAGAAACGCTCCTGCAAGATTTCTTTTGGAATAACTACTTAGTTTGTTGCAAGTATCGAGAGGTGCACGGAAGCGATAGAAAACCGTTCTATTTGAGTTATTGCCGCCGAGACTTCAATCCAGAAACGATTTCACCGAGGGAGCTCTCGACTCGATATTTCCACAACACATTCTGTTACCGAAACGATTCTATTGCCTTCATGTTCAGAGCAGGCAAACTGGGAAATAAGGTAGCTGATAGTGTTTTTTGATAAAGTTTGCTTTTAATATTGATCGATAAAAGGAAATGGTGAGGTGGAGCAGAGTGATAACCGATTGCTGGGCCCTTGGGCGCCCTTATAGGAGGAATGTAGGTCGTCCGCTTGCCCGATGAGTCGACGACATAATCAAAGCAGCAGGTCTGAGTGGCGCAGGATAGAGAAAGTTGCCACAAGCGAAGATATGCGTATGCCCAGTTGTGTGATGATCTCATCATGGTAATGAAACAAACTTACACTTAAATAGTTTAATATTATTAATTGTTTTATTCTGCCCTACTCAAAGACAAAGGGAAAAATCTCTTATCATATAAGCTGGGATCACATTAACTTTTCTTTAAGCTGTGTGATTCTACACCTCTTTTTTGCGACCAACACTATGGAAAACCGTCGACAAAATAAGTTTTGGCTCGTAACATAAGCTAAAATAAAAAAACAACTCGTAAGGAAATTGTTCATCATCTCTTGCATCAGATCTCTAAGTAAAAGTAAGTTCGTATGAGTATAGGTAAGTGACCAACTCTGGTGACAGAGTTTTTAGGCCGCCTTAAGGCCTCCGTCATGGCTTAACAACTTTAAAAGCCGGGACCGACAATTTAACGTGCCCTCCGAAGCACGGAAGCGCTCAGATAATAATGCCACTTACGGTCACCCATCCAAGTAGTGACCGCTCAGAACGTTGCTTAACTTTGACGATCTATCAAGAACGTCCAAGCTTCGCCACGAGCGCTTTAAATAAGGTTTATAAGTAAAGAAAACCTTATTTATTTAAGCACAAAAATGTGACAAGATCCTCACTCACCAAATTGGAACACAAAGCTAATACAACTCTTTAAAAGCATTACAGTTGCGTCCAAGCTCCGGTACTCAGGAAATTAAAAGAGAATCTGAGATAAGGAGCTTCAGCTAGTTTGTAAGGAAGCACTTTCAGCGATGTAAATAACGAGAATAAATTAAAATTGCTCGTCGCGATGCTGTTTGTGGAAATTTGCAGCCGGTATTCTGTACAACAAACATTTCACTTTCAAAACTATCGTGAGTTGTATTAGACATTATAAAAGTACACGGGAAATTACTCACGTAAAATTATCGTCGATTCAGATACCGACAATGTTTCGATTCTTCCGGAGAATCTTCATCTGGGTATGAGTGTGGTCACTCCTCGCGGTCGCGTCTCACACTGTGAGTGTCACGTGAGTAATTTCCCGTGTACTTTTATAATGTCTACAACAAACATTTTTATGATCATGCTTGTAGCGTTAAGATTGTCTCAGATCTTTATTATTATTATTATTCAGCCATAATCGTCCCGCTGCAAGGCAAAGGCCTCCCCACCCTTCTTCTACTCTTCGCGACTTTACTTTACTTTACTCTTTTTTTTAGATCTTTAGGCAATTAAAAATCTTGTGGATCTCCAAGGCATCTTTTAAAGCTTAACTTAAGGTAAAGGTATGTGGAAGTGCATGGTACATGTCGACATTTCGCATAAATTAGCACCCCCTACAGGTTGCAAGCCACAAGCCCATCTTGTTCATAATACACAAGCAACAAAAGCATTTTTTTATGAAATTATTTTTGTATCTATTTAATGCTAGATAGATAATATCTGAGCATTAATATCTGAGCGCTTCTGGGCTTCGGAGGGCACGTTAAATTGTCGGTCCCGGCTTTTAAAGTCGTTAAGCCATGACGGAGGACTTAAGGCGGCCTAAAAACTCCGTCACCAGAGTTGGCCACTTACTCATACGAACTTACTTACTTAATGCTAGATGTATTTGCATGGCAAATGCTAAACATGATCGTGTTAACGCCTATTGACTCTCTGGGAAATGTAAGGGCCTGACCAAATCTTGTGACGGTGATGTTTTTTTAGAAATACACTTGCAGATTGGAACTCACTTCTGAATTCATTTTGGAAGTTGTTGTAGCTAAATGCACTCGCAGAGGTAAAAGGTTTCTAGATTTTGCAGTAAATTATTTTCTTCATGAAAACAGATTTTTAATGGAATTCAGTGGTTTCAAGTTCTCTAAATGTGTATTCAGTATGAATGATAGATGCTACAGTCACTTAGATAATATACCATTACAGTATCGATATAATAATATATTTATTTGATAGACATTGACGAGTGCTTGATATGATGAGAGTGGATAAATATACGACTACTCGAGGTAGACAAAAAAAAGATTGATGGATTGTTTGAAGGATAAAATTGAATTAGAAAGATGTAAGTCTTGAAATGACGGCTAAAAGAGGAAAATGTAAGAACAATAATGTTGTACCGACCCCTCTTAAGGTGGGATTAAGGGCTGCAAGATAATGACATTGAAAGAGTTATTGATCAGTAATTTAGTGTAATTCGTCGCTTAAATAGAAATTTCAATCATGTAGATATACTTATACCTATTAGTATATTGCATATTCGTATATGAAAGCTAGTTTTAGTATCAAAATATTTGCAATATTGTTAATTTTAAATGCATTATCACACCTTTTTGAAAAGCCACGAAGTTTACTCATTAGCGGGACTGTATTAAAAAAACCTGTTTAACATTTTATTTCCAGTTCCATGTAAAATGTCGTCTGGTTATTTTAATATGCAAACTATAAATATGTAAATATAACCTTTGTCCTATGCCCTTTGCTATGAAAAAGCTATTAAAATGTCTAGAGAAAATGTTTTGTGAGACAGCAGGGCGGCGCAAGTAAAAACACTCGTTCAACATAAGATAAGTTTTTAACATCTCATTTGATTTTTTTAATGTAATATTATCGGGCCTTAATCACGTATTGACTGATAAATTATAGTATAGTCTACTGGTAACATGTTACCTAAACCTGTGAACTGTAACGTCATCCAAAACGTCGAGGTAAATAGATGGATTGAATATGCGAACTATGACTCTTTGTCAATTTTCTTACACTCGTTCGTTCGATCGTTACGATCGAGTTTCGAGTCATCGCTTTGTTAAGAACAATGCGTTTAGAGTATGGATTGTTACTTAAATGTGGGTATGTAAACAAGTGCCATTGTATCTAAAAAAACCGCTATGTCCGCACGTTTCGACCCTTAGCTCAACAGGCATTTGTAAAAACGCCGGACAACGTTATGAGGTCGGCATTCGCCGACGCGGACGACAAACGAGCTCGCTGACCACTTTGTAAAGCGGATGGATTTACAGAGCTTTTTAATATCTCACTTAAAACCAGACCATGATAGTTGAAAACATTGAAACTGTTGTGCACAAAGTTGGTGACACTTTAAAGCTATCGCGAATATGGCGATAGAAAACTATATAGATGATAGCATCTATGTAGTTTTTGTGTGTAAATTGTAGTTTTTGTGCTTTTGTTTCGTTGTTTTATTCACACGGTTAGTTTCATGAATCATTTGATTTGATTTTGCTTTAATTTGAGATTTCTTTTTCCAACTCCATATGCCAGAACTAATATTTAATGGTGTGATATAAATATTGACATGCTCAAAAATAATATAATGCCACAAAACTACACTTTAAACTCTTTTGTAAAATATGTTTAATTTATTTTGTATATAAATTTCTAATGATTCTAATTACGTCTTCTAATATAACCTCAAATTCTTAATTTATTTTATTCGGATATACGACAATGAAACCAGCGGAGAAGGCGTTGGCGGGACGATATTGACGTGTTTGAGAAGGATAATCGTAGATCGCCAAAAACAGGGGTTAGTGGATGATTTTGGGGGAGATCTTTGCCCAGCAGTGGGACATAATAGGTTATTAAGAAAAATCAGATATACAATAATTCCAGACTATTCTTCTCTAATAAGTAGTTAACATTTAAGGAACATATAAAGTGAAAGTACCAATTCAAATAAAAATAATCTAACTTCCTGTGATCGTGCAAAACTACGAGATATCATACCGAAGTTCTAAAATTTCCTTTGAAAATAATCTTCAGCAGAAATTAAGTTTGTTCGGAGCCTCTCAGTGTTATTCCGCTATTTACAAGGCAATCTACATAAATTTCTCAGTAACCCGCACAGGGAGGGCTAGGGAGGAGCTAAGAGGAGCCGGACAAGAATACTATTTGTGCACCAACTTGCTAAAGTCGGATAGAATAATGTAACAACTAGATATACTAAAAATGTATATCAATGACCAAATAGTAGATGAAACCAATTGCTTGTTATGCATTTTAATTCAGATTTTAGTGTAAGAAAATTATAATGAAAAGTTCGTTTATGTACCGTGATACCGAAACTAATCTGTTTGTTTCTGTGTTTTCACAGTAAAATAGTTTTTGACAAGAGGTAGTTTTGAATGTTTGGAGTAAGTATGTAAAACTGTCAGTTATTTGTTCCCAAATTTTACTGTCAGTTATTTGTTCACAAACGTAATAATATACTAGCAAAGGCGACGATAAGGTCTAAAATATAATCTTTGATATTAGTAAGTACTGCTAGTTCTCTGTTAGCCGACTTTTTTTATGACAATTATTATTCAATAATTAACCGGCTTTTCTAACTTTAGTAGCAGCCCTACAGAGATGTTTGATAGCACCCACATTCATCTTTGCAAGACAGATGAGCTAATGCAGAGCCCGAAAAATACTTAATGTGCTTTTTATCGCCCCTCGACTACCAGGCTGTTCTTTTGCAGAAAAAGAGGCCTTAAACATTTAATGGGCTCCTCCAGCTGTCAGAAAAATGGCGTAATCGATGATGAAAATGTTTTAAACATTCGATTAGGAGTTAGGACATTCAAAGTTGATGACCTCTTTGGAGTAGAGGGTATGGCCTGAGACGCGGAGGTTGCGGCTCCGATCCTAGTCACGGGATTTTTTTGTATGTTCTGCGGATTTGTTCCGGGTCTGGGTGCATTTCCATCTAAAATAATTTATGCATATACTAATAAAGATATACTTATCTGTCATCAAGTTACCATACTTAACAAAATGCTAAGTGGCTTAGCTTGGGAAGTTGGGACTAGATTAACGTCATTTAAAAATGTCCAAAGATATTCAAATAAAAAAAAGTAGAAGGTAATATATTTTGTAGAAAGTCGTTTATCGATTCATTATTACTGAGTTATTCGTTATGGGCTTATAAGCTTTTACACGAGATTTTCAACCTGTTGCCAGCAAGCTTTGCTAAATTACAAAGTACGTAATAATGGATATTTCGTATAATATCCAATACTACACATGTTAATTAGTACTGATACATATAATTTTTACGCATTTTTAAATATAAAACAATTTGATTCAAAAATCTATATTTAATCTATATACTTTCAAGAAACGGCTTGTTTTTAAATAACTTTTCACAAGATTCTGTTTCTGTTTTAACTCGCTTTTGCTTTTTATCTCTTTTACACGCTGTCTGTCTCCTATAATTATTGTGATACTTGGCTTGTTTCTTTTGTTCGTCTATTTTAAATGTTTTGTATTGGTGTTTACAATGTTGGAGATTCAAATAAATAAATAAATAAATAGATTCAGACTTAAGAACTGGCTTATTTCCAAAGTGTATTACGATCTGCAGGAATTTTTCAGTGATTGAAGGTAATTGTGAGCTTTACTAAGCAGTTATTAAGTTTTTATATCGTGTACGTCCGAAGAGGGCAAACTGTTTGCACTTATATTTAAACGCAAACCTACCACCTTTGTAAAAATTTCAACAGTTTACAATAAAATGATCTATCTATCTATCTATCCTAACTCTCAATACGAGTATAATATTCCAGAAAGGTTGCATTGGAACTCTTAAAGAAAGCAACATCTATAAATAAACCATCTTTACCCAGAGCCAGGTGCTATCGGAAGTGGAGCTCTCGGCGCCCAATCTAGAACGTTTAGATCCGTCGTCAGGGGATTGTACGTCTGCTCTACAAACGATACATTCGAATCTAAACGTTAACACTAGACTATTACGCAGTACGCAAGCCTGCATGCAGCTTTACTACGAGTACATAGTAATGTAAGTTCGTATTAGCTAGTGGGCAAAGTTAAGCTGTGTTATGCCGGGTTGCAATATTCAACTTACTAATAACCGTGGATCTGTCGCCATAGTAATATTGTTATCTGTCAAAAAGTGTCCTACATTTTTGTTGTCTAAACAAAGTTGCTATGGCGATCAATCTGCGATCATTCGTAAGTTTAATATTGAAACCGGCCGTTAAACGACCAACAATGTTTATTTATGCTTTTTATAATCCGCTATCGTAAATAAATAATACAGTTTCCATTGTCAGAAACACGCACAATCAGATTACTAAAAATAATAGCTTTAGATGATCAATGAAATATTCACAAAACGTTTTACTAAAAGTTTAACAATAATAAGTTGAAGCCAGCTAGGTAAGTACATTGGATACGGTGTTCGGAGCATTCACTAAGGAATAGCAGACGATTGGAAACGTATATTTGTCACCAAGTCGTGACTAGGGTTGCCTCTTACGGGGAAAACATTTTAAATATATATTTTTTTAAGTTTTTTGGAGGAGAGGAAATTGGTCTCAATGTTAAATTAATTATTGCTCAGCATAGTTCAAAGTCATAATTAAAGAATCTCGTATTTAATCTAAACGCAGAAATTGCTGTAGGTAGGTATAATTATATCAGGCCATTTGTGAGAAGCAAGGAATAACAAAAACATAAATAATTCCGCAAGGTTCTATTTCAGACGATTATTTTAAGTGGCAGGTGTCAATTTGAGTAGGATTCTTGGAAACAATTTAATGGCGAGCACTTCGGTGATTATTAATTTTATTCAAAATATCGTTAAGATCGTCCAAAATTTCACATTTCAACCAGGAAGTTGATTTTATGGATTTTCTCAGGTCCAAATTTAATATTTATAATCGATATCGTACTCCAACATGACGACGCGACGCACCAAGAAAAATACATACATACATAAAATCACGCCTCTTTCCCATGGAGGTAGGCAGAGACCACGGATCTCCACTTGCTACATTCCCGACACACTTCTTTCGCCTTATTCACTAAAAATAAAAATAAAAAAAAATAATTAGGCAGAAACACAAGGTGCGTGGAGATGGCGATTTGACAACTGCGACAACTGAGGCCCTAATAGCCATGTGACATTTCGACAATCGCTTTCGATTAGAAACTAAAAAAAAATGTATAGGAATTGACATTCGATGACGAAAACTCGAGCGATCAGAAATGTCAAATCAAAGGTGTAGCGATGATAGAAATCGAATCGCTTCATAGCGAATGCCGGTTGGCTAGGCCCTCTGGAAAGAAGGGTGGGAGGCCCTGCAGTGGAACGATATGGACTAGAAATAATAATAATAATAAATAATAACAAGGTGTGCCGTGACAACCCTACACTAAAAGTGTGGAAATGGTCCGACAGCGAGGTATCACGCACATCGTCACGCTTATTACCGTCACCGCGAGCTGGGACGAACCGGGTTAACTTGTAGTTGAGATAACTCGCTCAAATTGTATTTTAACTTGGCAGGGAAACTTAGGGAACGTTTTCAGTACAATTTCAGCGGCAATGGGCTTGCAATTCCTGTGAATACTATCTTCAGTAAAAGGTGGGCATGTCCCAAATCATTTCGATATTCTTTAAATAACTTAGAATTCTTCAAAGGATCTTTGAAACTCATAAGGATCCTAACTGGTTTTGTGGATGCAGTTTTCATCATCATTGTGCTTTTGTTTGTTTAATCTACGCTAACTTTTGAGCAAGGTTAGTAGTAGGTAGGTGCTAACCTGTAAATTACCTAACCTATTTTAAAAATTATACTACTAAGTATTTGAAGAGTAAAATCATTCAATAATAACAAACATAACCATACTCTATGGATCTAGACAAACTTAGGACAGTAGTGACCCGCTAGTTTCAAACAGAACTAGAAATTGGAACGGACCTAACTTTTTATTGCTAATAGTAGTTTAGATTGCCAAATGTTGGAGCAAATCTATTGAAATAGAAAAATATTTTTAACTAGGAACTTAAGAATAAGATTTCATGAAATATTTCAAATTATTGTTTTTATATGGAACTATGTATATTTAGGATCAAGGTGACTTAATTAAAACAGCCGCTGGTCTTCAAACTTATATCAAAACTTTATAGAAGGAGCGCTTAACTAATTCAAAATATTTTCTCAAGAAACGATGATCGCTATTCGCTGAGCATAAATCTTTTACATAATATTGTCAAATTTTATCGTAGTCTAAATTATAACAAGCCAAATACACGGTACAAGATACAAGGCTGAGTAACGTACAGTCGAAACTCGGAGACAAGAAAATCAAGCTTATTTATTGGTAATTAAGGATCTTCATCCGCTACTCCGTTTTTTGCATTAGGTCGTTTTCCAGCGACAATAATGCGTTTATGTTTTATTTGTGTTCACTGCACTCTTTACTTTGTTTGCCATTTTGTTGTACAAAGTGGTGTCTTAAACCACTTAGTATATAATCTTTTATGCAAAGTTTGATGTAGCAATTACTAAAGTTTGAGCCTAGTGTCTTACTTGCATTAGGTTTACTTAAAACTATAACTTAGTGGATTTAACTTTGAAGATTTAAGCTAGGTTCATACGGACAAGTAAACTGCAAAAGTATTGCAACCAAAGAAAAGTCACTGAATCTAGAATTTTTATATCTGAACGTAGTCAAGTTACAAACGCTTTTTATCGAATCTTTTTCTATCATCACTTTTCCATTGATCTCACACATCTGATCACGTGTCTTCTTCTGAGAGTGCCAATTCCATTTTTTTCTGTTTCAACCTAGCCAAGTTGCATCTTCTACAATACTGTAAAATAGTGATTGTAGAGAATGTAACTTAGCTAGAGAGAAAGGTTACAAAAGTTGCAAAACACGGCATGTTTCCGTTTCATCCTAAAAGTCAACAACCCTAATTAATTATCTACAAGAACACAGAAGGGTCCAAAAGCAAATAACAAAAGTTGAGCTCTCCGAAGCATGAATCCGTGTTTCTTCCTAAATTAACTCCCAATAAAAAGAAGTCATCAATCAACTAATCGTTTATTTTCAGCCTTAACACGAAACGGCACTTGAGTTCAATGTTAAGGCCTATTTAAACCTACGCGGTATTCGCTGCTGCTGTGGGTAACATACAGTGTTATAGTTGTATTGACAGATGTAGTAGGTAGTTCTTAGTTCCACTGTAAAAAAGTCGCTTAAAAAATTAAAGTCCATAAATAGTGACATAAGTTGATTTAAATATCCTGTTGATTTAACTTTAGGGTCATTCTAGGCAGGTTCGTAATTTTTTACGTATTTATTAGTGGCAATTCTGAGTGTCGCAAAAGCTAAACTAAGTTAACTAAAATTGTTGTCGTCCCTTTCATAGCGATGGAAATAAAAAGGATGGCAATAATTTTAGTTAGTTTAGTTTAGCTTTTGCGACACTCCGAATTGTCCCCATTGACCTTGTAGAGCGAGATCTCAGTTCTAATTCTACACGAAATAAATCGATAAATTTTGTTCACTTGAACAACAGATAAATGTGGTGACTTTCTATATCCTACCAGGCCATTACATTTATATAGATCTTCGAGTACATACACGGATGTTGCGGACGATGTCACGTGCACCCTTAGTATTCAGCAGCCGCACCATCGATCCGATTACGCGGGATATAAAATACTTATACCATCCACTCACAGCTTTGCTCATTCTCCATTCAATGGGTGCACGTTTTATCAGCGCTTGACTCCACGAGGCTCGAAAGTTATGTACTATCGAGACTCGGAAATATGTTGTCGGTTCCAGCCCCCTGATTGTGTAACTTTTCTCGATTGTATCAAAGTTGTATCAAAGCAAAAATCACAGTAAATCGCGAAAACAACGGTCAGATTTAACGCTGATTAAGTTAAATTAGTAAGTAACTTACTTAGTTGCTGTCATATTTGACAGTTGATTTAGCGATTTACTTTTTATTTTATAATAAACATAGTATTCATGTCCAATTCTTCCAACAACAGCACGTATCGTATACGTATGTTCAAATCTATTTACTGGCCATTCTATTATATACTATTCGCTATGAGTTCCAATAACATAACTGGAGCATGTTGATACGTATCGTAAAACAGCAGTAAACCAGCGAGGGTGATTGATTGCCGATAACTTCATAATGAGGTTCCACTTATATCTAAATTTAGATGGAAACAAGGTAACCCCAATTGTAAAAAATATTTAAAAATCATACGAACGGCGGTTAGCGCCCTGACGGTATGACTCTAGTCCCTTGTGAGAGGGGAAGGCCTTTGGTGTGGGACGTAATAGATTAATATCCTATAGATCTTTTGATCCTTAGGTGGCTCAACTGATTCTAATTGTATTTTGTAAAGTTATGTAAATATTACTTTCGATCTTAAAAAGGTTATTAGTTCTTGCAAACTGTGCAACGTAAATAATCCTGTAATTAAATCAACGAAGATAATCTAACATTCCAAATTATCACCTCTGCATTTAGATATGACAATTTTGTCAGCTATAGTATCACATTCTTGCTCTAGTGTCACAGAATCAGGAGCAATTAGCAAATAGCAGAGTATTTGGAGCAATTTGAGCTCAGTTGAAACTTTAGATAATATTCAGTTTTCGTTATTTTCCGCTCTCCAAAATCCTGTACAACTAAGCAAATAATGCTGACTAAAACTTATCTTTATTGCGGAGGTGCAAGGTGTAGTTTTGAGTAGTGTCGTTGTTCCATGGACAAAGGCAGCCCTGCAGTTCGCAACTCTTCCTTTTCCAAACATTACTTGAAACTTCCTCGGACATTGTTCGAGTTCTACGAGATTGTTTGAAATTCAGATACCTACTTAGATAACGTTTTTTGAAAAGCACGGTATAAAAATAATAAAGCAATTCATGAAAACAGACTTAACTCATGTAAAAAACAACACAAAATTAAATACAAAGTGCAACAATTGTGAACCCAGCTACTACATACACTCATACCAGATCAGAAAGTTTAGATGCCTCGGACAAAACACAAAGTATTTTATAATGAAAATTTGCATGATTCAAATGAAAATCATAAAACTTAATAAAACTTAAAACTTAATCTTAAACCCTAACTAAGTTATTCAATTCTAAGATAAATATTAAAACGATCTATCATCCAACTATTTCTAACAGTCAAACAAATCTGAGTAAGAGAATTGATAAAGTTCTTCTAGTCAAAGCCTCTATAATGAAAAAGTTCTGAACTGCCTTTGTAGTCAATAAAAGTTTATATTCCAATCTACAGTTTGAAATACGACTTTGCTTGTTACAATCAGTCAATATTGCACCAGTAGATTCACTTTGGTAATAGACAAAATCCAACACACAACCTATGATATTTTTTGAAATTTTGGAATGAAAGGCAGGCCTGAAGGAGTTTTGATTGGTTCTTCGCAAAATGGGTCGTGAAGGAACAGGAGTAGAAATATTAAGCTGATAAGACGATTTTAATTAAAATAATCACAGTGGTTTAATAATTTCAACCTAATTCTGACAACTAAATAAATTACCGATCGTGATTACATAGAAATCATCATGGATCTGGATCAGTGATCCAGAATCGTGTAGAGTGGATCATGGAATGTAGTTCATGATTGGATCGCGCGGCAGTCCCCACCGCCTGCACATTTGGATCGCGCTCGCGCGATTGGAGCGCAATGGATCGTCCGGTGCAGATCCAGCTATTGAAGCATTTTATTGTGAATCAACTTTATCATCAACTTTATCAAAAAACTATAATGATGCTTACAAGGAACTAGATGAAAAAGTAAATGTTTTTTAAGTAGTAAAAATCTTGTTTAAAACAGTAGGTACCTATCAGCTTGATCCATGGTCCACGCGTGGGCTTGTTGTTCTCCCGCTGCAATCCCGCTTGCAAGGCGAGGTGATGACAGGTAGACCAAGGCCATGACTGAATGGTGGCCGAGGATGGGTTATTATTATTATTATTATTATTATTAGCCCATTGTGTCCCACTGCTGGGCAAAGGCCTCCCCTTGGTCTCTCCACTCATCACGGAGTACCAAAGATACCCAAGAGGATGGGTTAGTACCAAAAAACTTGGTAAAAGCGCTTGTAGTTCATAAACACCATCGTTACTGTTTTATATTTATTTTCCTGTGCTAACATTTCAAGAGGCTGTCTAGACAGGGGACAGGGAACGGTACAGGGGACTAAGAGTACACTTGCCAGTTATTTATGTGAAAAGGTTTAGCCCCAGTAGCTACATTCATCCGTTTAGTTGAGCTGGTTTAAACTTTCTAAGCTGTAAATGTATTCTAGAATCTGTGTTACTAACCGTGAAGTTTAAATGCACCTTATTATCGTGGAGCTCATATAAACAGTAAAGTTAGTTTCAGAGTATTAGGTTTTGGTTTTTAGTCAGTTACGGTTATTGTTTTGATCAAGGTCAAAGTAATTAAAAAAATATTCAAATATAAACCAAACAAAAAGGATAGGCCTTATTTTTATTGTGTAAACGAAAATTATTTTTGTACAAAAGTTGTCTTAATCTGAGATAAAGTTACATTTCAGCCGGGGAAAATTATGATGATTTCAGGGCAGAGGAGTTCAATGAGTTATATTTTTGATGATTCTAATCTAGCATTGATTCTTTCCTGAGTAAAGTCTTATTTAGAGAGAAACGAATAACATCACTACAAAATCATCACTAAAAATTAAGTGACATCACTACAAAATCTACTCATCTTCCTCCAAATTCTATTTGTTCTATAAGGCTTGTTATGAAAGGTGGTCACGAGGTCTTTTTGTGAAAATAAAGTAAACACGTTAGCCTTGCCCGGACGGGGAATAGCCGGGAAATTGAATAAGCCGAGCAAAGGAGGTTAGCGGTGCACAGCCTTATTGATTACACAGCAAAAACGAACTTTTGCGCAATCTATGGAGAATGCCTGCAATAATTTAGCGTGAGAGGGCTTTTTGGGAGGAAAGTGTTGTTTCAAAGTAGCCCTAATGGATAAAGGTGTCTAATGTGATGTAATGAGGATTTCGACCCTTTTAATTGGCTGGGCTTGGGTTTTGAGATTTTTCACAGTTCTCCCTTGTGGTCCCATTAATGGGACAAAATCCTGGGACCACGAGAAAACAGCGGATTTTTCACCCTTTAAACTAACCTGCATCGAATTATTGACCAGATTGGGCAAATCAATGAGAGTGAATAAGGCGAAAAAGGTGTGTCAGGATCGTAGCTGCAAATGGAGTTGTGTGGTCTTACCTCCAAGGTAAAAATCACGATTTTATGTGTGTATGTATGGACAAACCCTGCAGATCCTATCTTGTGTAAGGAAGGCAGGATTACGAGATGATGATTGACTCTTGAGATGCCTAAGGGACTGCCTTCACGGGCGAGTGTATCGCGACGATTCCGTCCTCCTATCATCGGGTAATTGACACTGTAAGACGATTAAAATAAGAATTAAATTTGCTTGCCAATGTCACTCGTAGTATCGTCGCGATGAAATCGCCGTGTGGAGACACGTTCATAGAGGGTGTATAGAAATACTAGGCACGACGATAATATCGCCGCGATTCTCACGTTCGTGGAGACGGTCCCTTAGAGAATCAAACTAAATTACTGCTGTTTGACACAGACACTTGGCTTATCTACATCCCATGACCGTGATTTTATTATGATCTTGATGGATTCAAACCAAGGCGTTGTATGATATAAATGTAAATGGAGTTTTGTCCGGGTAATTCTCGCACCCAAATATTAGATGACTAGACGCTTTCACCCATGTCTAAGCAGAGGTCGATTCAATTTCATATGTATATGGGTTGACGCACAGTTTATTATATATTTAGATCATAATTTGTATGCAGAGTTCGTATCAAATGTTAGATAAGATACTTGAATACTTTTAGGCTAGTTTTGTCAAAGGTCAGACCGTCTGACCGCAAGTACTTATACTGCGAAAAACAGGCATTAAATAACTGTTTAATTTTAACAAAAGCGATTCCATTACAACCCCTTTTCACCTTAAACTAACACTGCGTAAAAAAAAAACTTTTAAATTGTACACTTAAATAAAATGCTTAGAACCACACGCTGAAAAATAGGTACAGTGGCTGCGCACTTACTTTTATTACAATGATTTAGTTAAATGTTAAATTTAGTGTGGCAAGCAAGACAAATAATATTATCCCAACACACATTATTGTGGAACGTGCCCATTTTTTACAAAACCTATTTTGTTTCATTACTTTTTATCAAAATAATATAACCTTAAACGGATAAAAAGATTCAACATAATAACTTCAAAATCGAAGTGCGAGTCACATACTTCTAAATAAATATTTAGTAGCAAAAAAATGTTTTTTTACTTAAGAATAAGTCGAAATTCTGTTTCAGAGGTTGTAACAAATGCTTCACAATTTTCCTAATATATTATTCTGACAGTCAATTCAATAACCCGAATACTTGTGATAAGGGTGTGAGCCCGCAACGAGACGTCATACGCTTCCTTCCCGCTCCATTTGCAAATAATAAGAAGCCCTATCGCGTTCTCGCTCTGACAATAGTGTTTTGTCCACGACCTAATCAGGCGCGCCATCAACATTGGACCTTCACTTATTTGGAGTTTCTGACCCCTTTTCAGAGCCTGTGGCATTTTTATCGGATTTCTACTGTCAATTAAAAGTTTACTTTGATACACTGAATTTCGCAATATTCATAATAACTGGCCAAGTTCGTGTCGGGCCACGTTCAATGTAGGGTTCCATAGTTGCCTAATATGTGAAAGTATTTACACGTATTTAGATGAATAATCCAACTTTAAACAGTTATAAACTGAACATTTATAACTGAAGTTATAAAAATTACAAGTATTCGTACTTCAATTATTGAAGTACGAATACTTGTAATTTTTTATAAAATATTTAAATTTTTAGTTGATCCACTATTATTTTTAACTGTATTTATTTTTAGAATTAATTGCTTTAAATTTATGTGTTGTGAGAGAAATAAATAAACAATTTTATTTGATTTGATTTTGATTTGCTCGTCAACCTGTAAAGCCTACTCGGCCCTAAGCTAGTTTAGTTGTTGCAAGTACCTACTTATTACTAATGCGTATAAACGGTGCCGGTTTTTACTAAATAAACTACGCTAGATGCCTATCTAGCGTAGTTTACAAGATGTATACAGTCCATAGTGAAAGTTTAATATTTTCACACTATAATTATTCTGTGGGACCTCCTTTGCCTTTGTGGGTATTTATCTAAATAATTCAAAGTCGAGCTCTCATCTCAATGTCGCGCTTTGTGCTCGAGGCTCTATTGAGCCCTGAGTTTTTGTGAGCTTTTTATCAGAGAAGAAGCACTCTCATCATTTCGCTATTATCTGTCGGAGATAAGTACCAATTACTACTGTCTGGAGACGATGGCATTAGTTATACGGATGTTACTGAAAGTATGATATGTTTTGGTATTAGGGTGTTTTAATCAAAGCGATAAAGCTGGTAAGTATAACAGAATGACACTTATGAGTTAAGTCTTATCACTGGTAGAGAGAAAGTACAGTCGTAATTTATAACACACAATGAACGGATTGCTAAACATGTTTTTCTTCAAATAAAAAAACAAATAACCCGTGGTGCGATTCACACTTTTCGAGATGCAATCGATTTCAGCGAAGAAACGTTAAATGGTTTAATATTGATTGCGTTATGAAAAGTCCCAATCACCACACTGACTGTAGAATTACAGACGAATCTAACCTCAGCAGTATGTTACAGCTTTAAAGCCCGTCACACACGTAGCTATAATATATAGTAATATAAATTATAGCAAGGCATATTACGATATATTTTCTATACAAATATTCAAGTGACCGCACACGCAGCTATAATATATATTATAGTTGCGTGTGTATTTGTATAGATATAGAAAGGCATATTCATATATATTATAGCTATGTGTGTGACGGGCTTTAAAGTGTATCAATTAATGCATACATTCTAATAACACAACGTTCTTGTGACGTAGTCGGCTAAAACAATACCTAGACGTTCGAATAAATCAATTGAAAACATCAAGATTCAGTTCACTCGAGCGATTTGACGACCTTTCATTCCACTAGTTCAAAGCTACCGGATCAAAATAACGTTCATTCATCAAAACCATTCACCCAAAAGGAAATAATAGATACTTCGCTACTCACTGGACAGCTAAGCTCTAAGCTCTCGTACCAACTGATATTATCTGTGGTAATGTTCGACTTCTCAAAACTATGGATGTGGAAAAAAGATCTGTATTCGCTGAACTAACTTATGTACATTGAGGTCGGATCATCTTTAACCGGCTTCAAGTAAAAAGGAGGCTCTATGTTCCATCAATAGTAGACTGATTTTGAAATAATTCATTTGTTTAAAAGGGTATGTAATAGCCCATTATTATAGTAATGAAAATAAAGTTGAAATTCGTATGACACTGAAACTGCGCTCCGCTTTGCTGCTTTTCGAGGTTGTTGAGTTGAGCCTTACGAAATTGAAGTCTGTTCTATACAATTTGTAATTTTTCCTCTTTAATAGTACCTACCTACTCGTATTTATTTAACTTCAAATAATTCCAAAATCATTTATTCAGTAAGACCTCTAGCATCACATTTAAACGTCATACTAGGCTAGGCTAGGCCTAGGCATAGCTAGGTTAGGTGATTCTACTGAATGTTTAACGATTAAGATATCCTAATGACCTACCAAAAATTAAGTCGGATAAAATCCAGATCTAAGTTTGTCATTCAAAGAATTTGATAATTTATACAAAGAAGTTTTAAACCGACGGTGTTAATAAAGTTCTTGAATTATGTTATTAATAAGATTTTCATTTCGTCTGGGATTCTTCACGGTTTTCCATTAAATCAAAAAGTAAAGAAGATTATCTTTTCTGTCTCTACTACGACTATAGAATAGTATTTTGTGTCACAAATAAACACTTTATTAGAAAGTATAAAAGTACGTGTATATTCAAGAAACTAAAATAGAAATCGTGTCAGCAAAATTGGTTGTCACTCAACATTTAGCTAGCAGTGCTCCACGTCTTTTGAGACGCAAGACGTAGGAAACCGCTAAGTATTACCAGCATTATTTTATCTGTGGTATTACCAACAACAAGTAAACACGTTTCGATAGTTCTTAACTGACAAAAACTACTTTATCTAATACCAGTTTTATCAATTTCCCCAAAATAGCCTTGTCTGGTCTGTAAACAAGATATCGTTTACAGACCAGACCAGACAATAGATTTTTCTTTCGCAATTGTTCACAAAATAATTTTTAATTGGTTTTTGCTTAGAGAGTTTCGGTAAACGATCTCATATCTTATTTTGTAGTATTTGTTGATATTACAAAGGATGGGTAATTTTAATTCATATAATTTTACGTCAAAAAATTAAGTTTATTACAGAAACTAAACTACTACATAAACATAACTGTACGAAATACAATTAGTAAAAGCAGTTGAGCCATCTGGTCGTTATAAAATATCTATTTAAAAAAAATCTCAAAGTACGAGTAAATTGGCCACAAGTTAAAATGCAAAGATCGTAACATAATACAAAGGTATTTACAATTGAAGATTAGATTCAATCACGTCAAAATTTGCATGTTTAACATTACGTAGCATAATTATCGCTATTAAAAGAAACCTATGCGCATAAAGAAAAATATGATTTTACACATTGCGAAAAAGAACATTCAATTCAATTATTATTGAGCTGGTCAAAAGGTATTTCAGGTCAATTTCACCTGGCTATTTAGAAGCTCCTCCAGAGTAAACTTTCATTATGAGGCAGTTCCCAAAGAATGGGTTATTATAAGCGCGGGTAAGCACCGAAGGCCGCCACAAATTTTTACGACGCCCCCAAAAGCCGGTACAAAAGGCGCAATTAATGTTTTATCGTCACCTCAGGGGATACTCGTAAAGTTGTTTTATATTTTGCTCTGATTTTTTGATAAAGACAAAATGTGTCTGGATTGAGAGTGGATTAGTGGCCCGCGAGGAATCATTTGGAATTGAATGATGATTCGAGTCCCATCGTATATAACTGTTCCACTCAGTATGAAGCGCTCGTGGCGAAGCTTGCTAAGACGTTCTTGATAGATCGTCGAAGTTAAGCAACGTTCTGAGCGGTCACTACTTGGATGGGTGACCGCAAGTGGCATTTTCATCTGAGCGCTTCCGTGCTTCGGAGGGCACGTTAAATTGTCGGTCCCGGCTTTTAAATTCGTTAGGCCATGACGGAGGCCTTTAGGCGGCCTAAAAACTCCGTCACCAGAGTAGGCCACTTGCTCATACGAACGAACGAACTCAGTATGTCAATGGTTATGCGTTAAATGTTTTAAGCTTTAGGTACTTTCGTTTTGATGAGCTTTTGAGGTAACAACCCATCGACGTATCGTACCGTCGAGGCGTCGAGGAAGAAACCCTTTGAGGTACTGACCTTTCATTTCTGTTAGGTCCTGATGTCTTCATGATCTAAATTTTGACAATGACCTATAAAGTAGGTAGGTACTTAGTTTTACAGAAACGATGTGAGAAGAAAGAAGTAGGGTATCCAAATTTAGGATTTAGCTCACAATATCGTGGAATAGCGTCGTGCGCGTCGTGATAAAACTAATTTGTGTGAAGATACCTTTAATAGAGAGTGCTGCTGTGGTAGACATGTTGCCGTTCCGATTTCTGAAGTTAAGTGAGGGTAGTTTTGAAAACTGCCGTTTCTCGTCGGTAGCTCACTACATTCAGTTCACCCGCGGCCACGGTTGTTGCAATACAATCGAAACGTCGTCGGTCGGGAATTAATATAATGAATAAAAGTTAACGCTGTTTAATTAAAGTAGGTATGAGTTGTGAAAGACTATTGTTAATTAAGTGTCATTATTGTTGTTATCATGATATTATTTGCTGATTGCCGCTGTCAGCACTTTTGAGTTGTTGACAACTACCGGCATCTACAAGTCTCGCTTCGACCAGTAAAGTGCTTTTTCATTCGAATGCGCCATGTAGCCCTTATAATTGTGTTGTGTGTGGCTCGCATAGAATACCTAGATGACCTAGTGTTCAACCCAAACAAGGCATCGTAGTACTTGTGTGTGGAGGTCGCTGCGGCAAAGGTAAGTGACTTGTTTAATTGATTGGTCATCCACTGTCTGTCGTCTCATTTATGATTCTCTGTATCTACAAATAGACTTTAATAATTAAGGTACACGTCTCGGTGTGATTTTACTAGTGATTTTTAATTTAATTTCCAAGCTTCACACCAATCAACTTACAAATCATAAAATAAGTCAAATATTGCTTGCTCCAAATAACTGTTATTTTGTAATAACTGAGAGAATGTAGTTATGTTATTTTATTTGCGTTTTTATGTAATTGCGTTCCACGTGAATCAGCAAAGTGCAGCCTCAGGCCACAGAATGAAAAACTCAACTCTAAATAGCTGTACCGAATAGCTCACATTTCAGAAACTAACAAGCCCCAGGATCCACGCTGATTTAAAAGCGGTGAAGCAAGAGATGTAATTGCAACTGAATCCACAGCTTAGAACACAGTTAGTACAGAACCAGCCACAGCATGTTTAATAGTTAGTATGGAAGTTGCCACAGGCTATGCAGTAGGTAGCAAGGACGGCAGTCGTCTTGAGTGCGCGTCTTTGTGTCGCGAACAATGCGCTGCTGTAATCCGTGAAAGTCCTTCAGTAATGAAAACCCGCGGAGGAGTGTACTGGGAATACAGAAATATAGTTTTCAGCGTCTTTGAAATATTTTTTCAAATGGCTGTACCTATGAACTTGAGTGCTCATAATGTTGTGTTTAAGTTGTAAGCGCTTCTACTGAGAATAAGTATTTGTTTTAAATTGATCTTTGGGAAAAAATAATAAACAGAATTTACGTACTAATAATATCTCATCGGATCGTCGAAGTAAGAGATATTCTGCGTTCAGAAACATTAAATCTCAGAGCTTCCCTGCTTCGGAGTAAACGGAGCGAGCTGGCGGAGCGGAGAAACTGATAAATATTATTTTGGATTGCATAAAATCTCTGAGCGACGATTTTCAAGCTTTTCATGTATGTAACTAAACGAAGGTGACGGTATAGGTTCTGGGAGAACACCATCAAAAGTAGTCATTTTATTGCCCCAGGCGATAAATCTCTCTCAAAACTATCGTGAGATGTATTAGACATTATAATAGCACACGGGAATCCAAATCGACGATAATTTTACGTGAGTAATTTCCCGTGTGCTATTATAATGATAAATCTCTCGTTCATAATAAGCAGTATCAGCATAAATCATATTAAATACCTAAGGCACAGATAATATAATACTTTAAGGCAAGTAATAGTACTGTTAAAGCAGTATTGTGCAACACTCCGCACTCAGTAATCTGCAAGTTGCAAATAACACGGTTCAAGATGACGGGGTCAAAGACCCGGGAGATTGAGTCCTGACTTGAGCTTATTATCTTCTTGTTGGTTTCGTTTACATTAGTTGAAACTTGTTGATATGTAGAATAAAATTGGTGCTTAGTATATTTGGTATCATTCGATTATTCATTCCCACTTTCGCTCTCTTAACTTACAAACATTTTAACCAATTTTGATAAAACTTTTTTAAAACCACCACTATAAAACCTGCTTCAAAATAAAAAACTGCATTCAAATCGGTACACTCGTTTAAGAGCTACGGTGCCTCAGTCAGACACAGACAGACCCACAGACATACAAAGCAGTCAAACTTAATTTATATCACACCCCTCTTTTTGTATCGGGGGTTAAAACATTGCATCATCCTTTTTACTTTTAAATAGAAATTTACAGGATTTTATCGCGTAATTAACCTTTTATTATTTCCCGACGTTTCGGCTGTGTTGCAACAACCGCGGGCGAACTTCGCCCGCGACCACGGTAAATTACGCGATAAAATCCTGTAAATTTCTGTTTAAAAGTATGAATTGTGATCGCGATAGTTTAAGAAAGACTATCATCCTTTTTAGACTTCATTTAAACTAATTAATTCTCAACTTTATTTGTAAGCAGTTATGAATGACTCAAGGCAATGTTACAAATCTTGGCTGAAGTTACAATCAAAAGCGAACCTAGTTTCAAAGTTATTTGAGCGTAATTAACTTAATATAATATACTAACTTTATGCTGGCTGCTCGTACAAAGTCCTCCCTCTTCAAAGATTAGTGAGAATTTAAAACGTATTAGTGGCATGTTTAGCTTCTACATAAATGACTTTTTTAGGGCTACTGAGTTGAATCTGAAACTAATAGAATACCTATCGTTTCATTTTGTTTGTGTACGACTTTTGAAAACGGTTTTTTTTATTTTGTTGATGATCCAACAACTTTAAGCGCAAAGTTATCGTACATTTATTTTATAATCAAAAATGACTTTTTTTTATTTCAACATCTCTCTTTACACAAAAATGTATATAAAGTTACCTATTGATTTTTTTAAATGCAGATTTTTTTATCAGTTTAATCGGTTAGGCTAGTCAACATAAAATATCATGTTGGGACTAACATGACTTTTCGATACCTTGACTCTTTATGGTTTCATTCCTCTCTCCAGTCTCGGGAAAAAAAACTCATCCTTAAAGGTGGGTACTGACGGCGTTACAAGGCGTAATGTAACGTGTTACACCGCGAGCATTCGTGCAGTCAGTACGTCGTGTTACGGGGAAACCAGCAAGTAACTATAGTAACTCGATGCGTAACACGCTCGATGCGAATGTTACATTACACCTCGTAACGTTGGTCAGTACCCACCTTTATAGTGAATTGTAAAGTTAGTTGGTAGGTAATACCTTTGGTAATACTGAACTTTTTTAATTTCGTTCCCTAGAAGTAACTGACACACATGGCCGCAGCTTTGTAACGATAATGAATCCCCATTGGAACGGACTTAATGGAAAACGAACAAATAATTGAAAAGTAAAACACTTACATTGAATGTCACAATTCCAATCCCATTCAAATTTAAACCCTATCGTCTAAACAGTAAAGCGAAAGATGCTTACCTCGTTAGATTACCAGGATGAGATTTCCGGAAAATTCCTTAGGGGAATACGGATCTGATTTTTATTTGATTCAAGAAATGTCTTAGTATCGCTAGAAGTGGAAATGTTTTATTTTTATGCCTACATTTTTACCGACTTCAAAAAAGGAGGGGGTTGAATGCAGTTCTATGTTCAAACTTGCAGTTCTATGTTCAAACATGCAGTTCTATGTTCAACTGCATTTTTTTAATGAATGTTTACCGAATAATTTGTCAATCGATTTTGAAAATTATTTTTTAATGAGTAAAAAAAATGAGGATCTGATGAGAATCTCACCTCGAGAGTGCAGGGATTTTCAAATTTTTTAGCAAATTGAAGTCGAAGTTTTTTTAATTTTGCCGCTTGATTCAAGAAAATGTCTTTTTTGGAAATGTTTTCTTTATACCCTACTTTTAGCGATATACGAGAAACAGAGTAAATAAATTAAGGCAGTCGTAAGGAACTTCGGAAGTTTTGATGAAAAAAACTTTAGCAGGAGTGGTTAGATGAACCCGTTCAAGATGATGGAGTAGGTACTTACTTGTGAAACGTACCGCCACTTTTCTGTTCAATCTTTTCACTGACTAAAACTTCGAGTAAGTTGTAAAAAGCCTTTAGGTTTATGGATAGTTTTATGTTTAGTTGAAAAACGGAGCCTTGTTACAGGTCGAGTGGAATTGTGTCTAGATTTTCGATCTGAAGATTGTGAATAACGGGGATAGTAGGAAATTCGAGTGTCAAAATCGCATTGCACCTGAACTTTTAGCTCTAAAGGGGATTATGACACAAAAATTCCCAAAATCATCAAAGAGATTTTGACACTAACCCGAATCTCGGTCATGCTTTGAATTTTTGTTTCGAAAACTTTATTGCGCTATAAGTCGAGAAAGTTGAGATCTTCCTCGAGAGATGGAGAAAGCGCTAAGCCAAGACACACAATAAAACACAAGGCGGTGACGTCGCTAAGCTTAAAATAATAATCAATCGCTAACGTCCCGAGGCGAAGGCGCAGTGCAACTATTGTTCAGTCGAGATAATAGTACTAAGTGAGTACTGGATAATAGAACTCAAGTGCAGACTTTTATGGCGGTACTTTGCGGCTTGCATCAAGTCTTTGATTTATTTATTTCTTCTTGCTTTCCTGACGTAGCTTTATTTAAATGCTTAAATTCTCGTATCTTGACGGTATCGGTCTTGGTCTCTCATAAAAGTCGGCCAGGCGGCTTTTGAGCGGCGTTACGCAGTACTGCAAAATCAGCGACACTAGATACCCGGCACGAAACCACTTCAAAGTCAAAATATAATTCTGGCCATTTTGTATTGTATACCTAGTGTAGTATATAATCTGATTTTGTAAACAGAACAGTCTTGAATAAGCGCTTTCGAAGAATACCTCAATCTCCAGCGCAACGATGATAAACAACGACACAAGTTGTTCTATCTCGGATAGCTCTAATTGTTGCAGAGGATCAGTCGGCTCCCAGTGGGCTTTCTGCTGGATTGAGCGCTTCCAATCAATCCCGCACGGCAGGAAGCCTGCACGTTTTATTCACTTGTAACGTGCAATCACTGTAAAATGGTTCGTGAGATTGACGAATCGGAAAAACGAAACAAAGCTTCAAATCGAGTATTGCCATACATTTTTCATAAATAACTAGTAGGATGTTATACATGACATGATTATGAGTAAAATAATAGTAGATAATTATTTAAATGACGGATGATTGACAAAAATAAAAGAGTAGAACCAATAATTGCCTCACTGAAGAAGTAAATAAATAAATAAATTTCCTTGGACTTCACACAGGTGATGCTTTTCTAGGATAACTTTGTGCAGTTTATGTGATGACTTACTTTGGTACTAAAAGTGAATTAGTGTTCTTCTCATAATAGAGAAAGAAGAACAAAATAGTTTTTGCATAAAAAAACTTTAGTACTCACACCATTTGGAAAATTAAATCACTTTCAACCAAAAAACAAACAAAGAACGTTAACGAAACTAAATACCAAAGTAAATTCTCACAGAAATATTCTGTTTTTCCTGAGTCAATGAAAAATAGTTAACCTGATATATTTCATAAAATTATTTTGAGAAATTTTTCAGTACTTATTCGGGTTTTTAAACCAAAGATATCAAAAGTAAAAGTTCGGAGTTTTATAACTTCTTCAACTTTTACCGAAAAAATCGAAATTCCGTAAAATTAAATTTATCTGGTGTCCAAAAGAAAACTAGTTACCTACTAGCTACGTGCTATGAGACAGTTTGAGCGAATATCAATTATAGCTGGTGTTTAATTCACAAAGCAATCAACACTCGCCTGATTGTAGGTTGGCGTGCAGATGAGTGCACTCACATAAGTACGGTCAGCTGCAGGGGATAAGCATTTACAGTTTTTAAATTAAGAGCTTGGTTTGCCAAATTCAGCTAGCCCAATTAAGTTAATTGACCAATTGAAATAGAAATAAAATATTTTTACAAGTCGCAATAATAAGGTACTTACCTACATTTGAATAAAAACCATTATCAGTAACTCACACATGAATAAGTATTGATTATTTATTGTTTGTACCTGTCATTCATGTCTTATAGGGGTTTTAGTAAATCCACTCATATTGATGAAGACCAGTCCGTATCCAGAAGGTACCATTGTTTATCAAACCAAAAAAAAACAAGCAATCTGTTGTTATCATCATCGCCTATATAATTACTTGAGTTATACACGTAGTAAGACAAATGTATACTAATATTACATAAAAATCGAGTAGGAAGACACTGGCGAGACTTAGCGATTTCATCACTGCGAAAAAGGGCTAATATACTTCTCGCTCAATTCTAAATTCAATTTTAAAACATTAGTATAGGGTGTAATTTCCTTTGACATGATTTGTTGGTAAGATATCAGAAAATAAGGGCTGCCACGTGATAATAGCCTCGTTAGAAGCAAAAATTTCCCCATCTTGTTTACTCGTATGAAGTAACGCGTTGCTAAGCGTTGGATATTATCTTTGTCCCGAAACTCCTGTTTTTGATGTCTGTATATTTTTATGATAGAAATATGGAGTTTAGCAGAAGTTTGAATGTGCCTGAACTTCAGGCACATTCAAACTCTGAAGTACTTATTCTCCAATAAAGAGGAGCTCTAAATATCATTTATTACCATCTTGTCTTGATGTATGTCCCAGTTGACCAACTAGGTACAGTAAAATATTTGACATTTTACATAAACCTCAGGAAAGAACTAGTGCTAAGGCAGCTGAGGGTAAATGGCGATCGAACGATGTCCATACAAAGTATTGGTATAGCTTGCACTAGAAGCGGAGCAGACCAATGAGCCGCGATCAACACCTGGGTGAGTCCGAGCACGCTGCAACAACATGGGTCGTTCACCTTTATTGTAAAGCCTAACATTATATTATACTAAAAGTTTAGTTTAGTTTCTCTTAAAGTTGTTGTACTGCTTAACTCAGTACTATTGATGAGATATAATTTTCTCTTGGTATTAGACGACATAAGTTTAAGACTCTTTCTAAGACACGGCAGAAATAAAGATCACTAAGTTACTCGTCCGCGGCTTCGCTCGCGTGGTACCTGCCTTGATAAAATATAGCTTTTGTTCATTCGGAAAGTCCATGCTACACATCGGAGAAAGTATTTTTCGGAGATGAGTAGTTTCGGAGATTACCCCAAACATACAAACAAACAAACCAACTTTACCTCTTTATAATATTAGTATAGAAGTATAGATTAAGTGATACCCGGAAAACATCTGCCACAACTATTACTTGAATATTTTGCAAATGCATATTAAGATTTTGTAATTCAAAATGTTACTAAACTTGCTCCGTAACTTTTTCACATATGACCCTCGTTTAAAATAATGTAACTTTTATAAAATTTAAATTACGAACAAAATTAGTTATAAATTAATTTAAACTGGAACCCGTGTATGTTTTTAATCTACAACTTTATAAACATTTTCGCAACTAGGTACACTACTACTACTACTACTACTACAAGTTTTTATTAACAAGAGCAGCATTACCGTACAGACAAGAAGGCAGTTAACCGGCAATCTGCAGGTGATGTTGTGTCTATCAACATAAACGAACAATTATCCGCCAGTTAGCTAACTCGACGGTTACATGGCTAGCTACTCGCATTATCCTCGAGCACCAAGAAAAAACAAAACAAAATGGACCGTAAGGCGATGTATAAAATCAATAGCCTGCGATAGACGTGCGGTCATACAACTAGCGTGTAAATTTCGCAGCTTAGTTAGTAGTAGTTTTGTGTGTAGGTTGTGAGTTTGATTCCCACTCAAGTTTAGGAATTTTGCGATAATTATATTTTTTTGTGTTACCACTAAGTTATACTTATTGTATCGTTCTATTGAACTTCGTGTACTGTTCACTTCAAGTTTATTTAACTTAGTTTATACAAATCTTTCAATAGTGTAATATCAAAAACAAGATAATATTTTGTTTTTCTAGATGTTATGAGAAACCAAAGCAAAGTAATAGTTCTTATTATACGAGTATACTTAGACATTCAATAACGTTAGCTAGAAACAATCTAAAATTCATGCATTCAAGTCATATTATTGAATTTATTTCAAGGGACTTCTTAAAATTTTCTTGATCGATAGGCAGTACACGCAAAGTTGACCGGAGTGAACATAGTTAATATATTATTATTGCGAGCAACGTCGCAGTGGTCGATACGTCTGTATAACGCATACGTAATAACTGCACATAATGCGCGACCGCCTGGAGGGCCTAAGTTCGGCCTGATCACGTTATATTGCACTTGCTGAAATTCCCTACTCTCTTAAGGACGCGATGTGTTTGGCCAAGGCACTACCTGGATAATAATAAGGAAATTAAGCCTCAGCCTCGCATGCTCCGTATGAAGCGTTTCCAATTAGTTGTGAAAGAGTCTATTTACAACCGAACGGGTTCCGTAGCCGAGATAATGCAAATTAACCTATTAATTATAAAATTATAGGAAAACGACCAAAAAAATCAAGTCTAGTATAGCGGCCATTTTAGAAAGCATTCGAAATGAACGAACACCACGTTCTGATAAATAATTTTGAAGAAATAGAAAGACGACAATTATTTACGTGATCTACAAAAACTGTTTAAAAATTATGTAGATTCCAACTTTTTCAAAAATACATAAACATGGACTTCAAAATGTATTCTAACCGTGTTCTAAATTCATCATTTCAGTTTTGCAGTTTTCTGGCCACTTGCTCATACAAACGAACGAACGAGTTTTCCGAAGTCTTTGTAAACCCTTTTAAAACAGTTATTTAAATTAAGCCTCAAACAATGTTTGTTGCTTTGTTTTGTTACGGTATTTATACTAATATTATAAAGAGGTAAAGTTGGTTTGTTTGTATGTTTGGGGTAATCTCCAAAACAACTTATCTGATTTCAAAAATTATTTTACCAATGTGTAGCATGGACTTTCCGAATAAAAATAGGCTATATCTTATCAACGTAGGCCACGCGAGCGAAGCCGCGGGCGAGTAAGCTAGTTGATTAAAAAACAGGAGTAGAATCAACTAGCTTTTATGACTAATTCTATGAGTTCACAAAATGTACACTAATGATTATGACTGTAGCCTATATAGCCCACTCTATTGTAAACGTTTTAATTCCTCTGTTCCATTTCCTAGCATTTTACAATCCAGCGCTCATGGCAAAGCTTGCTAAAACGTTCCTGATAGATCGTCGAAGTTAAGCAACGTTCTGAGCGGTCACTACTTGGATGGGTGACCGCAAGTGGTATTTTCATCTGAGCGCTTCCGTGCTTTGGAGGGCACGTTAAATTGTCGGTCCCGGCTTTTAAAGTCGTTAAGCCATTACGGAGGCCTTTAGGCGGCCTAAAAACTCAGTCACCAGAGTTGGCCACTTGCTCATACGAACGAACGAACAATCCAGTTATAGTGGGCACGCCAAATATTGTTAAATTGAAATTTGTCAGCTGAAACCTTGTTAAATAATAATTCATCGCTCACTGGAATCACAGCATACGTCGAACCAGCCGACCAGAAAACCACAAACACATAATTTGACATGTACTAGTAATCAATTCCAGCTGCGGTATGTAGCTCTCTAATTTACCTTACAATAACATTACCATTGCAATATGTGTATATAGTGATTGATTTTAAAATACTGTCGATGTACAATCATTATAAAACTTAATGCAAACGGGTATTTATCACGAATTTTACCTTTAATATTCGCCCGACGTTTCGACCGGACTGCACCAGCCGTGGTCGCGGAAGAAAAAAACTAATCAACATTTTTATTTGCAGTTCTTGATATTCAAAGCTAAGCAACGTTCTGCATGGTCACAGATCGTCAGTGATTTAGCTACTGAGCGATTTTGTGATCACGTACGTCAAAACATCAATCCAATAAAATGTTTTTACCTCGACATCAGGCTTATTGCAACGCAGTTTATACTCAAAATGTTAAGATTTAAATAAATAATGATCTGTAACTTATTACTCGTATATTATGTAAACAACGTCGTCTCGTACAATCTTAAAATATGATCAATACATATTAAAATTATCTTAGACATCAAATAAGTTAGTCTCATACATAACTAAAGTAACATTTAGCATTTAGCAATAGGACCGAAAATGTAAGTAACATAAACCTTGGTAAGCAAAGTTACCATCCGTCACGCAGTAAGTCAGTGCAGAGCCCGGCGCGCTCGGAGGAGCACGGCGGGGCTGCCACAAATCCTGGCTCAAACTACCCGGAACTACCTTACGCTTAGAAATCTATAAAAATACGACCTGTTTACTTGCTTCACTATCAATGTGCTAAATTAAGTTCGTTGAATTACGTTCACAATTTGAGTAAACTAGTGACATTAACGGCAGGATCGCTTCCTTAAATTAATTGAAAGGTTATAAGTCGTCGAAAACTTCCGTACCAGAGTTGACCACTAACACAGATAAAATAATACTATACCTACCCACTAGCTATGACTTGATGGTGAACTCTTATGCTGGGTTCCTTTAACCAACTAACAAATGTCCGTACATCGGTCGACATAGCAACGTTGTTATCTGTCAAAAAGTCTCATACATTTTGTGTTGAATAAACAACGCACGGACATCCGTTAGTTGGTTATAGGAACCCAGCACTGTTCTTTACCGATGACCTATTTGTATCAGTTTATTCTTATGTTGCAATGCAAACATTTGAATTGTTTGGTTTGAATGAAGGTGTTCTGCCGAGCTCCGCACGACAGGACTGCCACAAATCTTCAAGCAAACATTGCGGAACAGCTTGCGTTTTCATTTCATTTTAGTTTTCAGTGCTGTGATATATCTTCTTGTAGACATTGTGTATTGCATAGTACCAACTCGCAGTACCTTTAGTATTTATCTCCATAGAAAATATTTAGACTTGCTTCTGACAACCTAGACATCATTCAAAGTTTAGAAGTCATTAAGTCATGATAGGCCTAAAAATTCTGTCACCAGAGTTGGCCACTTACTCATACGAACTTACATAATTAAAGTTTTTCTTTTCTTGATTTGGTAATGTCTACAGATAAAATCATCAACGTCTGAAAGAAAATTATGGTTCTTATCTGCAGGTGAGGTAGTCCGAGATATAACAAACGGTTTTCTTCCGAAACTCCAAGAATCTTCACGCTTAAAACAGGTTGCCAACTCATCGCCAAATTGATGCAAGCGGAACAAGAAATTGTATTTTTACGTGTCAGAAACGTTTGCGTATAATGTACGCTTACAGACATCGCAATAAAAACATTTTCCTTATCTTTCCTTGTGTAAATAATAGTCTTACGTCTGCGAGTTGTAAATACATCGATCCTTAGATTAAATATTGAGAATTTTTCATCAGTAGATATTTGTTTCCCCCCGAACGCGTCAAATATGGAGCAACGAACCGTCCCGACTTTACGCCAACCCTTTTCAGAAAGTCATCAAAAGGCGCTGGAAGTGATCAGTTAAGCGTTTTATTACCTCCGAGCCTGTCCTCTGTCAAAAGCCACCAGAAGGTAGTTAGCTGCTGTTAACTTGGCATTTGATCAAAGAGAATTATTGTCAGGAAAATCAACTATGTTACAAGATCTAAGAACTTTTTTTATTTAATTTACTTTCAAAACTTAGTGTTCTACACACTAACAATGCTGCAATTATTTATGTAAGACTATCGCATTGCAATAAGTGTTCTTGAGTGGAGACCGCGAATCAGAAAAAGTAATGTTAAATTTTTATACAAATTGATTATGATATTAATTTTAATATTATTTTAATATATAATTTTAATTTTTCGAAATTAGAAAACTATTATTAACTTTATATTTTCTTTATCCAAGACAATGCCATAGCGCTTCTCGTACACTGCTGGATAGTGATTATTTAGGAGCTAAGGAAGGCCTGAGTACAGTCAGTAATTTTCGCAAATAATTTTATCGCATCAGGTTGGTCATAAACTTTTAAATTTTATTGTTAAGTCATAATTTGTTTTATACCCAAACCACTACGTTTTATTTGAGTATTAAAATAAATGTGCCATTTCAAAGCACGGGCATGCAGTACGCCACTGTTTTAACCGTTTTCAAAAAAGGACGAACCACCACCTTTTGCACCTTTTGTTATGTTCTACTGCGTGTATTTTTAAGCTATTGCATAGCTTCTATCGCGGGCCTTGAGCGTGGAGACCGAATCCAAAAATTTCGTAACGAAAATAACCTAACACCCCCCACTCCGAAAAAATGCTATGCAATAGCTTTACCGCGGCAGTCTCCGAGTGCCACACGTCTTTTTTTATGTATGTTCACCGATTTTTCCGTGAATAGAAGACCGATTTTTAAAATTATTTTATTGTATAAATACAATACCTAGGTGGTCCCATTCCCGTTCAAAAAAATGAGGAATTGATTAGGATCCTAATCAAATGGTCATAACCAGTAATGCACCTGAGAGAGACACAGGCTTTAGGTTTTTCTACGAAATTGAAGTCGGTTTAATAAAAAAACAAATTTTGCCACTTGTCTATTCTGTGTGCCTATCCTACTAATATTATAAAGGTGAAAGTTTGTGTGTGTGTGAGTATGTTTGTTACTCTTTCACGCTCAAACGGCTGGACAAAACTGATGACTGATGATGAAATTTTGTACCAGGATTGCTTACTTGGATTAAATAATAGGCTACTTTGGATCCCGATATTCCCACGGGAACGGGAACTATTCACCGCGGGTAACACCGCGGGACGCAGCTAGTACTAGATAAAAAATATGCAACGAATAAAGTTGATAAACATAATAGAAACAATGAATCAGGGTCTTGGGTTTTCTGAATTATTTTTAATCAACGAAGAGAGAAATTTACCTTGGAAGTCCTACTAGTATTTAATTCTGAGGATTCCTCATTTGCCGCGTTGAGGTGTAAACTCTAAGTATGAAAGATACTTGGAATTCTAACTCCAGGGGCGCTAAGAGTTATTGAAATTCACAAAGTAAATATCGAGGGTGTGAAATTTTCGAGTTTCCACGATACTCTTTCGTGTTTTATTTATTTTTACAAAAACAGATTGTTCAAAATGATCCGTGACTTTACATAAATAAGGGAATTTCAAATTCTTGCTATATAATTAAGTGTGATCTGGTGTGTGTATAATATAATTTTCAGAAAGGAAATATAAACAGGCTCACGATTTAGGCCTTTAGTTAGTAGCTCTTTAAGACAGTCTAGACTAGAGAGTCAAGAGGCCATGTTTCAACCTGCATTCTGTTTTATGAATCTCACTAATATTATAGACGTGAAAGTTACAAACTTTGGATGTGTGGATGTATGGATGTTTGTTACAGTGCTCTTTCACGCAAAAACTACTGAACTGATTTGACTGAAATTTTGTCATAGTTTGTGACCTCGAATAACATATAGCCTACTTTTTATGCAGGAAGGTACCGCGGGGGCGAAGTTGCGGCCGAGTAAGCATGTGAATCATAGAGCAAAAGTAAAAGATTATCTTAGATTATACGATTACTATCGTTCAACTCAATATCTTGTTTCATCTATGAGATTGCTAACATCAGAGGGCCTAGCCAACCGGCATTCGCTATGAAGCGATTCGATTTCTATCATCGCTACACCTTTGATTTGACATTTCTGATCGCTTGAGTTTTCGTCATCGAATGTCAATTCCTATACATTTTTTTTAGTTTCTAATCGAAAGCGATTGTCGAAATGTAACATGGCTAGGGTAAAAGTCGCAGTAGCCATAAAAGAAGAAAGAGAGAACATGGCTAGGGCCTCTGAAGCGTTAGATCCAAACATTCTCAAAGCATATTGTAGAAAGTTATTCAAAAGTTCAATATGAATGCTTGAAACAAAACTTCGTAAATTAATATACCTACATAACCGAGGTACATAAGCGAGATAATATTTACTTACTTTCTTTGTAAAAGCTGATCTAATAACTTTCAATCTAATTCCATTTCCCATCACAATTTATTTAACTTATTCAGGGAGTATTATGTACATAAAATATGTTATTATGCAAAGTGACATTATCATACTTTACTCGGTAGAGATCCAGGCTTAGGTACAGTCGCCGCCAAACGTGTGGTCTAGCTTTTATTGCTTTGAAATATTTGACCGAATGTAAGTTTGCAAAGTAGTAGATATTTAACACAGTTTTTATCAGTAAAGTTTTCAAATTAGTTAAGCTAAACTTCTAGTATTATGGTACCTAAGGACTAGCAATTTTAAGCGAGAATCGTTTTTAATTATTATTATCTTAAAGATCGCAAGATGTCGCTACGTTTAACGAACGAGAATTTATTTACTAATTTAAAGCAAACTGGCGCCATTATTTTGAATACTTGTAAAGGAAGTTCAAAGGTGACAGTGTTGTTAATTGTGACGAAATATCGAAATTCTGGTTGTGAAACAACGCCATCTATATTTAACCAGTATTTTGAGTGCACGCAGATTTGTATGGAGATTATCTGTCTTTATTACTTTACTAGTCTTTGGTTTAATTCAGTTCTTGTGTTACTTCTAAGTTTTATATAAAGGCAACTGTACTAGAATTGATAGTACTATATTTATTCCGTGGCTTTTGCAAGAAAGGAATCAAACTTTATGGCTTACGAAGCTTTGTTTGACATTTTCGATGTTTTAATTTTATCATGGGATTGAACGACTTGATTCAGATATTTCACGGTTTACGCGCCATTTCACAATTTTATGTTTATGTTGATTTGTTTGAGTTGTTCAAATTTATTGTTTAATATTTTTTGTTCTGTACCTTTGAGCATTATTTATAGGTACTTTTGAGAATTATGCTGCTAAGAGCAATACGGCTTTATTAGACTGGAATCACTTTGAATTGTTTTAGGAGCTATATGATTCTACTCTAGGCTTTTTAGTTTCTAGTCTTTCTTCTTTATTATATCACAACTAATCATATATGTACGACAAATACGATTTGGTGATGATTCATATTATTCAATCATAAAATAAATATAAAATAAAAATAAACAGGCAGTAGAAGGCCCTAGTTATAAGGACGTGTCTTCTGACTTGTCAAAGTGGTCTCTGAATAAAAAAAAATAGTTTGAGTACGTACTAAAATAATAAGGCATTGTTGAACCAGTATAAATTATATTCCTCGTAAAATAATAACAAATGATAATAATAATTTATTTCATAAACATTGATAAAGCAGATACGAAGGAAAAGTAATTGTTTAGATAGTTAACTATTCCTATTTCTTTCTTCGATTTGCATTAGTTCTCGGAAATAAACAGATAACTCTTATAACATCTTGGCACTAATTTCTTCGAGGTTGTGCATTTAATAAGCATTTGCAGATTAGAGGGAACTTGGCACTCGTGCCGCTGAATCTTCCCAAATCTTTCATTATAATCTCTAGCGATAGTGTTGCTAATTCGTTCCAAAATGTTTTATCAAAAAGATTTAAAGCTAGAGATAAATGTCTTCCTTCCAGCTGATGAATCCAAAGCTTCAAAAATAAATACGTTAATAACTTGACCTCGGAATTACTTCAAGGGCTTTCGGCATTAACTCAAAAACAAAGTAGATTTTACCTGCTCAAACTTGAAACTTGAACACATTGAATTTTAAAGTATCTTGAGTAATACAACTAAAAAGTTCACGGTTGTTCAAGCAAGACCAACAAAACAACGTAATTTATATACGAGTTTTAACACGAAGCGTTTGTGGTACCTATAACTTGCTTATCGTTAATCATCTAATTTGCTACATTCAATACGGTGTTAAAATGGATAAGTGACTGTCATTAACAGTGAGCTTTTTGTTTAGGTAGGCACATTCGTTGGTCGATTTCATCTATGTAGGTAAAGATTATCAAATGATTCGGAGAGCAGATCCTAAATTAACGACGCTTAACGACTTTAAAAGCCGGGTCCGAGGCTTTTAAAGTCGTTAAGCCATGACGGAGGCTTTGAGGCGTAGGTTCACGATTTGGATTAAACCGCAAGTGGCATAAACAGCTGAGCGCTTCTGTGCATCGGAGTGCACTTAATATTGTCGGTCCCGGCTTAAAATTATCTACCGTGACGGAGGCCTTATGGCGGTCTTAAAACTCAGTTACTAGAGTCAGCTTTCTTACTACTTACTTACTTTTATAAGTTCTTACAGCTAGGTTATTCTTCTCCCGGTTGTGTTGCGACCAGCTCATACTTATAACAATTATTTAAGAAACCTGCAAACCTTTGCAAAGCCCGTTTACCAGTTATTTATGTGCGTCGCTAAAACTAGTGCGAATAACATTTGAGTAGATAACACGGCGATACGTGCCGCGCCTGGCGCCGCGCCAACGCCGCCCGGCGCCGAGCACTGCAGCTCAAGCGGCAAGCCATCATCATCCACAACACAGACTTACTATAGTATAGTCGACCTTTCGTTATAAATAAATAAATAAGCTTGGACATTCACATTCCCAAGCAAAGGAACCCCTATAACCGTCTCGGATTATTAATAATTAGGTAATGACAATTTATTAAGGTCACAATTTAGATTTCAAGTAGCATTAACAATGTGAGTTTCCGTACTTTTAAGGGCACGAATTGTCCATCTGGCTTTTAGTTAAAGTCGTTTTTTAAGCCATGACGGAGGCCTACAAATATCGTCTTCAGATTTAACCTCTCGCTCATACAAGTTTATACAGGGTGTTACCAGACCACTACCGAAAACTTTAGGGGGTGAAAGTACCCATCAATATGAACAACTTTTTCTAAGAAACCAACACTGTGAACGCGAAAAAAAAAACAGCTGTTTCATACACTTTAGCCAAGTAGGTATTGAACTTATGTATGGAACAGCTGGTTTTTTTTTCGCGTTCACAGTGTTGGTTTCTTAGAAAAAGTTGTTCATATTGATGGGTACTTTCATCCCCTTAAGTTTTCGGTAGTGGTCTGGTAACACCCTGTATACATACAAATAATATTCAATAATTCGTTGAATCTTCCAGCCATTCTCAAACTATGCACTTAAACTATACACACGAACAGCGTATATTTTTAGCAGCATACAGATTCTATATTCAAATTTGAGGCTTCTAAAACACTGGTTCTAGAATCACCTAATTTGACAAGTGTTATATCAAGACGAGGTTAGCACGAGTTAGTAATCGCTTCTCTCGACCATTCTAGTATCCATTAGGGTTCTCCATTACATAGTTCTCAGGGAAGCTGCAGAATCCGTGTATTTAAAGCGCTAGAGACGGTAAGGCTGACTTTACACTGGTGTGAGTATTTTTAGGAAAGGTTACTAAACTTCAGCCAAATTTGACATGTAATTTTTATAAACGAACTATCAATACCTAATCTAAAAGTAACTTACTTTCTGTTGATTTTCATACCTATTTCTAAACTATTGGGGATTTGTGACCACTCCTTTCAATATAAATTACCATCAATTCTGACAAAAAACGACTTTTATGAATTAATTCAATTTTATGAGTGACACATTTGTTTATAAAATTGGCACGTTCGATTTGGCTAGTATATAGTTAATTATTCTGGACCGCGGGAGTAGTCTACAGACGGTATAGGGAAGCACCGCCTACGAAAAAGTCCCCTGACTAATTTTTAAAATTATAATATATATTTTTTTTACGTTTGTGAGAGAAACAAATAAACAATTAGAATTTGAATTTGAATAATGCAGTGTGTGGAATCTCTATCAGTATGATCTTTGACTAGAAGTTCAAACTTTAGTGTCGTGTTCATTAAAATATCACACCTTAGTAGATGGTGTGTAGTTAATTGTTGTAGTCATAATTCTGTAATGTGTAATTAGGTGACTTCCAAAAACTCAAATGGAAGCTTCACCTTGATTGATCAATTAATAAAACCTTTTGTCAAAAGTGTATTTTTTATTGGTTGTATTTAAGTTCAATTTTGGTCAATCGCATGTTTGATAATTTAACTATTTTAATTTTAATTAACTACTTAGTAATGTCAACCAGCCTAATCCACAATTAAACAGTCCTAATCAGGAAATGTTTCGGAACGAAACGATTTTGTCCCGGCCACATCATAGAGTCTAATTGCACAGTTTGAATATTCGACATCAGTAGTCTAATCAGCCCCTACTCAAAACGATACATCATGACAATAAACGCAGTTCAGCTTACGCTGGTGGAAACTGAATTCGGAACATTTACCAACATAAGTTGAACTGCGATTATTGTCACGATGTATCGGGTTGAGTAAGACCCAGTTTGTAAATACTTCATAAAATTGAGCATTTACGTCCAATAACTTACCTATCTGAAGTTTTGCTTACTATGCTTATATATTTGACATTACATCTGAATATTGGATACAAGGGGTCCTTGTATCCAATATTCAGTTTTTATATCAAAATACGTATATAAAAAACAAATTTTACAGAAATCTTACATAAATAAATGCACAGCACACGTGTTAGAGACGGTGCAGGAAAACAAATATGAAAAACTAGCTGTGCCCCGCGGTGTTACCCGCGGTGAATAAGTTGATACATTTTTTTTACGACTTCAAAAAAGGAGGAAGTTCTCAATTCGTCGACTGGGTGAACCGATTTTGATGTTTTTTTTTTGGTCTGATGAGGATCATCAGAGATATGAATAAAAATGCACCTCGAGAGTGCAAAAAATTACTCTCTTCTTACGTAATCGAAAAAAATTCATAAAATTTTTAATTTTGCTCCTTGTTTAAGACCAAAGCGTCATTGTGTCACTTGATTTTGGTGCTCATAGAAAAGGATGACTGCTGGTCGGTTACTATTCTATGGTCTAACACAGTTTATTATGCTTGCAAAATATTCAAGATCCTACCATGCGAGCGAAGCGAGCTTCGAACCAAGCGAGCGCAGCGAGCCGAAATTTTTAAGACAAATTTGTCATGTGACACTTGATTTTGCTTAAGGTGCTCATAGAAAAGGCTGACTGTTGGTCGGTCCCTATTCTATGGTCTGACATAGATCAAGGCTTTTTGACGACGGAATTCGAGATGGCATGTTGTCTCTTTTGTTTTATTTTCCGAAATTTGTGTTTTGGCGAATGTTAATATGTAATAATGGTGGATTATTAACTGTTAAGTGTTCGTGAACGTACATAAGTGTAGGCAAATGAAACAAAACTGTATATCATTGCATTTCGAGTTCTCTCAAGAAGTCCATGTAAAAAGCTGCAGTAAAGAACCCACATCTTTACTGACGCTGACTATGACTTTGACTTGACCTTGACTGACTAAAACATTTAAACACATGGTAGTGGCTAAATGCGTGGCACAAGCCGTGCGAAAGCCAAATCTAAGAAGTGAAGTGAAGTGACATAGATCAATTTGCCAGCAAAATATTCAAGAAGCTACCGTGCGAACGAAGCGAGCTTCGAACCATGCGAGCGTAGCGAGCCGAAATTTTTAAGACAAATTCGTCATGTGACACTTGATTTTGCTTATGGAGCTCATAGAAAAGGCTGACTGTTGGTCGGTTCCTATTATATGGTCTGACATAGTTCAATTTGCTAGCAAAATATTTATGAAGCTACCGTGCGAGCGAAGCGAGCTTCGAACTAAGCGAGCGCAGCGAGCGTCTTAAACTCGCGAAGCGAGTGGAAATTTTTAAAAACAAATGCGTCCTGACGTGATACTTGATTTTGCTTATGGAGCTCATAGAAAAGGCTGACAGTTGGTCGGTTCCTATTATATGGTCTGACATAGTTCAATTTGCTAGCAAAATATTTATGAAGCTACCGTGCGAGCGAAGCGAGCTTCGAACTAAGCGAGCGCAGCGAGCGTCTTATACTCGCGAAGCGAGCGGAAATTTTTAAAAACAAATGCGTCCTGACGTGTTACTTGATTTTGCTTATGGAGCTCATAGAAAAGGCTGACTGTTGGTCGGTTCCTATTCTATGGTCTGACATAGATCAATTTGCCAGCAAAATATTTATGAAGCTACCGTGCGAGCGAAGCGAGCTTCGAACTAAGCGAGCGCAGCGAGCGTCTTAAACTCGCGAAGCGAGCGGAAATTTTTAAAAACAAATGCGTCCTGACGTGATACTTGATTTTGCTTATGGAGCTCATATAAAAGGCTGACTGTTGGTCGGTTCCTATTATATTGTCTGACATAGTTCAATTTGCTAGCAAAATATTTGTGAAGCTACCGTGCGAGCGAAGCGAGCTTCGAACTAAGCAAGCGCATCGAGTTTCTTAGACTCAAATTTTTAAGACACATTCATCATGACTGACACTTAATATGTTTGCTTATGATGCTCAAAGAAAAGGCGCTGGTCGGTTCCTATTCTATGGTCTGACACAGTTCAATTTGCTTGCAAAAGATTGAAAAAGCAACATGCGAGCAAAGCGAGCGCTGCGAGGATTTTAGACTCGAAGCGAGCCGAAACTGTGGGAAATTTAATAAAATAGCGACGATGAGGTGCTGTAGCGAATTTTAATTGAAGACACAAATATAAATTTTGTTCAAATGGTTTATGTTGAGCCAGAAATCTTTTTATCGGGGATTTATCTGCGTTCATAAGTCCCAATTCCGTGAGATTATCGGGACAAAAAAAAACAATATTTGAAATTCGATAAGCCGTTTGAGTTTCAAGAAGCATAATTTAGCTATTTGGATAATCTCACGGAAACAATACGCTTTTAAGGGATTTAAAGTAGCCTAAGACATGTGTTAATCCAGGATATCAACTGTCCTTGTACCAAATTTCATTCAAAACCGTCCAGCCGTTTGAGTGTGAAGGAGTTATAACTTTGCATGTGCTGCCATCTTTTAACATTATTTTGACTAACAGTTACGTTTTCACGGCCAAACTATTTTGATGAATAATTTGGTTTATAATCTCACGGAACCATTTCTTTTTTCAGGAATTTAAGGTAGCCTATTTGTTTATCCAGGGAATAAACAATCCTACTACCAAATTTAATTCAAATTCATCCAGCCGTTTGATCGTGAAGGAATAATAACTTTGTCTGTGCTGCCATCTATTGAAATTATTTTATTACTTTTTCAATCAAACTATTCATCAAACTATTTTGTATAAACTATTTTCATGAATTTGATTAATAATCCCACGGAATCAATGCACTTTTCAGGAATTTTAATTTGCGTACCTATATTTTAATCCAGGGTATTAGCAATCCTGCTACCAAATTTCATTCAATCCGTCCAGTGGAGTTATATTTCTGCCTTTGCTGCCATCTATGAAGTTATTTTGTCTGACAGCTGCCTTTTGCACGGCCAAACTACCGAAACTATTTTGATGAATAATAATGGTTTATCCCACGGGAACACTGCACTTTTCAGGAATTTAAAGTAGCCTATTTGTTAATCCAGGGTATAAGCAATCCTGATACAAAATTTCATTCAAATCCGTTTAGCCGTTTGAGCGTGAAAGAGTAACAAACACACTTACATACTTACACACACACACACAAACACACAAACTTTCACCTTTATAATATTAGTGGGATTCTAGGCTTTGAAATACTACTGTACATACATTTTATTTTAGCTTGCTTGCTTTGACCGAAAAAAGTCGGGACATTCTACTAGCCTAGAGTAAACCGGCTTAAGTGTGTATGTGTGTATGCTAGAGAGTACTATCGAGTTGCTATGTAATTAAGTGCAGAGCAAGTCACTCGCTCAGTACCTAAACAAACTGGCTGCCGAGCAAACAGATGAGATCGAATCTAGGATATTCACTTGCTCCGTTCCGTAGGAAAACAGATCCGTTTCAGATATCGGGATATAAGTCAATTTGTGATTTTGATGAGAACTATTATCTTGAAACTCTATTTTAAATTGTAACTAATTATTATGTCGGCGTAAATCATAAATTATCACTTCAGCGAGGCTTTTTTTGTTTAGTTTTTCTTAAACTTTTTTTTGTTTAATCGGCACCCCGCTGAAACTAGGCTTATATGAAAGACTAGTAGATCGCGCGGCTTTGCTTGCGTGTTTGCAACCCTTTAAAGGGGTAAACCTGCGGTGAAATGGCGCCTACTTTTTAAGTTAGACCTCTACTAGCAACACATCGGTGAAAACTGCATTTAGTGGTAAGGTTGCGAAAGAATATTTTTCTACATCTTTAACTTCATGCCGAATTACACAAGTAACTTGCATCTGCCATGCAACTTAACAAGTGGAAACGTAAAGATACATACTCGTACAAGCGTGTACGGGATTCAGACAACGTAGGTATATGAGTAAACGAAACTTGATTACCTTTAAGGTTTTCTATTCCTCCTAAGGCTTCTACTTCTTTTACTATAAATAGCACAAAATTTCGTTTAAATTGTGATTTTTCTTTTTTATATTAATTCAGGTAGAAATCACTGATTAGAATATTTCATTTTAGTTAAGTGTTCGTTTGAAAGCTTACAAAAAACAGGTGTGGCAAAGCCGTAAAAGTGGCTGACTGATGGAAAGAATAAGTGAGGTAAAGCCTTAACAAAGGATCCCGGGATTGATAGCACGCAAATTGACGTTGAAGTGCTGAAATTGGGGATACAACCCTTCGCTTTTATAGTTTTCGGACTTTTCGGGATCAAAAGGAGTGAGTGTCTTGTATAGAGGTCGACAACAATGGTTTGGTGAGGTCACTGAGGTTGAGTTCCATTACTTAAGAACTTTGATGAAAAACTTGTAAAGTGTTTGGTGATATTTTATAATAAAGGAAAGTGGCATTGACTGTTGTTTAAGAAAAAGAGTTCCCTAAAATTGTGAGTTGAAGGACATACATACTCGTTATCTGTACATAACTGCCCGTTCCGACAACATTTTATTTATAAACTATAAAGGGACAATATGTGTGCCTAATATTAGTTATAATCGTATAAAAGTCTCGGTACGTGGTATGTACCGAGATCTTTATTAATAATAAATAATAATAATAATAAATATCCATGTACAATTGTACATTCCACATAGCATTACCATAACTAAGCAATTTAATGCTTGTGTTATGGTAATCAGAAGACTCATATACAACATAGATACGTTTTTTTGTAAATATGAAATATGATCATGACTGTTTGTATCCCGGGAGCGGTAGACATCCATATAATACATAGAAAACACCCAGACTCGAGACAAATATTAGCAGATCATACAAACATTTGTCCCGCAGCGGGGATCGAACCCGCAACCTCTGTGTCTCAGGCGACAATTATAATTTAAAGCAAATAAATGAATTATGAATAATCCATCTATGCATTTATATCACGCATTCTTCATTTATTTTATCATAGCCAAACAAATCAAACTATGCCTTAGAATTTCAATCTAAAGCATAATGTCTATAAAGCTGTCGCTTACGAGTCTGCTGACGCAGTAAATCTTGTAGGAGAGACAAACGCGCTGGTTATTGAGGTCATTCTTACATCAGAGCTCGACGTGTAAACATCGACGGCAAGAACTAAGCTTTGACAACAGAGACCTAGTAATCTGCTGGAAAAGTCACAGACACACAAAGAAAATAATACATAATAAAACTCTTATGATAAAGAGACAGAGCGTAATAATTTTTATCCCTTACTGCAACGATTTTATTTCATTGGAACCTCTGTATTCTAAAGTTTGTCTTAGAAACTGTGGATTCACTTTTTTTTTTTGGTTTAGTGGCACGTTCAGTCTATTATATCCTAGGTCTATGTTAAAAATCTCGCACACATCTAGCGAAAGAACACAACCGCCATCAGTGATCAAATGTTTAAAGCCCCTATTTGTATATTGTAAAGGTTTATTTTGACTTGGTGGTTTTTTGTAAATAAAAGGCAAGGATAATGCTTAGGTATTGCACCTTTGTGGAATATGCCTGAGGGTTGCAAAGTTAGGACTGGTATTCATTGTTATGAACGTGATACGAGTCCGGCCAAAGTTTTAGTGAAATTAGACCGCGCATGAGAATTTTACGGTCAAAAATTAAACCAGGGTTCTAGTTTGAATGAATATTATTATATGAGCAATTGTTGAGTTCTGATCTTTTTATATACAATATTTAATCTATCTGTGGTTTTGCTAACTGTGAGTACTGTGTATATTTGTCATTATTTGTATATTATTGGTTAATATTTAAGCAAACATAGGTAGTAAGCAAAACCACATACATGATAGAACTGGAATCTTGCTAATAATATTTTGTTCTCTGTTTCTATACTTCGTAACCAATCATTATTTCATATTTCTTCTTAATGTATTTTATACTTCCCTTGACTTCCAAACTCGGTCATTATCCCAAACAAAATAAACAAGCAAGTTCCAAGAACATGGTCCTACGCTAAATCCCAACATACAAATGTTTGAAATTGTTTAAGTTACTATAAGCTACGCTCGTAGCAAAGTGCTACGTTTCGTAGACGTGCTACGAAGTCTCAAGATTAGCTCGCGGCTATTAGCTCACTTACCTTAGCTCGTATGCGCTTTGATTCGCTGTAGGCGTTGGATTACACAATCATGAATACCTAATTACAAAGTTCTTTACGTATGTGTAATGTGCACAAAAAATAGTATTTAGTGCATTTTAGTACCAAACTCGCATTTGTATGTAAATTTAAACGTGAATTTTGTCGCATTTGCCACCAGTTAAATACAAGTACCTACACGTACTTGTTAAATGCTGGAATATAATGAGGGTTTAAAGTTTGCTTGCGAGTTTATTTTAAAGTAAGGGGGTAACGTCTAAAACAACTGACTGATTTTGAAATACCAGGTATGAAGCGGCAGAAAACCAGCGCCTTACCACTTCTCAGTAGCACGGCATAATGCTTAGTCGAAGCTTTTTCTGTGACACACAATAACAACCCTGTCATTAATTGTTTCTTAAATTATCTGATTTAGTTTATTTAAGATGTTTATTGTGTGTCAAGTGGTAAATGAGATCTGTAAATAAAGAGTAAGCGTTTGGGTGTCTTTAACTATGGTATTATAATGATATCATTAGAATGTACCTATATTCTGTGAGGTATTGACACGACACGAGCTAACAATAAGATTTCCTCTATTGTGAAGTTTCTATGAAGTTTCCACATTTATCAAGACACAAAAGGTGAGGTTTCGTTTCAGGGAAGGAATGTTTGCTAACATTTACTTTGGATTTAAGAGTTATTGTACTATATTAGGTATTCGTAGTTTTATAAATTACTCAACGTAACCGAATAACACCTTATCAAGAATTTCATTCTAACATGTGTGTTCCGTGGAAGAGGTGGTAAGGCACTTAGGCTTGAGGAAAACTTAACGGGACACTGTAGTTTAGTTAGGTTGAAATCTGATCAGAATTTACTTAAAATGCAGAAAAAATCGTAATTAATATTATTTGTCCACATCAAACAATATCTATTCTATTTTTCATTTATATCAGCCGTTCGTGTCCCACTGCTGGGCAAAGACCTCCCCACTCTTTCCAGTATTATAATCTATAATTACTTATGTATATTGTTCTTCTTCTTCTTCTCTATTATTGTTTAATGTTTGTAACCACCTGCTAGATGGGTGGATGATATTGTTAGGGTCGCCAACAAGACCTGGATGCGATCGGCTCAACACCGAAACGAGTGGCAGTCATTGGAGGAGGCCTACACCCAGCAGTGGGTTGACACAGGCTGAAAATGATTATGATGATGATGATGATGATTGTTTAATGTTTATTATTGTTTAATACCGATATTGGTTTTGTCAGTCGTAAAGACGTCACTCACCGATAAATTGCTCGCGCGGAAATGACCCAGCAGCGTATCCCGGGCATCTAGGGTTGCCAGTTTATGCGTCGTTTACTTTTCTATAGCAAGAGAAAGACATTCGTAGAAGTAGAATGAGTGTAAATAAACGGGCTAGTAAAGATGAGTATGACCTGTTGCAGCAACCATACATTTAAGTATAAGGCGAAAAATTAAATAAATAAATAAAATAAATATCCTTGGACATTCCACACGGCGTCATCTAGTCCCAAGCTAAGTAATTTAATGCTTGTGTTATGGTAACCAGATGACTGATAAACTACATAGATATTTGATTAAACATACATTTACGGGTATTTATCGCTATTTACCTTTATTTAATTTTAATTTTAATTACATAGATATTTTTTTTTTTTGTAAATACATACATTTTATACCCAGACACGAAACAAATATTTGCAGATGAAATTCAGAATTGATGCTCATACATTTTTTTATCATAATATCTAATTGTACCTATTTGCTTTGTAAATGTTTGTGTGATAATCAAACTATTATATTCTATTCTATTCTATGATCAGCTTATAAAACTTATTAAGTAGTTATTTGTAACTGTTTTGGGTGGTTGAAAATAAAGTGTAAGAATATAATGAAAAATCTTACTAAAAGTTTTACAGCTTCGACGGGATTCGAACCCGTGAGAGAGAGCCGTAGAGGTGTTTAGGGTTGAGGTTTTACGCAAAATTTTGGACGCGTCCATTTTCTCACTAATGATCTATAAGTATTTTCCATATTAGTTTAGGCTACATTTTGAAAGAAATGTCCCGTAAGGCTATCTATTTGTTAAAATTGCATCAGCCCTGAAGTGGACTGACGTTTACAATCTCGTCTGTCTGCGACAGAGCTTCAGCTGTGCCCTCAACTTATTGTTGCTTTCTTTCCTCAAACAGCTCTATTAATTCACAATAAAATCTTTTACTGCACTCTTTTACAGCTCAAACAAATAAGCAAGCTATATAGAAGCGCAATTCGTCAGGGAAATTTCCTATTTGCATTTAGCTCTGAGAGTCTAATTGTACCTGTACCTACTGTAATGTGTGTGGGTGAATGTGAATAAATATTTTTCTATTCTATTCTATTCTATTCTTTTTAATGTTAAGCTAATTAAGTGTTGCTGAGTCAGTGATTTTATGTAACCTCAAAAGGCACAGACGGAGCAGGATGAAAACGTACAGTGAGTAACAAAAACTGATAAATTACTGTTAAGTTTTTGTTGATTTTAAAACTTAAGCATTTTTTTTTTCAGGAAATTAATTTTCAATGATCTTTTGTAAATGTCTAAGTTATATAAGCAAATCTTGAGACATTTTAGACTTACGTTCGCCTATTTTAAAGGTTGTCTTTCTAAGCCAACAAGGCTATAACTACGAAAAGTCGCTTTTCGATTAAAAATCAATAAATACTAGAAAAGTCTAGAAAATAGGTATTGATTATGAGTTCTAAAGTAATTTTAATTTAAATAAATATAAACAGTAAATCATTCTTTGTTGCTGGCTGTACTTAAGTGGGTTGTTAATGGACGCTATTAGGGAAGGGCGTGACGCTTCTGTGTGCACTGCCTTATACATTTCAGTGCGTTACAACTCACACCGCGCCCTGTTGGCGTCATTCTTTCAGGTACCTTAAGACAACCTACTTAGACCTTATACAAACTACGATGAGAAATATTTTTTTCAAGACAAGGTAGATATAAAAATCCTTGGACATTCCACACAGCGTCATCTATCCCAAGCTAAGCAATTTAATGCTTGTGTTATGGTAACCAGATGACTGATAAAATCACAGATCGTAAGGAATTCATGATATTTTAAAAGGTAGTAAGAGGCTCGTTGTCAAAAAAGTATGGAACCTTAAAAAACTAATTCCCAAAGGTTTTTTTTTGGTCAAGATTGCATATTCTTCTGCACATACCAGTATGCATTTTGTAGCAACTGGTATTCCACACTTGACGGGTTACATGCTTTAACATACCAATCAGCTAAAGTTTTCCTTCGCTGTTTAAAAATAATAGAATAGCTTTTTTCAAAAATAATAGATGCATATTTTGTATTCAAACTCGAGGCCATGGTGACTATTATTAAATTGCAAATTTAATTAAACTTTTGTTGTTGAACTTATCATTAAAAAAATGACTTTTATTAGACAAGTTTCACATCTACATATCATTTTTATAAACACACGATAAAGATCATTTTATTATGTTTCTTACTTTTTCCTCGTAGCGATAAAATGACGCACAGAAACTTAAATAATAAAAAGTTTGGCGCGGCCACTTGTGTGCTACTTGGAGAAGTTATTGACGACTTTATGAGTATTATTCTGTATTATTGAAATTCAGAGAATCTGTTCCAACTTCACGAAGTAGTTTTACTTACTATTTCTGTTTGTTTACGCGACTTTATACTTTATACTATTCACAAAGAATATAAAGTTGTCATCCATTTTGCTTCTTTGTTTACACGGCTGGGAATTGTTATGAAATTGGAATCAAGTTTTATTCTCTAAGACCTCTTTGAGAGTTATTTGCAAGTACACATTTATCATAGACTTAACAACTTTATATCAAGTCAATGACCTGCATTATGACTAGCATTTTGATAAAAAAAAATATTTTTTGTTTATTGCATTGCATCTTAGGTGATTTTGAAAGATTTGTCCTTAACCATCGAATAATTGTATGAAAATTCACTGTTTTAGATACTATTTTGTTATCCAATTTACAAATACAATGTCATACACATTACTGAATAGAGATTTGAATCCCAAAGGAGCTCGATAACTTAGCTCTCATTCAAGGAGTCTTATAAATAAACTAGTGTTTTCCAACTTAAGACCTATTACAAGCTTCATTTGGTCGGACACTAGTAGAACGAACATCAATCGCAGCTCGATCGCAACCGCGTCTAGAACTAATCTGTCTGTTTATCTCGCGTCACGACGGGCTGTGCGGCTGACACACAATTACGGCCATATTACACAGTAACCCTACTCTGTTCTACGCTCTATTTCCTACTTTATTCTCAAGAGACTATGATTCAATTTAATTTGTCGCTTAGAAAATTGAAACAACATCATTTTGCGAAGGTAAAAACGCTATTGCTGAGGTGATAAGGTTGAGAATGCTATGATTCAGAGGTAGAAGAGGTTATAAAGATGTTTTTCGTAGCAGTGCAGTCAGTTGGTAGACTGACTCCTTTAAAATGAAGTGAGACTGTCTCTTAGTTAATTGTTGTTTTCTTTTGTCTAAGAAATCCATTTCGTGGAGGAATCTAGAGCGTGCTTTCTCTTTCTTTTAAGAAAATTCTTGTTGATAAATCTCTATAGGAGGAAACTGTTTTGCTTAAGATAACTTTACTTATAGAACAAAGTAATCTCTTCGTAGATGATGTGAAAATGAAATATGATAACGACGCTGTATTTCGAAGGAGAGGTAGACATTTCTTTCCAGATCTTATTTTAGATTCCTTGAAGATGTCTAAGGGCTACCCCCTTAAGTACATATTTGGTACATGCCCACATTTTGCATAGGTTGCCCTTCCATACGTGACGGGTGCATACCCACCGACGCTATTAGAAAGCTGGTTTCCTCACGATGTTTTCCTTCACCGTTTAAAGCTCGTGTTGCGTCGTGTATAAATCAGCTCAGGAATAGCCGTAACTGTAGGTACATACTTAACTTATTTATTAAAAATAAAAAAATTCAAGGAAACTTTCCGAATCAATCAATTAATTAGCAAAACTACTATCTCAAATTCTCAATCCATCTTGAATTCACCATTTTTCCCCGCACCAATTCTAATTCCCGACCCTTTTTTTATAGTGTGCATCAGCCTCTAAAATATTCCACTGTCAGAGTAACTAAGTGCAATAATATGTTTTGCTTTAAACATAATATCATTTGTTTTACGTATTTTTACATTAATTAGCTATAGGTAAAACTTTTTAAACTATCGCGACTTCAAAACATATCTAAAAATATTATCGGGACTTAATCGCGTATTTAAATCATTATTATTTGTTTATTTACCTCAACGTTTCGATGACATTACAGTCACCGTGGTCACGAGTAGACTCTACTTGTCCATATATTAGCTATAGGTGACCAAAACAGTGAATTTTAGCAACGTAACGATACCCGTTAGGAGCATCAGGCGAGAGCCGTATCAATCACTGATTCAGCCCTATTTCGTCACTCGCCAGCAAACCCAACTAATCCTCAGTACAAAACCGACTCTACCTCCTTAAGCTAAGGTATTATTTAACACTCAGGATTTGTAGAAACCTCCTCAACATCTTCAAGGAAAAATGAACTGAGAGATAATGGGAATAAGGTTGGATTTTCTGGAAAAATATTTGGGGCTCATGGATTTTTACGCATTTCCCGGGATTTCTACCGTTTGACGCGACAAATATACATTCATCGCGACGTTTATTACGTGACGTTGATTTATGAAGTGAATATGGGATGAAATAGTTTTACCTTTTCGCAGACATTATTATTTTATGAGAAAACAATTGGTGCTTCTGAATAAATTGATGAATGAAGGTATTACTCTATTGTGAAAACTCTTTTGCGAATAAAAACTTGTTAGGCTTATATTTTACTTTAATTTACCGGGCAACATCGCGTTTTAAACCAACTCCAAAAAGGACGAGCTTCTATGTTCTACCTACATTATTATAAGGCAGCAGATCTCATAAAGATATTTGCCGGTAAATTTCCAAGCGTTGAAAATGCTTGAGTAACCTTCAACTTGGACAGGCAATATGCTTTGAAGTGACATAATAAAAATTATACATTAATCTCTGAGGCCTTACTCTGGATCAACGAAAACGAAGTTTCATGACAATTTTCAGGTTCCAATTATGTTGGTGAACTATTACGAATTCAGTATCCACCAACATAAGCTGACCCCGAAAATTGTCACGAAACTTCGTTTTCGTTGATGCCGAGTACGGCCTCTGAGGCCGAAACTTCTGAATCTCAGAAGTTTTTGTTAATGCAGATAAGTAAATTTTAGACTAAGATAACTAATATGATGATAATTATCATTCTGGGTTGTTTTGTAAGTGATTTTTACCCGAATCAAAGAAGAAGGAGTGTTCTACTTACGTTCCATTGAATGTATTATTTTTTATGTATGATTATGTCGTCAATAGTAAACCGATTTAATAATTCTTTTTTATTAAAGTGTTTAATCCCGAGGTAGTCCTATTATAAATTTTGAGGATCTGATGAGGATCTTCAGAGTTATAAAGAGAAATGTACCTCGAGAGTGCAGGAAATTGCTTTCTTACGAAATTGAATTCGGTTTTAAAAAAAATGTAATTTTGCCACTCAACTTCCATCGGTGTAACCGCATCATGATCTGAAGCGCTCGTGGCGAAGCTTGCTAAGACATTCTTGATAGATCATCGAAGTTAAGCAACGTTCTGAGCGGTCACTACTTGGATGAGGACCGCATTATCAGCTGAGCGCTTCCGTGCTTCGGAGGGTACGTTAAATTGTCGGTCCCGGCTTTTAAAGTCGTTAAGCCATGACGAAGGCCTTTAGGCGGCCTAAAAACTCCGTCAACAGAGTTGGCCACTTGCTCATACGAACGAACGAACGAACCGCATCATGTAATCTTAAAGTTTGTCAAACAAAAGCAACTTAAACACAGAGCGACAGGATCAAAGCGATGTTGTCAAAGTAACAACGTTATCTAAAGTACGATGTAACGAGCCGACAACTGCCTCGCAAGTTTACTTCGAGCACGTGATACTTCGAACAACAATTTAGCCTACACAACGTAAAAATAGTTATTCGTTGACACCGAACGATTTAGGCGACGATAGTTCTGTAAAGGAATTAGTGGGGGCAATTCGGAGTGTCGCAAAAGCTAAACTAAACTAATTAAAATTATTACCATCCTTTTTATTTCCATCGCTATGAAAGGGACGGCAACAATTTTAGTTAGCTTAGTTTAGCTTTTGCGACACTCAGAATTGCCACTAATGTCTACATCACAGACCTAAGAATCTAAAAAATACTAAAAATATTTTGCAAATATTTTTTCATAATAAAATAAATAAATAAAATAAATATCCTTGGACATTCCACACAGCGTCATCTAATCCCAAGCTAAGCAATGTTAATGCTTGTGTTATGGTAACCAGATGACTGATAAACTACATACCTAGATACATTTTTTTTTTGTAAATACATACATATTATACATAATTTTGTTTTTCGTCGAGTCAATTCAGTTTGTAAAGATCCTTAGGTGGCTGGTTCTAATTGTATATTGTACAGTTATGTAAATGTGTAATAGTTTAGTTTCTAAACAAAAACGTATTAAACATTAAACAAAAAAGTCGATCCGAAAAAACTTTTGGTAAAATGTAAGTTTATTTACGATGAGTCGTTCAAAGGTTGTCAATGTGGTGGTAGTCAAACAGAGATCTAGATAAAGTTAATCAAACAATAAATTGTAAGTTTGTTGGTTAAGTCAATGGAAACTTAATTTATTAAATTTAACTAGATAAATATCAGTATTGGATAGGTAACTTGGCTTTAGTGCAATTTTGTCGAAAATTACGCTAAATCATGATAACTATGACTAAAGTTATTATCATGAAACTGCAGCTAATTTTTCGTCTGAATAATATTTTACTTTTCAGTTGTACTAAATAACAATATAAAAATGCAATAAACTATGAATATGCATATTTTTTAAAATTGTACGTCACAATGATTAAGATGCGATGAAATTAAAGATTTTAAGGTATTAGTTTTACGAGTATTTTACGATTTGTGTGCTTTTTACGATACGATGTTAAAAAAGTCATGCATTTTATGACTTTATTAGCTACTAGCTGCGCCCCGCGGTATTACCCGCGCTGAAAGTTCCCATTTCCATACGAATATCGAGATCAAAAATAGCCTATATTTTAATCCAGGATATAAGCTATTCTGGTACCATATAAGCTATTCTAATTTCATTCAACTCCATCCAGCCGTTTGAGACTGAAGTAGTTACAAACATTCAAACTTACACACACACCAACTTACACCTATAAAGTATTCGTGTGATTAGTGTGACAAACTGGGCCCGACCGTTTCTACGGCCAATTTTATTTTTGAAATCTGAAACAAAAGAGACGACGTTTAAGTCGTATAAACAGACAAACTTAACTCTTCTTTTTAAACCTAGTTATAAAAATTATAGATATAGTTAAACATTTGGAATTATTAAGTCACTTTTTAACTACGCTACATAATTTTACTTTGAATAACTGCATCCATTATTATAAAAAGCTATATAAATGCACCTACTGTTTCTTTTCAAACCATTGCGTTAATATTCAATGGTCAACCATTTCTTGAAGCAATAACGGCCACTGTACCTAAGGGTGATTATTCGCTATGGCCAAACAAAACGTAACGCGACAAAACACGCCAATAATACGAAAAATACAATTCGATAACGCAGTGACGAGCCGCGTTTTGTTACGTTAGGACGTTTGTGCAGTTTTTTCGGTATTCCGATTTTTACAAATGTCTTTCTCCCCTTCTAACCTATCGGTAATGTATATATCTGTCACATGGACTGTAAAACATAATTCCTTGTATTGCACAAACGCCCACGTTTTCTTGGTTCATGGAAAAAACTATCCAGGTAAAACAAGTTTCACACAACCCATAAAAACAAGTCGGGAACTAAGTTGTACCTTGCTAGAATAAATAACACGGCTCGTTGGGCAACTGAACTCGTGCTTTACACGTCCTCCGCTTCCGACCCGCGCTCGAGTTACGACTTCTGCCGAGTTACCTTCTAAACAGAGTTTTGTATATCTGTTATTATTGAAGCGCTCGTGGCGAAGCTTGCTAAGACGTTCTTGATAGATCGTCGAGGTTAAGCAATGTTCTAAGCGGTCACTATTTGGATAGGTGACCGCAAGTGGCATATCTGAACGCTTCCGTGCTTCGGAGGGCACGTTAAATTGTCGGTTTCGGCTTTTTAAGTCGTTAAGCCATTAATGTTAAGTCGGCTAGTAGAATCTGTATCCTACTGGCTACTTTCTCTGTAAAAATACCAGTATACAAAACCTGTTATTTAAGAGCGGTTTCTCCTAACACAAGCATACAAATTGCTTAAAAGGGGATACCTTCACCTTGTTATGGTATAATCTTAAGTTAAAGAAATAAACATTTTTATTTTTATTTTTTTTAATGGTAGATTTTAAAGACAGAGCCCATAATTGTGACAAATGTTACGATTCTGTTCTTCTCGTATCATACTGCTTTAGCAATCGCTCGTAATGTAATTTCTAAATATTATATTATAATTGTTTGTTTAATGTTTCCAGAAATCTAATTATTTTCAAAGTCAGATAGAGTCCTTAAAAATAGAGTTCTAATATGGATTTTTACATTTAAATGAAACTTAAAAGTGTGAAACTTAAAAGTAAACCAAGCTTTTATCGAATTTCAAGAAACCCCTCCAAAAATAATATTTGATTCTAGTAGATTATTTTTCAGATTCCAGCGAAACCTTAAGAGCACTTTGGTATCTTCACCTCGAGCTAGATATCCCATTAGCGAAACCAAATGTTATCAGAACATTTTACCTGAAAAGATTTAAAAGGTTCGCAAAAAATACAGAAATCGCTCTCAAGATTTAACTGAAAGTAATTTGGTTTTAAGTAATAAAGGAGGCTCATCCATCCTCATTGTGTTTGTTCAGGAGCACGCCCGAAGTTGTGCACTTTGCGCAAAAACGAATCTTAGCTCGTAATAGCTGAAGTTGCAGCGTTTATCTCGGCCAGCGCTCGCCACCACACACCCCTTAACAATCGAGTGCACGTACACATTGCGCCACCGACGAAGCACGTACCCAAACGGTGTTTATCGTTTAAGCTGCACTTTTTATCCACATAATAAAACTACAGTTGACTTAGTTAAAGCACAGCTGTAATGAAGTCTTAGTTTAATTTATTAATGATCACGTAAGCTAAGTGTGTACACGCCGTTGTTTGTGACCACGCAGTTCAAAACTTAATGAAGCCAATTAAATTGTCACTTAACCCGTCGCGATAAGGTAGTGTTTGTGTTGACAGCTCATTTGTTCCTTCCTTCCTGAGCACACTATCGTCCGCGCGGAAAAATTTAATTTTGGATGTTCGTGTCTAAAGTTTTGGCAAATTAAAATACTTGCACGTCGGGTAGGATTTTGAAAACAAAGTTCGAATTACACTTTAGTAGTTTAATTATCGCGTTGGAGTGGCTTTTAGCTTCAAAACAGACTTTTATGTTTCAGAATACTAAGTAAGCGCTAGAGTATCTCTGCTACTACATATACCCATATTGTTACACAGAACATGTGCCAAGTGCAGTTTATAATGTGTGTCCTTAAAACCTAAACATAGAATTCCCAACTAAAAATAAACTGAGTTTTCTCGCATAAATGGGACCATAAACAAAGCTCCTGTTAAACTATTAAGCTATTTTATATAAGTGCAGGAGCAAGAAGCGGCATGCAGGACAAAAGGCGACGCACAATGCACTCATTGTGCTCGCGGCCGCCCGTAACTCAGCGACAGGACTTAGAACTACATGTTCTGAGAAAACTTGTCTTTTAACTGATATTTTCAATGAAAATCTATGCAAAGAAAAATTATTTTATCCTGTCCTATTTCTTTTGCAATTTGTGAGCACAACACATAGGAATTAGGCCTTAAAAACTTCAACCGCCAGTATCGTACTCTGTGACTCAGCCGCTCATTGAATGAGTCGGCAAGCGAAACGCAAACTGCGTACAAACTGCGCGTACTGTACGCACATGGACATTCCATTTAAAATATACAGAGAGGCAAACTAAAAGCAGGCAGTCAGCCGCTCACTGTCAGACTAATGGAGACTTGGCCAAGGAAACGTTGCAGAGACGATCTCGCGTTATTCGCGAATTTTAACAAAATTTATAACGACGTCTGAATTTAAACTACCTACTAGTCATTTGGGTGAGGAAGATCGATTTACCTGGTTACATCTGATATTTAATTTACAATAAATTTTTTTTTTATATTTTATATTTTTTTAAATTTTTTTGCGAATAAACGTCATGTCTATGTCTATGTCTATAACAAGTTCAAAAGATTGAAATTTCTATTTTGTAAGACAATGAACTTTGCACCAGTTTGTCTTCAAATTTTATTAAATCAACTGTGAGGTGAGTTCCCCTTTTATTTGAAGAGGTAAACTTACAAAGTCAAGTTGTCGATTGTGACTCAATATTACTAAACTTGGCAAAGTTTGGCAAAATTCATAATTTTGAAGAGAAAGTAGAACAAAGTAAAATGTAGAACGTTTGGAAAAAGTATATGTTTTTGTTTTTCAAGTTTATAAAATTTAAAATTTTAAGTAAAAACCTGCTTTTACTTAAAAAAAAACTACATTCAAATCGGTCAACTCGTTTAAAAGCTATGTTGCCACACACACAGACGTATAGACACAAAATAACGGTCAAACTTAAAATACCCCTCTTTGAGTCAGAGGTTAAAATATTAATAGTTGTCCATTGGATTTATTGAAGCCTGACCGGCATTCGTGGAATGCTTGTGATCGAGAGCGTCGTGATAATCATTGTCCGTTTGAGTCGAGTTCCAACCATTTATCGATTTCATCAAAGTGTCCTCAATGCTACAAGAGTCCTCGGTACAAATGCGACATGCTTTGAAAGCACTTTCAGCATGGACGCAATATTGTATTAAAATTAGTCGTTTTTATGGTTCCGTACCGTTAGGAAAAAACGGAACCCTTGAAGGATCACTTGGTTGTCCTGTCTGTGATTCTGTCACAACCCTTTTTCTTAGGAACGGGTAGAAATAGAGAATTGAAACTAATAACACATACTGGAAAGAAATAAAGAAATATCATTTATTTTGGTAGGACCTTAAGGATCACTTCAACTTAGAATCCATGGTCGCTATTATTAAGTTGTAATAAAAACAAGATCCTAGGTCAACGCGATGAAAAGATATTGGAATAACAGTTTTTTTTTTAAGTTTGTAAGTACCCAAACCGACTGAATCGTTTGAACTTATTTTCATAATTATTCCTTTATTTGTGTTAAAAGAGATTTTTTAAAATGATTTAAAAATATTTTTTACCGACTTTTATTTTGTAAGAAGGTACATTTCTGTTCATAGCTGTTATTTTATAACTACTGCTGTATAATGTAGCTGTTTGTTGTTCCAATAAATAAATAAAATAACTCCTCATCAGATCCACACAATTTTTATATGGGACTCCTCTGGAGTGTAGGTACTCTTTTAAACTTTATTTTCAAAATCGGTAAATTATTGACGAAGTTATCGGTAAACATTAACTATGTAATGCATAATGCATAAAAAAAACATACCGTGAAACATAAGAGTGTTACCAGACCAATCGATCGACCGTTAATCGACGTCATCGGTCGACGGCAGAATGGACCATCGATGACGATCGATATTTTTTGGTATGGTAGAAACCATCGATCGACGTCGACCGCTCCGTGCCACCATCGATCGATCGATCTGGTAACACCCTAAAACTTCCTCCTTTATTGATTGATTGACAGATGTTTTTGGTTGATTTGGTTTGCTTTCATTTAACTCGCATTGAACAGACTAAGATTTGGGTAATCCCAGTTTTAACCTACAAATAAAGTAGAATCCTTTCCCAAACAAAGCTTCCTAAGAGCCGTAGTTCCGACAACGGATAGGATTAGTATGCGCCGACCGGACAGGGCCGCACTCAGGACAACTATTAGAAGGTTACTAGTAGGTACTAATACCTAATGTAATTAATTTTTTCAAGGCCCAGTCTGAAAACCAGTGTTGCTTTGTGACGTATGGCGCAGAGTAACAATAAGCTGAGACTGGTTCCTTTTGGCTCACCACAGCACGGATCTACCTACTAGCACCATTATTAGATAAGTACCTACATAGTGTTTTTGTGTTTTTTTCTTTTTTTTGTTTCCTGTGCAACACCAACTAAGTAGGTAGGTAGGTACCTACTTTAAATCATTGTTTGTGTGTGTTAAACCAAAGGTGCCTAGTTACCTGGGTGCCTACCTACCTGTTTGTTATGTATTCTGCCTCCTGTTTTGTGTACTTACCTATTTTCTTACTTATCTGTGCTGTAAGTGTGTCAATAAACAAGTCTATCTATCTATCTAATGTACATTGTAGTACAACTTATTAATACTTAGTGTACATGTACACAAACAGTACATTTTTAAACTGATATTTTTTTAATTAATTAATTTGGCAAGATCATAATAGACCACTTAGACACTTCTTAAAACTAGGGGATTTTACTGCTTTTTCCAATGCACAACCAAAATAACTAAATTAAAAAAAAATTAATAAATCATTTTATTTATGTATGTACCGCAACGCTTAAATTATTCGTTTGGTTCAAGATGCGATATTTTAAATATGTATAAACAGAGAATACAAATGAAACATTTCTTCAAGGAAGTGTCGGATAGGCACATCGGAACTCTGTCACTAAATTACCAACATTTATGTCAACATTGTAGGGTAATAAGTCCCGCAAACAGTTCCGTTGGGCCATTTTCAAGTGATGTTTTTTAATTTAATGTTTACTGAAAATAACGTACCGATAAAGATAGGTAAGTAAGTAGTATTAAAATAAATATTATGCCTAAAGTTGGATAGATACCGAAGGTAAAAAAAACACTTAATAACACTTTTATATATTTTTGTATTATAGTGTTAAACCACACTTAGGTATTGCATTATAAATGAAAAAACTTACTAAAAGTTTATGACCTCGACGGGATTCGACTTTTACACTTACTATCGAGACACACTAATTCTTTCACCTCAATCACTCTCATTATATTCTTTATACACTCTTGCGTTTAGTAAAAACATTCCTACGTCCGTCCCTGTCGACATCCAAGGAAACTTACTGATCCACTTTTAAACTAAGGAAATTCTTCGAATGTGATTCTGGTTTGGAAATATTTTATCCGAAGTCCTAGAATGGACATGTGATTTTAAGTTTGGCGTGTTTAAAGCTGAATTTTTGCTAGAAACTTTATATCAGGAACTGATTCTAGGTTGGGATCCTCAATTTAGATAGGAACGTATTCTTCTTTCATCAAGACTTTAGATGGATATAGTCTTTTAAAGAATAAACTCTGGATTCTAGATTTTATTCAAACAAAAGTTAATTCCGTTGAAAAACTTTCTAATCATTTCTTCGTGCTATTTTTTGACCAAAACTATTTAAATTCTCAAATTTACCCCTTAAAAATTTTCAAAGGACTTAATGCCTAAAAATCTAAGAGTGTTTAACTGCGACTTTTGGATAGGTACAATCGTCATCATGTTTTTCCTGATATTTTTTTTTGCAACTCTACTTCGCGGTTTTTTTTCTCTAGACACAAAACGTTCAACGTGAAAGCAAAGAGAAACCTTATCTCCGGAACACTCTGTCACTTTTCCCATGCTCATTTTCGCCCTTTGATGTGATGTGGGGCGATGTAAACGGACACCGGCGCTCGCCACCGGCGACGGTGGGCGGCTGGAGTTCGGCACTATCTGTAACACAATGATGTGCTCCAAGTTACAAGAGTACCTACAGTTTATATATTTTTAATCCCCCACACAAAAAAGCGGTGATACGAAGTGCGCCGGGTCAGCTTGTCAAAAATAAAAAAAAATCTAGAACCTAATAGTGTTAGCGGGCTACTTATATTTTAATTACATACACTTGTTGTTGCTTCTTATTTACTTATTACCTAAGTTGGATTAATTATAGATTTGAGGGAATGTGATTGCCATGACATATTAGTAGGTTTGCCTTAGACATTTGCCCAACCATGGAGCACAAGAACTAGGTATAAATTTTAAAGAGTTTAAACCATTATAAAGAGATGGAGTTCGCCGTCCACGAGTTTGCGCGACTGCTCTTTCGAAAAATAGCAAGCACTAGCGCTTGAAATAAGCTGAAATATAAACAGTTTATGCCTTGCACCGCAAGCCGGTGCGCCAGTGACATAGTCAGCGCAAATATTTACGAAGGCGAGTCTCAGCACGACCCCGCATCTTGCAACTATGTAGGGACGATTAGCAAACTGAGCTACAACAAGCTTCTGTGAAACTACTTTACTACCTTCATCGTGATGTAAAGACAGAGTTGGTTTAAAAGCACTTCGGTTTGAGGAAGATCGCTTGTATCAATGAAGATTTGAATCACGTCGGAATCAAACATTTTGTATATAGTTTTTAATCTCAATTCACTAAGGCTCGTATTAAGAGTCCATAATCAAGTGTGAGCCATATCTCAAGCGGTGATTCATCAATCAATATCAAAAGAGAACTGTCAAAAAATCGATTTTTGCGGGGATCGAAACCGCAACCTTTACATTGTCATTATTAAATGCCTAAATGTAAACAAAAATTTAGGTAATCTTGATTTTTGATCTTTAAAGTTAGTTTTCCATTTTGTGATAAAACTGATAAGCTTTGAAACAAAATTCCCAAATTCGCACAAAAAATGTATCTTATTTGAAATGTAATCCTCAGTAACCAAAGAGTATAGGTATTACGACCTAGCGTTGCTTGCGACTGCTAAGAACACGGAAATCAGAATAATAGGTATGCATGTTAATTTACCGTGTTGTTTGGCTGACTGGTAGTTGTTTAAATCAAATCAAATCAAATCCCAACATGTTGTACAACTAGTGTATAATTTAACTTTGGTCTTAAAAATGAGCAATGTCCTTTTGCGCTCAATTTCAGTAACATACTGTACCATACAAATATTATGATTTTTAATTCAATCGATATTCTCATGTGTAACTTAAAAACTGAGACACTTTGTTTGATAAGCACCTACTTTGATTTCACGGCACTGATCATAAGAGAACTAAATTACCTAGACGATAGAAAGTCATCCTAGTGGTTCTATTAATAAGATGTCTTTTGATATTGATCCAAACAGTGAAACTACCAACAATATGCTAATCTTGAAGTACAAACATTTGGTCGGACTTCAAACCGAATCTCGCGGTTCCAATGCATATTGACTTGTGTGTTTATCTTGTTAGAATCGAATGGTATTCGTGTACCTATCTTAACTTGATCATTCGAAAACTTTCTCTATAACACTTTGTAATTTGATTACATTTTGTTACAGGGATTTATTGCGAACTTAATTTATTTTATAATAAGGCCCATCGTTTTGACGGCGTTGTTGTCTATCACAGTCACTCTAAAAAACCTTAGTTCAATTTGATTACTGTTTGAATATGTACCAGCAGCATACCCTGACTTTTACTATCCTTTTTATGGGTTAATATTATATCTATTAATATTTAGAATAATAAACTTTTCAAATTATATACTGAATATTAATTTTTAAATTGGACGAATAGTTTTTTAAATATCTCCTATGATAAAGTTACAACCTTTACCCTCCATCATATTAGTATAGATTAAAAAATAAAACACCACGCGTGCGTGGCCGCTTCTTGCTTCAAATAGTCCCCTAAGCCAAGTGTCACTTATAAAACAAGAATGAAGGGTAATAGCCCTCACACCCTCGATAGTGATGCAATCTAAAAGATTTATTTTTATGTTCCGCCTGTTTTGTGTTATTCGACATTATCGCGGCCGTGTAAAATACGCCATCTTGAATTATAATCTGTGGCTGCAATAACTGTCGCTATGTCGATAAATTACGAGATTTTTTCGGGTTTTCTATAAAAAGTTTATTCGAATACAGTTTTGGGGCAGAGTTCCTAAGTAGTTCCTAGGTAATAAATATAAAAAATTAAAATTTTTTTTTTCATAGAGCAACCACGATGATGCGATGATAAATTTTTTTTTGTGAAACACATTAAAAACAATTTAATAATCATAATTATAATCATTTATTCATAAAATTTTAGGTTACATGATTAGATCACAAAGTTAATAAATAGTTCTACCAAAACCTACCTTTACAGGTGTATGAATATTAAAAATTGATATTTATAATTTAGTAATGTCAAAAAACAAAAAATAAACAAAATTGTTAAGAAACAAGGTTGGAATTTGAAAAAAGTCTCAGTAATATTATTGTAAAATGCTTGACTATAACTATACTTGTTTTGTAATTGGTCCGAGAAAGTTAAATTTTGTTCGTCTTAAAACTCAATGAAAATAATGATGCCGCTTAAAACCCTCTTGAGGATCTTGATAATAAATTTCTAAGGATGTCTATCAAACTAAGAGCTTTATAGCTTAAAGAGCGTGTTTTAACTGTTTCATCTTAATAAATATAACATTGATCTTTCAAAGGCACGGGAAGTGGACGATAACATTCTGTCCCTCTTCGTTATTTCCATTACAATCGGTACTTCAGGCAAGTATTACCAATTACCTCCGAAGGTTGGATCGCATTAATCGGACGTTGATAAACGATCGCCAAACAAAGAAACACTTTCAGGCGTTCTTTTCAAGCGATAAATCGCTAATGAATTGTTCCCACGTCCCGAGCGACCTACATACCTACCGATATTGTTAATTTTAATGACTCTCTGACATGACATGACAGCGCGTATCTTGGATTGTTTGCCGAATTTTATCAGTGTTCAAGTGGTGACAGGTATTTCATTACGCTAAACATTCCTTCTTCCGCTGAATTTTCATTACGAGGGATAAGGAATTAATTCGATGAAAGTTGGTAATTAATTTCGGCATATTCATACCCTTTGAGCTTTTGACTAAAGACTGCCATCGACATATTCATGATATTAATCGCAGGGAAGTGACTTACGTAGGTACTTTATAAATTGTGTTTGTTTTGTAAAAAGGAAATGTAATTTTAGAACTGCTTATTAAAAACGATAAATTTCTTGAAATATTTATGCTAATTAGGTATCAGGAATCTTCGAAAGAATTTGAATTTAAATACCTACCAAAAATTCTAAATTTAGGTAAAGTGAATTTTTAGTTGTTCCTAAAAATTACGCCGTGGTTCACCTTATTTCTAACATCGTTTGATGTTCGATGTAGGTTAGGGTGTCCCTTATTTTTCAAGTTCGTTTAATTTTTACGCATACCCTCTAAAATCGTGCGTATGGACCCTGTATAGTCTAGAAATAAATATTGGCCCGATTTATAAACGATAACCCGTGCCGAATCGCGATTTTAGTTTTCCATACATTTTACGCTGGTACAGTACTGCGTCCCGTAACTACGTGTTTCATTTGTCATTTTATATACGATTTTTAAGATTAGTACATTATTGTTTATTGTGTAACGATGCTAGAGGTATTACGCAATGAGAAACATAAATTATTTTAAATAAAAATGGTCTATAATATAATATATAAAAATATCTAGTCGACAAGTTCTCGTAGTCTAATTTTACTTGAAGAAAATTCGTAAAGTCAATCTGACTGTCAGTGAATGTGCAAATCTTGTGATTAGAGAGTGCATTATGTTCATAAAAAAAATAAGAATTCCCAAAAAGTCATTTTCTAACCGCTTGAAGAAAATTTTTGGTGTATATATCATGTTTGAAGAGAGATTACAAAAAAAAAGAAAACTGAAGAAGGCGAGAGCGATTTTTTCCTAAAAAGTATGCTTGCTTCAGTCACAAATCAAAAAAGGACAAAAACGCTCTACGTGCTGACTTTTGCCACATTGCATGTTAAACATTGGCTTTAAATTAAACTTCTTAATCAAGATTTTTGCTTCAAGAAGGCGTCAAAAGAATACAAAAAAGTTGGTATAATTTCTAAGTTCCTATAATCAAAAGCCATCAATTGTGCCTTATAATCTAAGTGATGAGACAGTAGTTCTATCACTTTTATATGGTTAAGTTGAAAAACAAACTAAAATTAAAATGATTGCCAACTTAAAGAGGGACAAAAGCTTAGATTTTATCAAACGTTACGTGCCATCAAAGGAAGAACTGTCCCAAAATTTGTTTGGTAAGCGAAGTATTTATTTTTAGGTTTTCTACACATCTTGTTATGGTTTTTGTTTTCCTATTTAACCTGTATTTCTTTTATAGTCAAAGCACTGGACGATTTCGTATCGGAAAAGGCAAAAAAATTTTATGTCGACTGCAGATCGACGACAGTTTTCTCCAAGAAGTTTGATCTTAGTGGGATGGTAACTATGCTTTTCCAGAAGCTAAGAAAAGGTCTTTGTAAGGTTTTTAAATGACACAACTGAATGGGCTGTCAAATGAATGCAAAATTTTAACAGATTTGTCACGGCTGAAGAAGAGAAAAATCGGTTTTGTTGCGCTGTGTCCTCGAGCATAGAAATTCGTACCGGACTGTAACAAACGACATTAAAAGAAAAGTTACCCTACTTGATTGTTATTATATTATGTGTTTAAATGAATAATAATGTTTATCTTATTTTATTTTAATTTTGATTCACTTCATTTGTTGCATTTATATCAGTTTTATATCAAACCAATATACCTGGGCAAAACACGATTTTTGATAAACTTTGTGGCTCTGTCGGCACGGGTTCCAATCATGCTAGAAAGATAAAATTTCATATTTAAATACGTCTTAGCATTTATAAAAAATATAGAGGGTATGCATACCGAATTTCGAAAAAAAAATTTTTTTGGTCAAATAAGGGACACCCTAATGTAGGTATAAATAATTCTTTTAGGTCTTATTAAAAAAAAATGACAATTTAATATAGGTTTGAAGACTTTTTTTTTGTTAGTTGTTGTGAGATAGCAACAGATTTAATATCCGTTTTAGCTAAAGTAGGTTTACAATACCAATATGCATAAGGGTGTAATCAATTAATTGAATTGCAACGTGTAGTAACCGGCAAATTAATCTGTGATAGGCTCAAGCGGTGTTTGCGGCCCGTATTTGATGGCCCCTGAGAGCCCGCTGCCGTGTGTTGGCTCACCCGCCAGTTGACCCTGTTTACCGTCGGAATTGGTTTATATGCTGTTTATCTTATCGTAGAGGTAACTAGAACAAATATTGGTGTCGATTGTTGGCACAAAGGATATTCTCGCACTTGCTCTACTCGGAAGTTTCACGTTTAACTTTATTAAGCTGTATCCTATCAAAATATCTGTTAATATTTGCTAGAATAGCAATAGTGGCAATTCGGAGTGTCGCAAAAGGTAAACTAAACTAACTAAAATTAATGCCATCCTTTTTATTCCAGTCGCTATGAAAGGGACGGCAACATTTTTAGTTAGTTTAGTTTAGCTTTTGCGATACTCCGAATTGCCACTAATGTCCCACTAATGTTATACTTAAACGTAAAAGTGTATATGGATGTTTTACTCTTTCACGCAAAAACTACATAACTTTGAAATGAAACTTGGAATGTTCATATATGACCTGAAACACACATACGTTACTTTTTATTTGGGTTAGTATCACGCGAGCAAAGCCGCGGTCTGAAGCTTGTATTTAATATATTTCAATTTATTTTGTTTCTACGATATACCATCGTATTTTTATTTTTGGTTTAGCCAGTTTAAACCAGGGCAGAATTAAAACATCGCATAAAAGCCTTAAAAACCACTCTAAAACTGTAACCATTCCAAAATATGGCAAACTTGTTTTTGATGGCTCAATTTTTAAACTGTTCCTTTCAAAATTCTGATTGCAGCATCTATTTCACAATTCAAATGCATCCGTCGAAACAACAAAAAATCAGAGCATACAATACATGACCTAGGTTACATGACCTAAATGGGAATAGGGCTGTTATATCTCCAAAAAAAGTATGGTATACGAGTACATGACCTAAATGGGAAATAGAGAAAATGTCCAAAAAAAGTATCTGTTGGCATATCTGTCATCCGGACAAAGGGAGTGATCGGGATATCGGAAGAATAACAGATTGATTCATGTGTGACTCGCGTCGCGTGGAACACGGCTTTCTCATTCGGTGTCGATGTTACGTTTCCGATCTCCCGTTCCAATTGTTTTCCAGCCGCAAGCCACAGAAAAGTCTACCAAGGTTTCGATATTATTCAGTATTAACTGTATTAACCCAGACCCAAAATAGGGGTCTAATAAGTTTGACCGCTGTGTGTCTGTATGTCTGTCTGTGGCAAGTGGGCAATATGTAGCATGTTTGACAAGCTACCTCTGTGATTGTACTACGTAACCAATTCTACTCACAAGATCGAATCGCCGGTGGGCACGATTCGTGGAACAAAGGCATCTTTTGTGAGCTGTGTGCTATCTGTCGTATTCTCCTATATTCTCCTCAGCCCTGGGGACTCAGACGTCTCTGTGACTTCACCCATTAGGCACCCGCTTTTACATGTAAATGTTTAAACATGTTTAACGTGTATTACGGCCTTACATCCACCGATCCATCAGGAGCAGTATTTGCGCAACAGTCGGCATAATGCGCCGCTAATTTTGTTTTCGTGTTTACTTATTTATTTATGTTTACGAAGAATTCATGATTGAGCTGAAAGTCAATTATGGAGCTCAATAAAATGTTGCGTATTTGCATACAAAAGTACTAACTAGTACAAAAAAAAATGTTTAAAAGTGTAATGTCGATTAGAGCATGTACATTTAATTTTATAGTGTTGTTTTCGGACCGTAATACCTAAAAATGATGCTAAGAATCTTATTAAAAAACACCTACAGCGAGTGACATGCTGCAAGTTATATTAATGGTTTAATTTAAACTGTTGAATTCAGAGTTCATCCATAAAAAAAAATTTGTTAAATACCTTTTTGTATTTACCTTTTGTTTAGGCCTGTTTTGTAAATTCCGAGTTTCCATTGACCCTGATTCTAGTCTATAATACAACATTTCCCGTGCTAATCTGCCAATCCACTCTCGTCAGCTTCTTCCCACCAGCCTTTAAGGTGCTTATGAGTACATAGAGAGGGTCTATCGAGTAGAGGGTCGGTAATGCAAATCCCGCGCAAATGAACTGTTCCATCCAATTAGACATTCCTGCCTCCCTTCGGATGGAGTGCAGGGACCGCCAGTTCTGACACAGTGCGTGTCTGACAGTGGGACTTATTATTTGACCCTTTAGACTTCGAAGGTGTTTATTTATTAAGGAAAACACACATCATAATTATGTAGCAGGTAAAACACTAAGAATAATATGATACTATACAGATAGGTGATAACGTTGCCATTCAAATAAAGCTATGTATAAAGATAAGGGAGTGTGGTATTCGAATAACAGAACAGCGGGTAGGGAAATGTTTCTGAGACGGATTCAAAGTAATCCAACAGAAATCGACAAACTAAATAAATTTTAGCCCATTTCTATAGCTATTTTAAGTAATATTTTAAAGAACATAAAGTGTTTCTAAAACTCTTTAAAATGAAGTATGGGTCAACCCAGCGGATGTTTTTACCTTAGTCGGGGCACCGGCCTCATTCGTATTTCTAAACAATTTTGACAATATTTTAAAGGAATTTTCAACAACTGTTTGCTTGATGTTGGTAAGAGTTCTCCTTCTAATGGTGTATACAGACTGTGCACTGGACTGCGCCATTCAATTTGCGGTCACGGCCAACGAGCCGGCCAGTTACCGCCTGTTATTGAAGCGTTTTCACGTTATTATTACGCCAAGGGACCCTAAAAGGCGTTTCGGTGAAGAGAATTTTGTTGCTGATGTAATTCCTAAGCATAAGGGTTCGAGATGTTTTCTGGACTAATAAAGTCTGATAAAGTTTGCTGTAAGTCTAATTTATTTTAAAAAAATATATAATTATTATACAGTTGAGCTACTTACAAAACAAATAATATAGATCTGTTTTCTCCGTAAAAGTAACATTCAAAAAGAAAAAATATTTTAAGAAATTATTCTACAATTCACATGAGTCGAGTCCAAATCTAAGGATACTCTCCTTAGTTTAGACTTTAAATAATTTTTAAAAAATACTACTAATGCAATCGTTCGTGTTTTCGTTTATTAGTATAATTTCGTTATGTGTAAATTTTCATTTCATCTTCTATTTGGGTCACATCGTTAATTCGCTTCCAAATCGGGCCGATCTTTTCATCTCATAACTCGCCAATTAGTTCAGTACAAATTCTGAATTTAACTTTTACAGTTATTTTCAATGAGCACTTAATTTTAAGTAGCAATCAAAGCATTTTCGACAAAATAGCCCTCACACAGTATGTACACTATGTTCATGAAAGCTACTTTAATGTCAGCGAAATGTTTTAACCCTCAGTAACTCGAAAGTTAGTTCTTAGAGAACCCAACATCCCTATTTTCCACGGACTTTTATCTTTCTGAAAGGGGTCCGAGTAATCCTTTACGGGTTAAATGTCCCGTCCTCGGCACGACCAATTTATTGCGCATTTCAATCTCCATATTTTCTGAATCTGTAATTCACTCGTTGTTAGTGGACGATGCAATTTATAGTTCATCCAATATAGGGAATGGACACAGGACGTTGCAGTAACATTCACGCATAGAGACTACTCGGGACTTTCCTAAACCATCTTGCTGATTTAACGTTACTCCAATACAACCAAAAGGCAAATAAAACAAAGGGAAGTGCTCGTAGTTCAGCTTGAATTTCTTTCTTAGTCGATAGTTGAAGTTAGCGACATTGAAAGAAAATAAATGGATGACCACAAGTGGAATTAATAACTTAGTGCTTCCGTACTTCCAAGAGCTGATAAATTATGATTGCAGCTTTAAATCCAGGTCATTAGTTAAGAGACATCACTTTTTAAAATCTGGTACCTGTATCTAAGATATTATTTTTTTATATATGAACAAACCATGTTAAATCCAACATAAGGTATATGATAATTTCATCAATTAAAACACTCATGCAAATTTATTGAAGCAGCTTAGCAGTAAACATCAGATTCCAAAGTCATAGTTTTCACACATTCATTCTGTACCAAGTAATTAAACTTGCTCCAATAGTCATGAATTGTGAGGTCTCCTGTACATTCGACTAAGCATTCGACCGCAAAGAGCTATTGCGGCGACTGCAGTAGCTCAACCTATCTGTACCCGAGTGGGACCCGACCCACGCCCCGGTGCCCAGCCCACTGAGCATGAAAATAATAAAAACCAAGTGAGCCATGAAACAGCCGCCTTGACGAGGGTCTGTGTGTTTTAGACTTTCATACCTAAAGTGAAAAAAGTGTCTATAGTTGCTTCCCGGCTCACGTCACGTTTTGGATAGGTAACTTGAGATGTGTTGTTTATTCAGCCGAATCTGAATAAAGGTAAACTCACACCGAGAGTCGAACGCGTTGAACGAACCAAATTAAAGAAATATAATTCTTTATATGAAATCCTATGAAGGCTCACACACCTGCCCGCATCGAATAGCCTGAATCTGGAAGTACTTCAGAAATCATAGACCAATCCGGATGACGTCATCAGATTCGACGCCGACGATGCAATCGCATTATGATATAATTATGTAATTACAGCTCTAAAGGAAAAGGGACAAAATATTGGGCGCATATAAATGCGCGAGCCTTCACTTTGAATTGTTCGACGCGTTCAGGTTTGGAGTGTGCGTTCACCCTAAACGGTATTTTCAGGATATTTTTCCTAAATTGCTGTTTCATATTTCACGTCAAGTCATATAACAAGTATCTTCAGCGACTTAAAGGCTTATTATATAAAACATTAAAAGGGCTTAACAGTTTTTGCAGATAAATTTGTAAGCATTTTTGCCGCGACCTTGTGCCGAGAAGTGCCAAGTGTGGAGGCTCACTCAGACGTTGTGTGAGGGGCCTTGAGAGAGTTTAAGCTAGCTATTTCTTAGAATACTTTATTAGTTATCGAATTAAATAAAAATTAATGTCTTTATTAAACTTAATTCAACAGTTTACAACAATAACGCCAACTACATGTATCGACTTTGTGTAACAAGGGCGTAGTTTTTATTTATTTAAAATAGGAATCATCGATGTTTGACATTATGTTTGTACCGTGTAAATCCCACAACGATGAACTTCGTGCCTTAAATAACAATTTTCTGTTCAGATTTTATTGCTCTTTATAAAATAGTGTCAAGCAAAATTTAATACAGAAAATAACAGAAAAATGGAAAGAATAGGATTTTTAAATAAAGCGGACAACGTTGAGGCTCGAACACGAACAAAAAGTGTCCACTATCAGCTCACCGCAGGATGGCGGGGTACCGACGGCGACGCCACTGCTTTGTACGAGAAACCAGCACTGCTTCTCTTAAACAAAAATACTGCATATTGGTAGATTCGATAGATAAAAAACAAGAGTTTAGAAAAGTATAAATGTTATGGCAGCTTTTCATTTGAATTGATGTTAATTTTAGGCAGAAGTGCATATTCTTTTTTTGTTCCGATACTAAAGGAAATTAACCTTGATAGGCTGGCTGGTCCTTCAAAGTGGTTTTGGGAATTTGAATGTCAAAATCCGTTTACAAAAATTGAGAGCTGGGGCTGAAACCAGCCCAACTCTCAACTTGTGATTATGAGAATTATTTTAATCTATTTTTGACACTAACCCGCCAAGTCTGTCTGTTTGTTGGTCTGATCATCTGTCAAGATCCCTTTCTCTCAGGAAAAAAAGCTCAAGTCTGGTTTACACTTTCTGTTTTATTTTAAAAAGTGTCACAACAGCTCTCAGACTCAGCAGTAGAGCATAGTTCGGAGCACTCGGCTTTGTTAGGGCCACAATTATAGGTTTTTCGTGTATAATCCCGCGACTCGTAAAAACATTTTGCTGAACTAAAAATGTAAGCTTTACCCAGATTTGGAGCAAAACGGCGATTATGGTAATCCCTGAGATTTTCCTTGTCATGCCGCGCTGATACTGTTGTCGCGAATTACAGATATTCAGATACATGGCTGTTCTGTTTTGCGATTTATATCTTATTGTATCATTTACTTAGCTACCTAGAATTTCAAGATCTGTTTTGAACAACTTGTCTCAATGCTTACCTCCAAACCGCGCCTGAGAAAGAAGAACGATAATATGAAATGAAAAAATAATATATCAAATATGATCACGACTGTAAGTATCGCGGGAGCGGTAGACATTTCTTTCAGATCATTGGCAATTTTTAGATCTTTTTGAAGATGTCTACGGTAGTCAGAGGTATGTCCAAATACATACATATTTGGTACATGCCCACTTTTTGCAGATATATAACCAAGTCTTAACATATACTTATTCAAGTTTTATATGGCTGAGAAAAAGTATTGAATCTCGACTCAGTGATAACGGCCGTAGATTTTGCCTACTGCCGGCTGCCTGCTGCCTGCTGCCTGCTGCCGGCTGCCTGCTGCCTGCTGCCGGCTGCCTGCCCCCCGCGGCGAGCCATTCAACACAGCCGAATAAAGCAATGGCGGTTCATAATTACATTATCGCCATAATTAAGGGGTTATTAAAACGAATGGCTCCACTGGCCGCAATCATTACTCTGCTCTTTCAAAATATTGGTCTTTATTTGCCCGAAGCATACAATATTGAATATTATTTTAGTGAATGAAAACATTTTATTCGATAGTAAATTTTACGACCATTAATAAAGTTGTGTCGTGCCATAATTATTTTTGTGCAAATTACGCTGTCAGTTTTGTTAGAACATCAAATCGAACTGATGGGTTTTGCTTCCGACTCAGATATTTCAAAGCGAATTTTATTACTCAGTAAATGACCAAAAAAAAACACTTTTACTTTACATTACGTCTACTATCTATAGATCGTTTACAACGATCTTTATGACTTTACTGGTTTTCATGTATTCGTAAAAATTGAGGTTTAGTTTCTTTAAAAAAAATAATTATAAATAAATGTGTACACTAGTAAAAATAACACAAACCAAACTAATCTATTAGTATTCTGAAGATACTATACAAATATTTAATTTTGCCTATGACTACCCCCTCCTGAAAATAATCTTCATTATGTTATAACAAACAAATACTTGTGTCCTATCACTTCACAGTTGGCTAAAAAGTGTCTTCGAGCGGTTCTCCAACAGAGGTTTCAAGTGGTCCTAAAATAATAAAGGTTGGTAAAATGCTACGAGTAAAGAGGTAAAGGTCAAGTGTCCAAGAATAGACGAAAACAGACGCCACGTCAGCTAGAATGGAACCATCTATACTCCGCCACGGTCAGGTGGGCCGTGCCTAATGGACGGATACATGGTTCCATTTGCATGAAAATTTATTACCAATTTATATACTTAAAGACGTTTTCCTTATTATGAAAAAAAAACGATCGTTTAACTGATAACCACCAGAAACTGAATACCACTTGCGATCTATGACCAAATAATGTTGAAGGCATCACGCCACCATTTTACAAGAAACTCAGATTCCGTGTGTATGTTTTTCTAAATATGATTTAAGGACAACTTAGTTGATGTTGTTATTCAGTCAATAACCTTTTGGATTAAGGATATTAACTATTTGGAAAAAGACAACATGACATCTCAAATTCCGGTCAAAAAGTCCGACAAAAGTTTCTGTGAGATCTAATTATCGATAAGATTGTGATTAAAATTTCTTGCAACAATTCAAACTTGACACATGGTATGACGTAAATAGTAAAAAGAGCAATTGTCACTTCATAATGTCATTGCAAGTGAAAATGTTCTTGGAATATTCAGCAACTTCCAAAAGCAGCTTTGAACCGCATTAAATAATTAACGTAAATCTAAAACCACAGTAATTAGAAATTAAAAGTTGTGCGTCGCGTCAGTGGCAGGTACCAGCACTCGTCCCACTGTAATCAAGGGTTTCCTTAACTTTTGGGGATTTGTGGAACAGTGCCCCGTTTGTATTGGCAGAGCAGTTTTTGATAACACTTTGATAAACGTACAGCTTCGTTACACAAACATAATGTAAACGAATAGCCAAATACTCTCCATAGATTTTAGTTACTTTCCATTGTGACTTTTGATGTACTTTACAAATTAAATATAATCTATAATATACCAACCCCGTAGCCAAGTAACATTTACAATATACATGTTCAATCGCTTTACGGCTAGTTTCAATAACCTATCTATCTTTGGTTTTGGTTACTGTGGGTAGATATTTGACATTACTAGCATACAAAAACAGAAATATAATCAAATAAATTTAGAATAGAATAGAAACAATGTATAGGAATTGACACTTGGGTGACAAACACTTGAGCGATAAAAAATGAGCAAGGCAAACGCTTAGTATCTATTCTATTTCTATCATCGCCATCATCTACTTTAAAACCTCTGAGCACGTGACTGATTATCTTCCAATGCTAATTTATACATTTTTTTGTATGTCTATAGAAAAATCGATTGTAGAAATTTAATAAAGCCTGGGAATATGAATGCTAAGCTTCATTAGTATTCTGGACACTTTTTTCAATAAAAATCGATGGTTCTGAACCTTCTACTAGAGCTCGTAAACACCTACTTATCATACTTCGACTACTAACTAGATCCGTGTGAAACCACAACCACGCAGGTAAGCGCCCGCGGCACTTGGATAAATATAAACTCATGTCATGGTTTTATATTTAAATGTGGAATGAAAATATTTTGCCTTTGTGATGGCTTAACTTTCGCCATTAATTAATTCAGCATTTGGTTTTAAAAATGGAACACAGTAGATATATTTCATAATGTTTAGGTACTTCATAATCCTATGCCAGAGTTGGCCACTTGCTCATACGAACGAACGAACGATAAACCTATGTTACGTAGGCATGACAAATATAAATTAGAGTCAATGCTCACATGTTACAGAAGATAGAAATTCTACACGTGACAACTGGCAAGCCTTATTTCCATATTAAAACACTAACTACGAGTAGGTAGGGAACCTACACTATTTTATTGCGCCGGAGAAGACATTTGAAACTTTTTTTAAATAAAAATTCCTCGAAAAAATACAGCGAAATCCGCGCAGTACCTAGAAAAAGCTACATGAATTAAAATATTAATTAGTAATCATAATTAGTGGAAGGAGATGGCGAGACCTTTGCGCAGTGGGATATTAAATAAAATAAAATATAATTAGCAACATCTACAGGTAACTCCAACTCCAAAAACATAATTATCTTCGCTCAAGTAGTGGCAGACTCCACTAAAACAATTAACACAAGAAAAATCGGGGCGGACCACTATTCTACCTCTATATACCTACCATTTTCATCGGAGGTCAAAAAGTATGTCTGTGGGTCAATGTGTATAAGATCAATGACCCATAACGATTAATATAACAACTTGAATTAATATGGCTAGTTTCAATGCGAAGTGAACCTCTCTGTTTCTAATAAAAGTTATCAACTTCGGATTCTTAGGCTTTTACGACTTTTCTCATAAAAATACTTGAGCAGCCAAATGCAGACATTCATGATGTAGCCTCTACAAATATTGCTGGAGAGCTAGCACTAGTTACGAAGGTCTTGCAGGAGCCAAAGGAATGTCAATCAGTCAACACGCAGCCTCATTTAAAAAAAAACATCTCGTATAAACTATAAACAAAATGAAATTATGTATGATCACAAGGTACAGTCACAAAACACCAAGGTGCAGTAGATCGTTTGTAACGATCCGTAGGTGGCTCAACTGGTTCTAATTGTATTTTGTACAGTTCTGTTTAGGCGGCCTAAAAACTCCGTCACCAGAGTTGGCCACTTGCTCATACGAACGAACGAACGAATATGTAGTAGTTTAGTTTCTGATTATAATATATTTAGTTGATCTCACAATAAATATGTAAAAACGACAAAGAAAAAAAAATAGCATAAGATAGAATAGTAAGTAGTGCTAGCCAGTCAGTGCTTACTTATCGCGAAACTCATTTACGTTTTATTATGTTTGATCGGTCACGTGAGGCCTGTAACGTTTATCGTAAATTCTTTCTACAGAAATAATAACATATTCAATACGTTTTACATTAAAATAAAAACGGTAGAATAAAGATAAATAGAAAATTTTAAAATGTATGTACTTATGAGAAACATATTATGCACAATTTTAGCATGTACCAAATGTATTATTAAATGTATGTATACGAGTACTATGCTGGGATTTTTTTTAAGGAAGAAGAAGAATATAAATAATATATTTTTTTTAGTAATTTGTTTTACCGGCAGTAGAACTAAGCTGTTTTTTCTTTGACATAAAATATTTTTATTAGGTTCAATTTATGTTTATTTACAACAACATTATAAATACTTTAATTACAGAAACAACATAGCTTTGCGAAGTCCCGAGGCTTTGATTAAAGCTAAAAACCTTTTTACTTTATCCTCAAACATTAAACATTCCTCTTGTCTGTAGAAAATAAACTTGTAGAAATATATGCTGGGAATCTGAAACTGTGTACACTTGTACATTAAATATTATGTTAGCTGTTAAAGTTTTCTGGTAAAATGCTAAATTATGCAGATTCATTCAGAATAAGGAACATTAGCCCTACATGCTACGGATCGCTACGAGATCGCTACGCCACTGCTACGGCGTAGTTAATTTGCTACGGATGTACGATATGCGGCGTTTATGGAAATTCAGAGAAGCTACAGTTACTACTATGAATAAATAATAACTTTATAGAAATGTAACTAAAATGAGCTTTACGCTGTATTGTTCCACTGATGAATCAGTGCTCTCACAATCATCGGGTAGCAAATGCTATGAGGCTTTATTTTTATGTCTCTATGTAAAATCCCATTTGTTTTTTTAGTACCTAGTTGGTGGTAAAAATAAAAAGTATTTGCACCGGACGTGGCCAGAAGCGAAGACTTCACTATCTCATGACTATTTTAGAAAAGACCTTCGTAGCAAATTTGCTCCAGATTTTGTTATTCTGTTGCTCGGTAGATTAGTCTATTTATATTTAATAGCGCGTGATTGGATATTTCTAAATCTAAATGGGTATTGAGTTTCTACCGAGTCCTTCAATGCTAATAATAGTCTCTACCCGAAAATATCATAATCGTCGTAGCCTTTTGTATCCACTACATTCTTCTTCTTTTTAGCAACGAATTAAATCGTTATTTTCATATTATTTTATTTTTATTTTTGATTAATGTGTCCTAGCTATTACGCCTTAGAATAATAATTATTCTGTTATGTAATATCTAAGTGTATCTATATAAATAAATGAATCGTTCAACTCTTTCTAAATAAAAAAACTATCTACACACATATAAAAACATATGTCGAGCGGGAATCAAACCCACAACCTCCTGCGTTTTAGGCGGGTTTTTATCCACTGCGCCATAGAGGTCGTCCCCCCAAGTTCAAATCCCGCGACTCACATGTGGTACGTACACCCTGCTATACTGGGGACACAAAAATATGAAGCAAAAATGTGTAATTTCTTAAGCGTTTTACATAAGTTTCACATCTATATGATAACTATTGTATGTAAGTAGAATGCGAGAAGCTTGCCGTTCGTCTTGGTCGCGTTATCGAGAACTATCGCTGGGCGGAATCAATTATCGGATTACGCAGCCCTTGATGCTATTCATACTCGGCTTATGTTTGTTAAGTTAGGGGTACATGCCACTAATTGCTTTTGCATGATTACGATCTAGCAATTGTATTTTTGTTACGAAATGGTTACAAATGATTTTAGTTGTCTAGTATTTTTTTTTAATTATGATCACGACTGTATTTGATTGGTCCTGTAGACAAATTATTTTAAATCATATTAGCAAAAAAACACAGTTACTTTTTCAGAAACTAATTCGTCAAAGTATCTTAAGTGCCTAACTTTAGATACTTTGACGATGTCTAAGGGGGTAGCCAGAGGTATATCCAAATACAAATTTGGTACATGACCACATTTTGCAGAAGTTAACATTCCAAACGTGACAGTTTGCAAGCCCATCAACTCTATTAGAAAGCTAACTGCTTTCCTCATGATGTTTTCCTCCACCGCTTAGAGCTCGTGTTAAATCGAATATACCTAAATTTATCGCCACAATATAACTTGCTTACTTTTTCTAAAGCGGAACGAAAGTCGAGGTACCAACCCATTCTGCCACCACGGCTGTTTCATATAATATGATTAGTATACTATTTTCGTTCGTTCGTTCGTATGAGCAAGTGGCCAACTCTGGTGACGGAGTTTTTAGGCCGCCTCAAGGCCTCCGTAATGGCTTAACGACTTTAAAAGCCGGAACCGACTATTTAACGTGCCCTCCGAATCCGCTCAGCTGATAATGCCCCTTGCGGTCACCCATCCAAGTAGTGACCGCTCAGAACGTTGCTTAACTTCGACGATCAAGAACGTCTTAGCAAGCTTCGCCACTAGCGCTTCTAGTATACTAGTTGAGTAAGTTATATGATTAGTATACTATTTGAGTAAGTTATGTATAGCCAAAGACGATTAATATCTAGAAGACAGACAAAGGCCATACACAAAATCGTAACCCTAAAAAATAGCCTGAAAACTCTAAAACATCAATTTTATCCAAGAAATTTCAATTACTTTCTAGTTAAAAATGTTTAAATATTGAATATTGTTGCTACCTACTACTAAGTATTGAAATTTCTTGGATAAAATTGATGTTTTAAAGTTTTCAGGCTATCTGGTACTGCGGGATCGGGTTACGATTTTGTGTATGGCCTTTGTCTGTCTTCTAGATATTAATCGTCTTTGGTATAGCGCAGTATATCTGCGGAGGCGATGATTTATCTGTCCGCCTCACTGTCCGCAATCTGCCCGCTGATTTATGATCACTAACTGACGTCGACGACTCAACGGCACTGTGTTATATGTCGCATACTATACATTTTAATTATTTAGTATAGACACCCAACACAGGGTTACACACATGTATAATAAATTATTGATCAAATATTATGTAATAATGTATTTACAAAAAAAAATATCTACGTATATCAGACATCTGGTAACCATAACACCTCTGTGACGACCTCTGTGGCGCAGTGGGCGAAAGCCCGCCTGAGACGCAGAGGTTGCAGGTTCGATCCCCGCTGCGGGACAAATGTTTGCATGATCTGCAAATATTTGTTTCGTGTCTGGGTGTTTTCTATGTATAATATGTATGTATTTAAAAAAAAATGTATTTATGTAGTTTATCAGTCATCTGGTTACCATAACACAAGCATTAAATTGCTTAGCTTGGGACTAGATGACGCCGTGTGAAATGTCCAAGGATATTTATTTATTTTATTTATTTATAACACAAGCATTAAATTGCTTAGCTTAAGATTAGACGACTCTGTGTGGAATGTCCAGGGATATTTATTTTTTTATAAAACTAATGCTCCTGTAATTACAGGGTACCACAACATGCGTTAAAAGACAACAACCTTAATCTAAGTTACTAGGTGTATGTCTATCCCACACTAAGTAATAGACAATTTATTAGACTAACAAGTTAAATAACAAAAATAACCCCCGACACGAGTGAAGTAACATGATACCAAATCTCGAATCAATCAGACAATTTCCTGTTCAACCTACCCTGGTCATCATCAGACCCTGGAGTATTTATATCTTGGAAACCTAAAGCTTTGAGCTCAAACATTCGTTCCGCTCTTGACTCTTTCAATTTCGGATCGAAATTTGAAGTATTGTAAGTATTCGAATCTTGTTATTCGCTTCAATAAAGAGTAGATCTTGAAATATGTATGTACTGTACCTATATTTGTATGAGCTAACTGTGGTGACGATGTTTTCAGGCCGGCTGAAGCCTCCATCATTGTAACTAAAAAGATAACAATAATAACTTGCTCTCCGATGCATGGCAAAGCTCAGCTGTTTATACCACAGTGGACACTCATCCAAATTGTGACCGGTCACTTTCGAATCGAATCCGTCGACCACCTACACCGCCGACGTCGAATGTAAAACGATGCGTAACTTCAACGATGTATTAAGAACGGCCAAGCAAACTTTGCTACAAGCGCAACCAAGCTTAACTGCTAATACCAATAACGGTCACCCATCCAAATTTTCTCTAGAAATGGTGGTAGTGTGGGTTGCATCGTTGCCCCGCCTCACGCCTGCGACAACAACATTGACATTCTCGCACTAGTTTATGTTCTAATTGAAACTGTACGCAATGCCTGTATGTTATTGCTATTGATTGTCTGTTTGCGCAGTCATGTATGCGATTAATTGTATTGTCAAATCCAATATTGCATTTGTGTTCCGATGTAGAAAGCTAATCATACAAATGGAAAAGAACATCCATAAAGATAAGTGAAACTACTTGCAAAAGATGTTTGTATGCTATCAACAGTAAATTTTATTATATTTTTATAAATGTTACAAAGTTATCTGCGAAAGATTTGACGACCTCTGTGGCGCAGTGGGCGAAAGCCTGCCTGAGACGCGGAGGTTGCGGGTTCGATCCCCGCCGCAGGACAAATGTTTGCATGTTCTGCAGATATCTGTTCCGGGTCTGGTTGTTTTTCTATGTATTATTCCTATGTATGTATGTATGTATTTACAAAAAAAATGTATCTATGTAGTATATCAGTCATCTGGTTACCATAACACAATCATTCAATTGCTTAGCTTGGGACTAGATGACGCCGTGTGGAATGTCCAAGGATATTTATTTATTTATTTATTTAGATTGATTAGGTTAATAAAGTCCTCATAACTACTTCTTTGAACTAATTGATAATTCTATTTTTTGCTTTGATAAGCTTAGATATTGAAGTTAAGTAGATAAAAAAACCATTTGCGTTTGTTGTTTTAACTTCGTTTATTTTTCAATTTCATTAAGTAATTGTTAAATAATAAATTAGTTTTTCAAATTAACTTTCTTCTGTTCCCTGACAATGTTTGTATGAACTTAACTCTGTCAACAATGAAGAAAAACATCGCGGAAACCGAACCGTTAAGAAAATACCTATATTCTCTGAACATTCTTGAACAAAGTTTCTTAAACTTCTTGTTGCGAAGTAATTGTTTCCTCATTATTATCTTTCTTGAATGTAAGTTCGTGAGTGAGTACTTGTGATAAACGACAATGAACTTGAAAAGTTTACGTGGGATGTCTGTCAATTCTATGCCAAAGTGAATGACCTATAAAAGTTTTCATCTCACTCTCATCTATAATTAAATACTTGTAAACTCTGGTTTCCGGGGGTTTATTAAGAAAGATCTAATGAGTATATAAAATACCGCTTTATCCAAGCATCAAGTTTATGAGAATCCTTGATGGAAACTGAAGAAATTAATTGCTAGAGATACAATTCAACTGCACGTTTCATCATGCCGGTTTTACTGCCTGTAGGTAGATGCATTCACTTAAGAATCTGTTGAGGTACCTATACAGATATGAGTTTTTTTAGGGCGTTTGGACATGGACGTACCTGCCTAAAAAACTCACTCTACACAAAGTATCATATAACTTGTAAGATCGTCGTCATCACATTCAAATAAATAGATATATCAACAGAAATGAGACCACGCCGTAGATAAGTCTATAGAATCCTTGTAAAAGTTAGTTAAACGTTACTAATTTGACACGAGAAATGAGTTTGCTGACACGAACGTGTATCGAGGCTAACTGTCCACTGTCATCGTCACCGCACAACTCTTTCAAAAATAAACTTTACTTCAATAGTTGGTAGGTTGAAAGTCTCTTCACGCATTGTCAGATTGCGAAGTGACAAGGTTATGCGAATTTGACACTGACACGGACCCCAAATATAATCTCATTGGCAATTTGATGACGTGAATGGGGTGTGGAAGGTGTTTTCCGCCTTTTAGGCTTCGAATGTGAAGGTTCTCGGGTACTAGATGACTCTGCGGTTTCAATTCTGCCATCTCATGAACTATAGTGGGATTATTTATCTTTTTTTTTTTCTTAATTCATTTTTTTTTTTTTAACCTATGCTGTCCCTCTGCTGGGCAAAGGTCTCCCCCATCAACTTCCAAGCATTGCGATCGCCGGCTTCGTCCAATCAGCCCTGAATGCATCGAGATCATCACGCCAGCGTCTTCGAGGCCTGCCCCGGCGTCGCCGCCCATCTTCAGGCACCCACTGCACCCACTTAATTCAATACAATAGTATAATAGTACTATTATTAGCTAACGATGCACAAAATTTGAATTTTTTCAAGCAAACATTTGTGGACTCGTTTTCAATCATTGTAATTCGACAACACGAGCGAGAAATTAAACCTGCTATTTATCAAAATTCAGCCAATACCTGAAATAATACCTAAAATAATAAATTGTCATAGCTGGGCACCGTTAATCAAATGGTTAACTTCGTTAATCGTTAATCCGTTACAAAAAAAGTTAGCTTCGTTAAACGTTAAAGCGTTACATTTCGGAAGAATTAACGCAAGTTAACGTTAATCGTTAATCCGTTAATATGTGTAAAATTGCATCTTTATATCGTTGCGTAAGGCGCGGGACAGACAGAAAAGACGTAAGGCGAAGACGCGGCGCGGACAGGGCGGAGACGTGATACGGACGCGACTTTTGAAATTATATAGAATATATAATTTCAAAATTTCATATAATATTATTAGCGACGCAGTGCGAGCGTGCGAGCGTGCGTGACGCGCCCGGTAGGCATGCCACCTCGCGCCCAACAGAGTAACTCTACAATGGATCAAGGGACACAGTGGATCACTGGGAAACGACGCCGCAGACGAACTAGCCAGAAGGGGCTTGGAAACACAAGTGGAAGGCCCGGCACCATTCCTGCCTCTGCCGTTCTCCCAGCTACGAACCTGGACACGACAACACACCCAAAACCTACATAACGATCGATGGATACGGGCGACGGACTGCAGACAGTCTAGAGCAGCGATACCAGCGGCCATACCACGACTGACACGTCGCCTGATGAACCTCCAAAGAAAAGACCTCAAAATAATCATAGGGACACTCACAGGACACTGCCCCCTTAACAAACATCTGTACAACATCGGCATCACGGACAGCCCACTCTGCAGAGGATGTCTAACCGAAGAAGAATCAGCGGCCCACGTAGTCCTGGCATGCGTGGGCGTAGCAGCTCAACGGCAACAAATCCTCAACAATCCGAGGTCGCTCCTCGAAGCCTGTGAAGACCCCAGGAAACTTCTGTGCTTCTGGGAGGAGCTAGGCTGGCTTCACTACTAGTGAGCCAGGTCATCCCCACGCATAAAGGACCGCCTTTGAGTCTAAATGCGGAAAAGGGAGTCCCCATACATACATACACCCCGCGCCCCGTCCTCGCCCCCGCCACGTCCGCGCCCCGTCTCTTCTGTGTGTTTTGAACAAAAGGCGCAGACGTAAAAGCGTCGCGCCCGCGCCCCGTCTCTTCTGTATGTTTTGCATCGTGACGCTTCTATACATTTTGTATGAAAGGGACGCGGAAGAGACAAATGTCCGCGCCCCGTCTTCGCCTTACGTCTTTTCTGTCTGTCCCGCGCCTTAAGTGTTAGAAACTTACCGGTTAGTGATATTTCGTGAAAAAATTATATTTTTCTCGACCAACTGGCACACTAAATTCGGAAAACAAACGAATTTTGATAGAAAGAAAATTACAAATGAAAAATCTTACTAAAAGTTTTACGGTTTAGACGGGGTTCGAACTTGCGAGGTACAAGCGATCACCCTTAAGCCGGGCTGCCTTACCACTCGGACACGAAGCCCTTGACGCCGAAGACAAAACTATCAGTAAGATGATATTTCGGTTAAAGTACTGAAATCTAAGTGTGGTTTAACACTAATAAAAAATATAAACTATAGAAAGAAATTTCGGTTTGACTTTGAATAGAAACTATCAATCAAAATAGCATCCCACATTCTTCACCAATCAAAGCTGGGAAAACTGGAAGGAAATAGATGAAAAAACAAGTACAGAATAAAAATAATAAAAAAATTCGAAAATGATAAGGTTGCGCCGGCCGGGCACGTCGGCGCGTACCCGACTCGAGGCTAATGCCTTGTTTAGAAAATAGTTGAATAAAATTTTTAGCTTCATCTGTCTGGTCTGACTGATGATTAGGAAAGGATGTAGATAATATCACGAGTTATTGTTTAGCCAAAACAAAAAGCTGCTACTAATATTTATTATAATTACTACACTGCACAGTAAGTTACTTACTTACTGCACAGTAACTTTTTCTATCTAACTAAATTACACTGCACTCTTCTTTATCAATTATCAACACGCAAATGATCACTGACGGTAATTTATAATAACAACAAACAAACAAAACACTAGTCACTCTAAGCACCGGCGCTATGTAATGAAATGATCAAACGAAACAAATCTCTTCGCAGTTTTCTTTCTCACTCGCACGCGCCGGCAAAATATATCTAATTTAGTTTTTGTTTCACTCGCTGCCACGCGCCGCCCGGCACTTGTCGGTGCCGATGCCGTGCGGTAACTAATAGGCATTGGATTAACGATTAACGGACTTCTCGCATATTAACGGAAGTTAACGTGTCCGTTAACATTTTTGAAAGTTAACTTAAAAGTTAATCCGTTAACCAAAATGTTAACTTCGTTAATTAACTATTAACGGATTAACGAGTTAATGCCCAGCTATGTAAATTGTTTTCTGTTTATTTTATCGGATAACGGTGGCGAATTTTAATTTCAGATCCTCGATTCTCCGTCCACAAAGCAATAAAAATATGTAAATATTACCTTTCTAAATCGAAAATTATTTCGGTACATATCGCAACAGACATTCTTTTATTACCACTTCAATTTACGTTTGATTGAGAAAAAATCAGAGCAAAGCAAATTCAGAGCATGTAGGCGAAACTCAACTGTCATTATAAGTAGGAGTTATTGTGTAGTTATAAATATGAGTGTACTTATTTCTGTTCAGAGAATACCTAAGCCTACCGAGTTGTGGCTAACAGCAGGGAGCAGCGCCCACGGGTTAACATAACAATGGATATCAGTTTCAAACAAAAATATTGTTATTTGTTTTGCGATGTTTCTATGAAAACAGAAAACGTGTTGGAAATAAAATAGCCTGGGGCTCTGGACAAAAACGAAAGGGCTACAATTCGTACTGAAGTCGTTTCAAATTTTTAAATAATTTGTTAATGTATGTAGGCAAATATTTGCTGATCAATTCTCTATGTATACATTGGGGAGGCTTTGGTTTTAAAAATATCTAACACTAGGTGTATTTGTAGTTCAATATTTTGAAAGAATTAGCATTTAAAAAGAAGCTATTCGACTGTGTAGTGCACGTGGCTTAGATCAGAGTTCATTTAAACTCCAGCGACTATAAAAGTTTCACTGCAGCATGAATGTGGCATTACTTTTATTTCAACCAAACTATAAACAATATTCCATCATACTTTACCACCTCAATATCTGTTCACTAGCGTGATGCCGTAAATCCGGACACGCCATAAAATAGTCCGATAAAGTGCTCAATAAGAAGCCCCGCAGTCTACGGAACACTATTTTAAAATTCAATTTCTATATCAATTTATAGGTCTGACAACACTTTCCCATCTCAATGTAAACTGGACTTTATCTACCCATATAAGGGGTTAAATCAGTTTGCTGGGGTTGCGTGCAGGTCATGCCCGATATATCAATGGTGTAGCCTACGAGAGGGAAATGGGGCACTCGGTCCCTAACAGCTATCGGTTACAAAGCAACGCCGGAAAATGTACACGCAATCGGGCGACGAAACTTATAGGGTTTTACACGTATCTAGCCGGGAAGTGCCGAGAGTTTACGAGTATATACGTATCGAGCAGGGAAGTGCCGTAAAGTGGCTACTTCTGAATAACTGTAATCTATGTGCAACTTGTGGAGCATCTACAAATCAGATTCTTCATTTGAATTTTATTATGAAAGGAGAATTCGTGGAAACTTTTACCTATGTTGAAATCTGTACTTATTTGAAAATAAAAATACAAAATGTAGTTGCATGTTTAGTACATGCAACAAAAAGCTTCAAAAAACTAAACACAAACTCAATTATTCATGACGGAAACGTCGCTTTGATACGAGACTTTTAAAGTAGGTTTACAAAAGGCTTCTTGGAAACTCATTTTGGGATTAACAGCGTAATTCCGTTTCAATTTGGAATATTAAGATGCGGGATGAATTAAATTTTCTTTTAAAAAGAAAGACTGCAATTACATTAGCGCTTTGTTGCGGACAAACAATGAAGCGACGCCGCCGGCGCCGTGGACCAACTCACGCTTGCCAAACAACAAGTAACTTGGATTAAGGTGTTTTCTAACTACGAGCTAGATATTTATGATATCCCCTTTGACTTTTACAGTTTGAGCTTAGCTTATAAACTGTTTCCAGCGAAACTTTAATTTTCTTTAAACAACGGATATTTTTGTTTCAAGGTTTATTATAATTACGTTTGTTACGTTTAGAATTTCATTTTCAGAATAAGTCTAAGCTAATCGTTGCGGCAAAGGACATTAAACTCTTAATTTGTGTGATTTCGTTTTCACCATCTGTTTTACTCGTACAGTAGAATCGGTTAATAGCGAATACGCCATCTAGCGCACCTTTACACCTCTACTAGCTAAAGTATAATTTCATGCCATTCGACATCGGGTTTTAATTATTAATCAGAGTTAACTCTTGTCCCTTGGGAGAGGGGAGGGCCTTTGGTGTGGGACGCTACTTGCGTGCTACCCTTGCGCTTTCAGATCTATTGGGAACATCAGTTAGGCCTGGCGCGGCGGCAGAGCTAATTTTGTTTAGTAAGTATATTAATTTGAATTGTTCAGCTGACGATTGAAGCTAGTGCTAGCCTATAACCCAGGAGGCAGCTGTTTGCGCTGGGTGTGCGAAGTGGCGACAGCGCGGGTCAACTTGAAGAGGCGTGTGCAGACCGAGTTTACGATTGCACTCGCTCGAATCACAACAAATTAGTCAAACGGACGCTGCCGTTTGCTCAAACTTATCTTGATTGTTTCAAAGACAACTCTGATGGAGACGCATTGGGTTATACTTAGGTACTTACAGAAACTAAACTACTACATATTTACATAACTTTACAAGATACAATTAGAACCAGTTAGCCACTTAAGGATCGTTACAAACAGTCTATAGGTATTATAATAACACACGGGAAATTACTCACGTAAAATTATCGTCGATTTAGATACCGACAATGTTTCGATTCTTCCGGAGAATCTTCATCTGGGTATGAGTGTGGTCACTCCTCGCGGTCGCCGACGCCGACGCCAGCACCAACAACAGCGCGCGCCCCCCCGCCACCTCCTTCGCGACCTTCGTCCCGCGCCGAGCGATACTTCGCACGCAGTGTGAGACGCGACCGCGAGGAGTGACCACACTCATACCCAGATGAAGATTCTCCGGAAGAATCGAAACATTGTCGGTATCTAAATCGACGATAATTTTACGTGAGTAATTTCCCGTGTGCTATTATAATGTCTAATACAACTCACGATAGTTTTGAAAGTGAAAAAGTCTATAGGTAGCTCAACTGATCCAAGACAATGCCAAAATATTACCAATATTTTGTTTGACAACTCGCTGTTGATGCGAGTACGTTTCTTACGTTCAGCGTCAGCTTAAATAGGTGGAAGCTTTGTACACTGCTGGCTTTGTACACTCTGTAACTTAACAACACTTTTAGTTTATTTTCTTTTCTTTTCTCGCACTAGTTCTACGAACTACTAAGTTGTTAAACTATTGAATTTTTTACAATACAATAGTTGGAAAAGTAGTCTTATTTCTAATACTAATAGCCCTTCAACATTTTTATTGTGCGTTTTATTTGCTAGGACATGACTTTGACATTAATCCTCTCTAAAGTGTGCTTTTCAACACAGGCCCTGTTTTTATAATCGATGGAAGAGTCTCGTCACTTTAATATTGGACTTGATATAACAAAATTAGATTCATTTCAAGCGCAAAAACAATAAGAAAGTTCGTGTATCGATCCCGTCGAGCGCCCTAAGTGTTTAATCCTTTTAGCGCTTCGGATACTTCAATGTCTGAGCAAGTTGCCGTCCTTATTGAGTTTCCAGAATCACCGACTTTGTATGTCATCTGCTTTGTTTTAGGCGGGCTTTAATATGACATTGGATTTTATGATTTATTGGCGTTTGTCCGAGAAACCGGGTTTTAGGGTAGAATAAAAGCAATTTGGTCAACTGAGACGTGTGTCGAAGTATTCATCTTACTTATCATGCCATGTCTGTTTTATAACCAGAAAATGATGAATATCTACTACTGTTCGTGTTATAATCTTGGTATAGTTATTTGAGGGAAAATCATTCCTAATAATAAGAAACGCGAAAATTTGTATGAATGCATAGATGTTTGGTACTCTTTCACGCAGAAACTAATGAACGGATTTAGCTGTAACTTGGAATACACATAGTTTATAACCTGGAATAACACAGGCTACTTTTTTACAGGTAAGTACCACGCGAGTTAAGCCGCTTTAACAAGTCAAGTAAGCTTTAACATAACTAAAAAAAACATAAAAAATAACATCTTTTAGTCAACCTTTTACTTTAAATACCAAACAAAATGGACCAACCGCAACTTGACGATTAGATACAATGATAGCGTCACATTTATTCCGATTGAGTTCACATTTTGTAAGATGATCGCCGAAACCGGAGCTCTTCCTCGCGCGGTATCGGGTCGCACTGATTTGATGATACCGCAGCTCACTGAGCAAGCGAAGCCTTACCTCACTTCCTGACTTACAGGGTGGCTTTTACCACAGATTGAACCATCGAATCACACTAATATTATAAAGGTGAAAGTTTGTGTGTTTGTTACTCTTTTACTTACGAACGGCTTGACAGCATAAGGTAAAGTAAATTATAGTAATTCTACTTCACAATAAGTATTTTTAAAGTTGCTGCGAGGCACTCTCATGTTAAGATAAATATAATAAAATTAGTTTAATAGAAAAATAACATTCTGTGTACCAAAAATAATATTCTGTATACCAAAATTAATGCTAGTTATCTAGTTAGTTTTATAACGAAACTTGTTGCCTCAGCGTGGCCAGCGCTCATTCAGCAGGGATTAACGCCACAAAGTAAATACGAGCATTGCCTAATTTACTTTAAACAAAATAAGACAGCGCCTATTTTGCCGAAATAAAAGCTTGCCTCAGCTAAAATATTCTCGGAAGTTCACGAGGCGTGTGCTTAATTTTGTTTGGACAAAATGTAACGAATGCTTGAGATGACGCTAATTGAAAACATTGAGACCAAGGTTAATTACTTTTAGAATTTAAATAAAAACTTTGTAATTATGTCTTTTTTATGCGGCTGCTCTTTACATGCTTTTAATAGTGCCAATTTTTTTTGTGCGTTTTAAAGCGTTTTAAACGTCTTTTAAAACATTGTCGTAGTACGTCGTAGTAGTGTACGATCTTAACTTTCAAGATTTGGATGTGCTTCATTCTGTGTCATGTATGTCCTAACACAGAAAACACCCTTAAACATCTAATGATGTATGTCTACCTCATCTTGGGATTACAGTCAGTCGTGATTATATTTCGTTTGAATCAATTTTAAAGTCTTCCTAGTGATAGCACACCAATCCCATTGGCGTACCTCATTAGTGTAAGTCATATATTCGACCCGTCTCTAATCTAAAAGCATTATTCATAATGAAACATCAATGTACGTAGCAGCAGAGGCGATCGTTTAATATCGATGTAATGGAAAATTCAACAGGCGCGTCCCAGACCAATATCGGCTCGGGGCCTACTGCGAAACTCCGATATATTCAGCCTGGCCCTATAGACCCTAACTAATACGTGCTACAACGGCATTACGCTAGCTATTGCTCGCTTCAAGTTGAACTTACTTGCGAACTGGTGTAGACTTTACCTTGATTTAAGTTCTTGGTTTATCGCTGAATTAGTTTGAATATTTGGTTCAGGATCTGAATTATAGGAGAACGTGACAAACGTGATACAGATATTTTGCACAGCAAATCCAGATAATACTGTGACTACACAACTGAAAATTTTTCGCGCGTTGGAACAGGCAATAGAATTACTTAGCATTTAAGACGATTTGAAGTGATCCTTGAGGTCCTATTGAAATATTTTTTATTTTGTTTTCGATCTGCATAATTTTTTTTCATTGTGTAAATAATATTATCTGCATTTTGGTAGGTCCATCTCTTAATCACTCTAAGTATAAATTGGTCATGAGATAGTCTCCTTAAAATTAACTACAAAAATGAATGTAGTTCTACTTTTGCGATAACATTCAGCACATAATGATTGTACGTATAACGTAGGAATAGGATAACTGTTCTGACACATGGGTTCATTCATTCAAGGTTTATAAGGTAATATAAAGTAGAATATAAGGGTTATAAGGTTATAAGGTATATATAGGATAAGATACCTTTATTGTAGATGATTAGGATTAGAAGCTTTCCCAGTAGAACCCTCACAAGGCGGCGCAGCAAGCCACGTCGCCACGTGGCGCGACTTAATTGGCGATATAAGAGGGATGCATTATTCAGCAGCGCCATTCATTCACAGCCTGGCCGGTCCGACGTGTTCCATTACTGCATTCATACCCGCGCTTAAACGCATTCATACCGCCGTGAATTCCATCCGACACAATATTCACGCTTACGCGAGTTATGAATACCTACGAGTTAGTTGTGTCATTGGAGTTGAATGTATTGAAAAGTATCAAGGTCTTATTTATTGATGTATTTTAAGAGTGGGATCTCCAAGGACAGGAATCGGCGAGTTTTGATAAGACTTCTGTCCACCAGTGGGACACAATAAGTTGTAAAAAAATATCCGTTTTTTTTAGATAGATTATAATCCTTTAAAACATTGTATGTTAGCATACCTTAGGGTTTTATTAATTTAAAAACAGACTAATTAATTGCCTTTTTATGTTATTAAGTAGAAACTTCAAAGCGGAACCACAGATTTTAAAAGAAATAACTTTTAATCAGAGCGTTAATTATGAAACAATTAAAAGTTCGTTACGTCTTCTCGACAAAATTGTAAAGTGTTTTATAAATTACTCTTAAAACATAAATATTTCAGAATTTAATGTTGCCCATCGGCGCATAAAACATTTATTATTAAGTTAAAATAGTCGTAACTTAACTGCGAAAGTTATAATTAATACTGGGTTGTTATAACGTAATTTGTAGGTACTTACCCCGATCTATTGCAAGAACAACCTTTGAACGGGCAAAGTTCGTCTTCGTCATTAACTCGTAGGAACTTTTAGTACAAGGAGCCAGAAGGTTCAGGAATGAGAAACGCCTTGAAACAATTGAATGGACTTATAATAGATTTAATAAAATTTATAGTTGAACACACAACAATATCATGAATTCATGTCTGTGCATCACAGCAGTGTAAGACTAAGACGAAACAAGATAGGAGAATATATCAGGTAGTTTTGGGTGAAACACCAAAGTGAGAGTTTCAGATTTAGAAAATAGAACAATAAAAGCAATTGAACCATTTGAACTTTATTTATATATAATTATTCAATTTTAAACATTATTTTAGTGGAAAGCTGCATTATCTTTCATTAGTTTGGGTGTTTTCTACATAATTATAATGTATGTATTTACAAAAAAATATACCTAAGTAATCTAGCAGTCATCTTGTTAACATAACACAAGCATTAAGTTGCCTAGCTCGGAACTAGATAACGCTGTGTGGAATTTCCCAGGATATTATTTATTTTATTATTTATTTAATAACATAGCAATTGAAAAAGTTATATTAGTAGTTACAGATATTACCACCTAAATCTAATCTAAGGATACTTGAGCGAAGTGAAGTGACTACTTTATCATCTTCAAAAATATTGACCATAGTTCTGAACTATAATGCCTATTGATCTGAGCTGACCATCTACCATATACCGTCGTGAGCCTGTCCATACATCAAAACAAAGACAGCTGCCGTGAAAAGGCTCTCACGGTGGATAATAGAGCAATTAGCTTCAAACAGTTTCACACTCATCAATCTAACATAATATTATCCTCAGCCTCTAAACTCCCTTGTCACTCTGCATGTGGTCTGTAAAGTGTATGTCTGAAGCTAGGACCGATATATGACGTCCGTAATATTATAACAATCAGCACAATCATGTCAGCAATATATCATTGTTATACAGTGCCGTAATTCAATATTATTTCGTCCTGTGCGATTTTCAACGCTCAAAAAGCCCTAAAAGGCTATTTATCTTACTAAATTATAGTAGAAATCAAACTGAAAATGTCCAATTATTATTGGTCTGACCATTACTACCACCCAATACTAGCTATGGCACTGCCGTAACTACGGTAGTGTATTAGTAATATACATCGGCCACGGAAATATAATTCTAGTTTATAAATACAATTTTTATGTGTTACATGTAGAAGGCAAGGTACAGAGGGATATTGTGCACGCAGTGTGAGACGCGACCGCGAGGAGTGACCACACTCATACCCAGATGAAGATTCTCCGGAAGAATCGAAACATTGTCGGTATCTAAATCGACGATAATTTTACGTGAGTAATTTCCCGTGTGCCATTATAATGGATATTGTAATCTTGGTGTTTTTCAATAATGAGGTTTACTGTGTGGAGATGGTCGGTTGTGGAAAGGATATAGATTCGTTGCATTACCAGGTTACAGATTACGGTGTTCGCGTTCTGAGAGCGCATGTAAAGCCTCTGCAATTAGGAATGGCCGCTTTGAGCAATATCAATCAAACCCAAACTCAAGACTTGCTAATACCCATTCTATTTGAAGGGACTATAGATTAGTTTGAGACAGCGCGGCGTAGTGGTTACCTAGATTTATCTCCCAAGGATTGTAACTCACACTGTTTAATAGTGTACCTACGAGTTAGTGGCCACATAAATGGGCTTAGTTGGGGTAAGAGCTGGATCATTGCAAGACAACTCAAGAGACTCGGAATACCATTCCAGTAATTGATGCGCCGATATCGCTCAAGTTAATTGTGTTACGAAACACCAAACTTGAGCTAATCAATCAGTATTATCAAAATCCATATAATCGGTCAAAGTTTTCATTGTTTAATTGTATCTTGGAGTTGTCGGGTTGATGAGGCAAGTTGTGCCGGCGCCGGCCGCCGTCTTACCAACTATAATAATTGGATTATTAGTTCAACTATAACTTTCTCTGAGATATTTCGATGTCGACTCAGATTTTCGCCCTTTTGATTACATAGAACTGATTAATTTGGACAAAACCTATTCAGAAGGGATTGGAAGCCGTAAGATGGCAATTTTGTAACCTATGTCTTGAAATATTGAACAGAGGAAGGTGGCTCCAAATTGAACTAGCTCCATCGATCACACCCGACAAATACCCAAATTAATTTAGTATTCATAAGATCGATCACAGACCGCATTGACCCGCGCCGGAGCCTTCAGGCCTGCAGGCCATCCATCAATTAGCGGCATTCCACGTCATCAGCTGATTGACCTCTGCTTGACCTCTATTCGACAAACATTAATATTAATTTGCGGTGTTGTACGTACGAGCTCGATATGAACCCGCCGCTTGTTTAGCGAGGGAGGGGAGGGTGGGGGGAGCTCCATCCGATTATCCACTTTCCAGCCTACACAATGTAAAACATTTTTATGCAGGTTAATTCTACCCTCGAGTTTTAAGCCAAACGTCACCGCCGCTGAATGATATGATACGCTGATTGTTCGCAAAGCTTTATTCTGAGGGTAGATAACATTTTGTATGGTTCCACATCAGAGTGACTAACTTGGTATGTACGTACCTTTACACTGGATAAAAGGAAATGGACACCGAATCAATGTTTATTTTCCCCGGTTTCATCTCACCTGAGTAAATAGAACAAAACTTCATTCATTTCCTGCATCCAAGTTAGTAGGTTCTAATCAGATAGCAATTATCAGCTGGACACTGAAGAGAACAGGGTCGCATCCGCACCCACCTATTGAGACAATATACATGCTATACAGTAATACAACTTTATACATATTCTCATAATGAAATATTCTCATAAAATTACACGTGCTTTCCGTACATCCAACAGAAAAAAAACAAACATTGTTATAGGTCAATAAAGTTGTAGTTTCAAGACTTAACAAAAACCAAAGGAAGTACAAAACATTGTAGAGGAACCTCGGGTAAGCTAGATACTGGTTGTCGTCAGTAAAGTGTGCCAGCCTGCGAGGTGGCTGCGGCAGGAAAGTTAGATTGTATAACTTGTGCCGCGCGGCGCGACGCCGACGTGACGATTCAAAACAAATTGCACAAACAAAAACAACAAGTATTTCCAATGTAATTTGACTACAAAGGAACCAGAATGGAGCTCTACGTGTTTGTGACATTTATTGTTATCTGTATATGTTCTTATCTCTATCTTATATCTGTACATGCTTTCATAATTTAATTTAGAGCGGAAGATGATTTTAAAATTATGTAAGTATAATATTTATGAACAGATACTCGTAAGTAACATAATACCATGAAAATAGGGGTTCCAGCTCAAATAATAATTACGCCATGGTTGAAGCCTTTGAACAGCCAACAGCCTACTCTGAAAACACCGCTTCTGTTCATTATATTTTAAATCAATACTAACAAAGCTTAGCCCATGTTTGTTGTATGACATGTATCTTTACGATATTGCCCTCAAATAAATTGGAGTAGGTGTAATGACTTGGATTCTTTCAATCTTTAATTGAATGAATGTCGATTTAACATTAATAATTAGGTAGTAGGTAAATTAATAATTTACCTACTACCTCAATAATATACCTAGTTCAAAAATGTGCCCTAAAATAGGTGTGTTGTTTTGCCATTGAAACTCCCCTTCCTTGCAGAACACGACAGTCCAACATTCACCTGGTAACTTAATGGAAATAAACAGCATAGAGTCGAACTTGTTGAGTGCTCTCGATGGCAAAACTACTCGTGTAAAAGCTACGTACCTACGTATACCTAGCTTAGACCTATCAACCATTGGACTCTATCATAATAAAAAATCAACACGCCGATTCTACAGTATAAAGAACTAACTATACATCTCGTCGTTTTATAATGACGACTATTTGGTTGAATGGTAACATTCGTTCTATTTGGATACTTCAAGTCAAGTCTTACATTATTTATACAAAAAAATATAATGTAGTACATAATCAGTCATCTGAATACCAAACTTAGCTTGGGATTAGATGACGCTGTGTGAAATTTCCAAGAATATTAATTTATTTTTAGCATTTCTATGAAAATCATGTTGTCGTGTTCTTCTATTGTTAAGTATACCTATACGGTAAAATCTTAGTTCGTTCATTCGTTCGTATGAGCAAGAGGCCAACTCTGGTGACGGAGTTTTTAGGCCGCCTAAAGGCCTCCGTCATGGCTCAACGACTTTAAAATCCGGGACCGACAATTTAACGTGCCTTTCGAAGCACGGAAACGCTCAGCTGATAATGCCACTTGCGGTCACCCATCCAAGTTGTGACCGCTCAGAAAGTTGCTTAACTTCGACGATCTATCAAGAACGTCATAGCAAGTTTCGCCACGAGCGCTAAAATCTTAATTCTTCTTAATCTTCGTAACGTCCAGAGGTTGGTGTTGCATAGGTGTGGCAGGCAATGGCAGCACGCCACTTCGCGCCGACAGATCTGTGCAGTTCAAATGCGATGCAAAAACTAAACTTCTCCATTTCATTCGCTGAAGTAGAAACCATGGAGGCGGCATAAGGACACAACTTAGTAGTTACAAAAACGTACCATATCCATTCCCAAAACAATTTCACTTTGCTATTTAGGCTATTGGTGAATTGGAACATTATAACAGGTAACGCAAAACGAGCGAGCGATATAATGTCGTGTCGTACAACTATGAAGAGTAAGAAAAATATTGTAAATAATTTAATAAATAAATAAATATCCTTGGACATTCCACACAGCGTCACACAGCGCCCCAAGCTTTAACACTTGTTGTTATGGTAGCCAGATGACTGATATTCTACATAGATATTTTTATTGTAAATACATAGCACTTCATGTAACCTCTGCGGCTTTCACCCTCTGCGCCACAGAGGTGTGACGACACAGCAGCAATTTTAACTGATAAGTTTATGTTTTTGCGGACCAACGAGGACGTAGGACTAGTGAGTCTGGTTGTGTAAGGTCGGCAACATGGTGAATACCCATCACATCGCAAACATGACTATTTTACTCTTTGCTGTGCGTTTGGGCCAGTGAACATGAACCAATCATTCTTATGTTACGCAGCTCACTCCGTCAAAGCAAACCCACGAGATTGGCGGAACTGAGCTAGTCTGCGGCGCATCTAATACGCGCTTGTTTGTGTACTCTTGGTAAAGAGTAAAGAGCAAACGAGCTGTGAGAGGATCGAAGCAATCCGTGGTTTTGCCTATCCGTTATTTGGTAAGTAAATCAGTTCGAGACAGATATTTCAGTTTCAAGTCTTCACTGCAAAGGCAGAGCCTTTTTGAAATACGGCTAAGTAATTGCGCGGAATTTTTTTTTAAGATATAAAATATAGATTTTAATATAGGCCAGAACAAAGTCAGGGGCGATTTTACTTATAATTGAATTTTGAATTTTAAATTTAATTTTAAACATGCTGTGGGTGTGGCGTTGACCCGCAAAGTATGCTCCATCTGATGTCGTGCTCACTGTGCCCTGACACCTGCACTTTGAGCGAGCTCTACACTGCCTCTGAAAACGCCATAAAAGTGGCTAAATTCTGGGAGCACACTGTTTAAAATATATATGTATATATATATATTAACCATAAATATTATGCATCATTGACACGAAGAAGAAGAAGAAGAAGAAGAAGAATTGAATTTTGTTATTCCCATTGGTAAAGAAGTACTATATTAAAGAAAAACTTTAGAAAAGAAAGCCATGTCAATAAGTATTTCTCTTTTCTGTGAAAACCATGTTTATGTTGATGGATAATAAGTAAAATTGTATTCTATTCTATATCTTTTTCATATATTGAAATGAAAGTAAAGTAAGCAACAAAATAAGGCTGAATTTCGGAGGATAGCTAAGAAATAATTCTATTTCTCTTTTGAAGCTGTAGTTGGGTGAGTATATCTTTAGAAAACATTGACGTAAGACCGCGACTGCTGCACTGCTGCTCGGGATAAGCCGATTTTGAAATTGATTCGTTCCAGTTCAATTCGCTTGCAGAAGTCAGCTTAGCAGTTCCATTGCACCAGTCCAGTCACGCCGTTCAATTGAAGAGTTCACATTATAATATATATATCTTTATAAAGCAGAAAGAATTTGTATAATAAGGTATTTGTTGATTTTAAAAAAGTTACTTAAAAATATTATATCCATAATACTAAAAATAATAAAATTTAACAATATAAAGTAAGTCGCGAAAAGATACTACTTAATTCATACAAACAGACCATTACATTTTGAATTAATCGGATCAAATCTCGCCTTGTTGCAAGTTTGTAGGTATGCATTAAAAAAACATTTTTATTGATTTTTTAAGTAGATAAGGAACAACATATAAGCCTTAATCGGTATGAATTTGCAGAAATCTGTTTTCTAAAGGACCATATGAAAGTTTACAATTGATATCCCAGTAGCAATCCCTATCGCTGCAGACCCATTCTCTGCAAGTACCTTCGAAGTACTCGTAGCAGTGACAGTTAACCAACTACGTACGAACCCGGGCAACTATGCACTCGCTCTAATTGCGGGGTTCATTAACAAGCCAGCACGCGACACGCTCCACTGCTACTTTATAACTAACTTTATAACTTCACCTTCACTTAGACTGTTTTTGAAGACTTCTAAACATTTAGTTTTCAACAACAACTGCTTTAGCTTTTATAAAAAAGAGTTTATGTTATGATTCCTCATAACATAAACTCTGTATTTTATAAGAGAAAAGTAAGTTTGGAACATTTGTTGCGCTTACAAGTATGCAAGAGCAATTACGAGGTATACCTACACATTCTTGCATAATTTGTGTGTATGTAGTAGTTTGATAACTGATGATAATCTAAATAAGAAATAATAATAATAATCAATGTTAATAAAAATGTATCTATGTAGTTTATCAGTCATCTAGTTACCATAATATACCTACCATAATATACCATATAAGGTAAGTTTGGTAACCGCGGCTTATTCACAATATTTATTTAAATTTTATAGGCTAAAATCTAACCGGTTATATAACAGGAAATCTCTAAGAAGTTTTTCGAAGTTGGTGCCAACTCCTATGTATATGATACCAGCATCGTAATACGAAACGAACCACCATTTTATCATGAACTAGTGCAAACTGAAGCGCAGCCGCTTCAAAAGTCTTTATGCTGTAGTATTTTTTACCTTTTACTTGATAAAGTAGCTGCAAACACTCAGCTGAATGGCAATCCAGATATTTTTGCGACAGCTTTGATAAATGTGCGCAATGCAGGTTTCTCGGCAACACTTAAAAGACACTGAAGCCATTGAGGCGGTGAGGCCTTCAAACCCCCTGTTCATTAGTGGACCTTTGTTCCGACTGAGATGCGAAAACAAACACTCGCAAAGCACAAGATATTTTCGACCTTAGGTCTGGTGCAGTAAGGGCCAGTACTCGATATCGGTCGCGGTATTTTGAACATTGAATGTAATCGCGATAATTGGCCGCATAATAACCAAGTCGAGTCAGATCTGTTGATTTGAGCAGTTCGACCCGACTCGACGGAAGTAAAAGGTGCGATAATTAACTTGATGAGTTTACTTTGGCTAACCGTGGCATATCCGGCGGTATTGTGGTTAGCTCTATTTCAAGTTGGTTGTTTACACAAATGTTAATCACAGCTTCCATTGGAATTCGATCTGGCGTGGTAAAGTTCATGCGCCTGTAATTAATGTTTGATTACTTTGCAAGTTCGACTAATCTTCTCTTTAATAATCTGAGATCGTTACTCATCCAGAAGTATAGGTACATTCTGATATCGACGATATTTTATTTGTGACTCGCTTTTCTCACATAAACGTACGTAATCGAGCAAATATCAGATGAAACAGAGCTATCAGTAAAACATAGCTCGAGCATACGCGGAATATATTTCAGAATCCCACAATTCCGCGGAATCTTCTATCTTAATAGTTTGGATTCTTATATTTACTTAAATTGAAATTACTGTAGTTACATAATTTTGATCATAGTCTCAAACTAACATTGTATGTCTGAGAATGACTATGGTTCATTTATTCGTGTTACAAGTTCTTATGAAAATAAATAGTTATTTTGTTGCAAGGTATAAAAGGCTGATTTTGTAGCGAACGGAAGCTAATATTAACATTTTCATTGCTGGTATAAAAACATTCTGTTCAAACAAGGATTACCCGAGGAATTTAATAAAAGTAATCCGAATTTCTAGAAGCGATGCTTGAGTTGTCTCTTGGTTCCCACATCTCTATTTAAATAGGATATGTCTTCGCCAGCGCGCCAACGAGCGGGAATAGCTATTAGTTTGGGAATAGGCGCTTGATATACTCGTAGTTGGTATAGTTGCTGGCAATTGGTATGTCAATGTTGGCGCGAGGTCCGGGAACTCTGTTTACCTCCCCGACGTACACACTCGCTCGACAATTCCATGCAACGTTTTTTAAAACCCAAAACAGCTGCACAAGTCAAATCAAATCAAATCAAATGTTTTTATTTCTGTAACTTAAAACTTAATTACATTCGTGGGATTGGGACCCCCTTTTAAGTATGAAAATACCTGTATTAGAGGATCCCGCTCAAAAAGTCAAAAAAAGTCAAAAGTCTAGAACTAAATTTATTCGTTTGAGACTCATAAAAAATGCATTCATAAAACTGGAAACTTAAATCACTTTAATTATGTAGTTTTACTGCAAGGTAGAGACAATATTCTAGTAGAAACTTTTGATATAAATATATAAAACAGAAAAGTTTCGAAATCCTTTATAAAAGCATCTCGGAATTGATGGGCAGCGTGTTTAACATTTTTATGAAGAATGTCCGTATAACAAAACTTCAACTAAAAACGAATAACCAGTCAGACTCGAAAAGCCAAGTATGTAAATTCTTTCAACATTTCCCTAACAGAATCTAAAGAATCCAAGAAAAGTTTCAAGTTTTCAACAAAACGCTCAAACTTTTAAAGTTGGAGAGAAATTGTAGATGTTATGCGGCTCCGTGATGTAAAGTGATGATTTTGTTAGAAATTCTACTGAATTTTCTTTTATTTGTTTTGTAATCTGCATTGTCCGCACGATAAATTAATGTATTGAATTTCTTCGTGTTGTCTTGGCCAAAGGTTTTGCGCACAATTAATAAGTCAAGAGTCTGTCGCGAACAGTCAATTAGCCAAGGAAGCCCAGTGACTGAAATTGTTTAAATCAACCTTTAGAAAATTGAAACGGTTTCTGTCAATAGAATAGCGTTCGTCAATCAACAGCTTCTAATGGAATATCAATAACCTCTTTGCTACGGCGCCCGAGTAAAGGAAGCGTGGTACCTCAACTTGCACGCACAACCAACGCACGCCATCATGGCGAGAAGCTTTTAAATTACTTTTACGCTGTGAAAATAAGCTTTATGTCTACACGAAGCAATCAAATTCGAGGCCTTTTCATTGACTGTCGTTATATAATGTTAAAAGGTCGAAGCGTGATGTGATACTTTTACCATCACAAATCCAGCTGCGGTGGTTCATTGGACAGGTTGTAAATATTACCTGTCTATTGATATAAAATACTAGTAGGTAATTGTGTGATAATTGATTTAAAAGGCTTTGAGAAAGCAGATAATCTAGTTATCCGAGTAAATCAATTTTTCACACGCGCCAAAAATAATCATCAACTGCATTTAATTGAATTGAACACTTTTAGCTCGTGAAAGCTTTTGTGCGTGCGACCCGCGTACGCGCTGTGAGCTGCGATTTTGTTTCAGTTTATTCCGTGAAGGCCGAGGATGTGGCAAAGTACCACATAGGCTTGAGGGTTGAGGAGTTGGAGTCTTAATGTGAACTTGGGTAATTTGGTAATTTATGGTGCGAGTGCCGACAGATTGACTCTCAACTTTTATGTACAGCGGGTTTGGCCGAAGGGTGTCGTGTTAAGAAAATTTGTAGGAAGGCTGACGCGCGACGTCGCGCCTACGTGATCGACCCAGCGTCGCAGACAAGTCTGTTTTTAAATATTTATAATTTATTTTAGTCTCTAAGGTACTTGTTATATGGTCCGTAGATAAGTTTCAATTGTATGCTTACTTTGTTGCCTGAGATAAACGTATTATTATTATATTCGGTTAAACAGATCCGTTGAACTTCACACTTCAGAGCAGACAAGTTCGAACGATCCCTCTTCTGAAAGGGTACGAGCTGATAGACGCAACCTTTCTGATACAGGATCCATGTTTTATATTTTGACAGCCTGATAGATCCTGTATCGAGGGTTAAATTTAATGTGGGTCGGCTATATTCGTAAAGCGTAAATAGCTATTTAAATATTCGATAGTAATAATGTAACATGTTTTGACATTGCAGGCAACAACACAAAACATTCGTGATGTTTAAAAAAGTTCAGTCTACTGTGATATTTGTCAGTGCAACAACAACGCTCCACACCTGTGTATTTTTAAGCGTAACTGACTCAAATTGTACTAGGTATAGCAAAATATTTTGCACTGATTGTACAGTACAATTCAATACTGGCCACCACATTTTGCTACCTAGTCCTGTATTTGTACTTGAGACACTGAACTGCACTATGTTCAAGACATTCTAAAAGACACAGTAATTAATCATTTAGCGATCGACATCATTACCTAGATTAACCAGATTGATGACATCACGTAATCGCCTATTAGTCTGAATTGTCGGCGATAAGACCGCCTATTGTTATTCCGCGGTTACAGTGCCCGGGGTGGGTTGATCGCGCTATCCATCACGGTTTATGCGATAAATTGAGCGCAAAATTATGGTTTCATAACAGAAAATAAAAGGAAATGTCAATATTTTTTGTAATTACTGCTACATGGGAAACGTCACAGTGATAAAAACTAGTCAGGCTGATGTAGGATATAAAAGGCAAACGAAGAGAATCCTATTCCCAGCAGTGGACATAAGGGTTTGCACATGATTATGATTGCCTACTTACATCATTGGCTCAAGGACACAACGTCTATTCAATGCAGTCTCAATCTACAATGCATATAAAATTTTAGATAACTTTTAAGGCGTGATAAAACTTTTACGCTAGAGTGGTGACAGTGCCAAACTTTAACAACTAAAGCTAAAGTTTCCATGTACCCGCATGTCAACCAGTCAAACAGTTCAGGATTGAATCAGGTGATACCCGTCGCTGGTACTATTGAAATATACGATGTATTTTTAACCTTTTCTCCTTTAGACGACCTCTGTGGCGCAGTGGGCGAAAGCCCGCCTGAGATGCAGAGGTTGCGGGTTCGATCCCTGCTGCGGGACAAATGTTTGCATGATCTGCAAATATTTGTTTCGTGTCTGGGTGTTTTCTATGTATAATATGTATGTATTTACAAAAAAAAAAAATGTATCTATGTAGTTTATCAGTTATCTGGTTACCATAACACAAGCATTAAATTGCTTAGCTTGGGACTAGATGACGCCGTGTGAAATGTCCAAGGATATTTATTTATTTTATTTATAACCTTTTCTCCTTTACACAAGCTGAAGTTTCACAAAAATAGTAGAATTGGTACAAAGATGTCGAACGTTCGAAGTGTTAGATCCTTTTCACATACATACGGTATGCATACGCATAAGAGGTTTTACAACACCAGCAAACACGTGGTCATTTGCACGTGCAAATGACCACGTGCCTTGTGAAAGATCTCATTGTAGCTCATTCATTTGTACTTTATATGGCACGGCTACCGTAATCATATGTATAAGACGAGTGACAAGATTAAAATTGATATATCCGTGGGGTACCTGGGCCCATCGCATTATTTAATTAAGTATATCGGGGCGTCTGGTCGAAGCGTCGCGTGATCCGAGGGCTGGCACTTATTTGGCTCAAAGGATCAGCATTGCCATTCAGCGGCAATGCTGTCAGTGTCTTGGGCACGCTTCCGTCTAGCAGTGGTTTGGATCAGTTGAGCTACCTATAGATCGTTTTTAACGATTCTCAGGTGGCTTAGTGGTATTTAGCAGTTATGTAAATTATCTAGTAGTTTAGTTTCTGTAAATGTATTAGTTATTTTACTAAAAAAAATGATATGAAAACCGACTTAACCTCCGTAAGAAGAGAGCAATTTCATACATTTTCGAGGGCTTTAAACCTTTAAGTAATGACGCCATAATAATATTCATCTGCTATCTCATCTCCACACGGCCTCATACAGCGTGTTTCATTACGCACTCCTTATGAATGGGAGTGTCACTCGTTAGTGAGAACAGTTAGCCGATGGAACGACGACCATCTCAGTAATGGACGTTGCTATTAGTGACAATTCGGAGAGTCGCAAAAGATAAACTAAACTATCTAAAATTAATGCCATCCTTTTTATTCCCATCGCTATGAAAGGGACGGCAACATTTTTAGTTAGTTAAGTTTAGCTGTTGCGATACTCCGAATTGCCACTATTATGACATTAAAACTGCGTGCTTCCAATCAGCTACTTTATTATCGTTCTTATGAATGTGAAAGTTTGTGTGTTTGTTATGTTTGATCCAACTCAACTGTATCACAACCCGTCACAGTCGTGACGTTCAATGACATGACTTTTATACGTGAAAAAAACAGAGTTCAGAAAAGAATAAAAGATAATCTTTACAAACCTACGCATATGAGTAACATAAAAAAGACCTAGTAAATTTTATTATTATTTATTATCATTTTCAGCCGTTTGTGTCCCACTGCTGGGCAAAAGCCACTTTAATATAATTTTTTTACAAGCATATTATAGATAGAAAATAGTATACCAAAATATTTATTTTCAAATAGGGCATTCAATATTCGTAATAAGTCTTCTTCGCTCACGGCTGGCTTGTGTGTTTTACTGTACTTACCTGATTGTAATTATTTGGTGAAACGAATGAAAAGTAAGTTATTATGATTGTAGTATAGTTAGAGTTGTTATCTTTCGACATGATTTGAAATTACTCGTAAATGCGATTTATTGCCGTAAACTATGTCGTACTTCTAATGTAGAACATATTCATGAAAGCCTTCGCCAAATATCGTTATCTCGGTGCGTTTGCCGCCTAAGTACTACACTACTCATAGCTCATAGTTTAAAACGCAATATAATTGTAATGTAATGTTCAGTAACGATGTAACACAGTCTATGCGACGTCTGTTCATGCAAGGAATGTTATGCCTGTTATCCCAATACCACTTTATGTAAGGAGTCTTTGGTCCTCGAATATTCGTATTTGCTTTCAAAATAATTCTATAGTTTAGGTAGGACTCAGCCGAGCTTAATAAATCGTTAAAATGAAGCAAGTTTTGCACCGTTTAAAATTATGAATTTTTTTATTTTACTGTGATGTGATTTTTTTTTGCATTCTGCTATTGGATAGTTTTATATTTTTGGCTTAACAAACTACGATTTTAAAGATGTCTAAAGGGTTGATTGTTTCATATATCTGTATGATAAAACTTGCAACTGCGTTACCTAAAGACAATTACCGTAAGCAGATATTTGCGATTATTTTACACAATAAATATGTATATACCTTTACTAAAAACACAAAAAAGCTAAAATGCGTCTCACCATTTTAGTTTTTTAAGAATAGTAGTATTGCACGTTACCAAGCCCCAATTACATAGTTATAAATAAATAAATAAATAAATATCCTTGGACATTCCACACGACGTCATCTAGTCCCAAGCTAAGCAATTGAATGCTTGTGTTTATGGTAAACAGATGACTGATATATTACATAGATATTTTTTTTTGTAAATACATACCATATTATACATAGAAAAACAACCAGACTCGGAACAAATATCTACAGAACATGCAAACATTTGTCCCGCGGCGGGGATCGAACCCGCAACCTCTGCGTCTCAGGCGGGCTTTCGCCCACTGCGCCACAGAGGTCGTCAGTTACTTACACACTTCACTCTTAGTCGAGCCTCACCCTTCCTCATTTGTGTAAATAATGAAAAGCAATCCAAATTATCAGCTCACGACAAGTGGCCGCTCGCAGCAGGCGCAGCCCTCGCGACGTCTCCAGCAGGCCCACTCCAATCTAATTCGTTACGTGACTGGTTAATGTACTGCTCTATAATTAATAGGCGTGCTCTTATTGCGTGGTGGGAAGGTCGATAATCGGTTAATAGACGCTCGAACTTGTAATGGGGGTAGTCACGCGACGTGCCTCTGGGGTTGTAAAGGTGGTCACACACAGTAATTTAAAATCAATAATTATCACAATGGCCGACCCAAGCATTGGAACGCAAGTCTTGGAAGTTAAGAGGCCGTAGGTAGCAAATATGTGGTTTGAATCGTATTAGATCTCAAAATCCGTGAAAGATACCACCTTATAATGTTTGGAGAAATTAAACTTTGAACTTTTATCTTGCGTTGTGCCATTTTAAAAACATGATTTGAGTAAATTGTCTCGATAATATATTTTTTTGAAAATTACATGTTTTCTGAACTAATTGCGTTTGATCTCAAGAAATACAAATCAGTTTGGTTTGGTTTTTGTCTTGTAAAAAACTCTAGAATTATTACTATGAAATTGGCTTTCAATTTTGTCGATTGGTTGATTAGTTAACTTGTAATAAAATAAAAACGTCAAAGAAAGTTTTCAGTCAGATAATCCGCTCGGTCCCTGCCTTTTCACTCCCCGCCGAGGCGTCACAGAGTGTGGACGTGTCGCTCTGTCTCGTCCCGCTTCCCATTTATGCCGTGCGTAAATAGAAAGCGGGAAATTTAAAATTATTCGAAATATTTAAACTTTCGATAGGTATCATTAAATTTGTTTGTAAGTACCTACCTAGCTGGGTAGACAGAGATAGAGGTTGATAAAAATAAGTAATAATAAATAATGATAAAAAAAAAACTTACCAAAAATTGTTGAAAAAATATTGAAAGGTATGGTAACAATGGTAAGTAACCATACCTACCAATGTACGGAATATTTAGGCGCTGTTTCTTTGTTGCGATTAGTTTCTTTCTACCGTAATACCTAGGTATTTATTTTCACTGCAGTCAAGGTCAAGGTACAGTGTAGGTACCTACCTTACCAAAATCTGAACGTGAGATGATCAATAAAATGAGATCGTATACCTACTGCTTGGCTGGATGTGATTCAAATTGAAAATGTTTCCGTAAAACTGTAATTTGCCTATGAAGGTCTACCTACTGTATACCTACCTACTCACAATATAACGGTTTTACAATAAAATAAAACCGATATTATGTGCCGGAAGGAAAACATACAGCATTGCTGTGAAGAAGCAGTTGTATACATACCTCATTTCCTGTGGTCATTTCCATAAAGTCTTTAGTTTACCTTGGCGCCGCAAGAGGGCGCTAGTGTACCAGCAAGGGCGGGGGCACCGCCGCCATATTCCGTAGGCTTCATAGTCTTCCCCAGGAAGTACTTTCTGCAATGCTGTATGTTTTCCTTCCGGCACATAATATCGGTTTTATTTTATTGTAAAACCGTTATATTGATGTGCCTCCGGAAAACATACAGCATTGCTGTGAAGACGTGTTTGTTATCTGCTGGTGAGATGAATATTGTAATAATTACAATTCACAACGCTATGATGAAGTTATAGGTAGGTAAGTAAAAATAGAAACCTAAATTTTAATATAATGAAAAACAATTCATAGACAAAATTATGTAAACGATAAGTACCTATCTCGTTAGGTATAGAATCAACTTGATTCCATGAAATAAAATAATATTGTCAACCATAATTAACTAGCACAGTACCTACACAGTTACTGTAAAATGTAATCACAAGATACATTGTAGTATTTAAACTACACACGTGTATGTAATAGATGAGTGAAACGATTAAAATGGACTACTTACTTAAATGTTTTGAAAGTAGAATTACTATCTATAGGTACCTATCTTACGACATAATGGTTGAACGAGTGTTGGCTGATTTACAATTTTTACAAGCTAAACTAGCTTGTTGGTTGATCTGTTAGCCAACCATCTAAGGATTCTAAGGGATTAGGGGAGCCACTGCTGAAATACAGCTTCCCGGAGATGCACTGATACCTCTGTTGCGTAGAACTGGTACGCACCAATTTCTAAATATACAGTGCGTGAAGCTGCTTCAACATTGTCACAAACTGTAATAAAAAAGGTTAATTAGGTTGGAGAGTTCAGCTCTTTTAGGCTGCGTATTCTCTATGTAGGTATGCGTTTACCTTACTATTTAAGAAAAACTATGTGGGTAGTATTGACTTGCCTATGTCATGTTACGTTAAAAGTTTTTGTAACTAAGTAACTAATTTAAAACTTGTATGCAGGATCTGACTAAATGTGGCTGGGCATATAATTATTCCTGTCTTTGTGTTTAGATATTTCCCACTATGATTGACTACGACTGTGAGTTGGTACCTATCTGTCTTAGGTCCGAATCATAGATAAAAAATCTTACTACAGTTACGGGCTCCGACAGGATTACCCGCGATGATACAAGCGATCGCCCTTTCGAGGACTGGAATTAAGAATAATTATATTATACCCCATCATCGTGAAAAAAAAACTGTTTGCACGATTTGAAGAGTGTCGAGTCGTGCACTCGTCCAGATGCCAGTAGCAGAATCGTGGCCGTCCTTCGAGCTCAATTAATTAGAGTAGGTACCTTCCGGTGAGTTAGACGATACGACAGCCAATTACTACAATTCTAGTGTCTCATGAGAATAATAACAATAATTATTTATATTTCCAGTTTAGTTGTTCCGATTGCCTTGGACGCGTGCTTGGTAATGAAACTTGAAGAGGCTTCTTGTTCTATGTTTGAGCTACAGATTACCATTATAGCAGGCAATGCACGAGAATTGTGCAGTACTTACGACAGATTTTTCAGCTAGTAGGTACAAGGTGAATCTAAATCTGGGTATGTCAGTGGGTTGCTGAGCTTTTGGGTTTATCTGAGAGCTTGAACAACATGATTCTCATCTTTTGATGTCCGGTAAGTAGGTTGTGAATGTTGATTTGATCATCTATTTTATAATAAAGTTTTTCCTTGTACCTACACACAAGTCTTTTGTTTGATTGCCCCCCCCCCCCCCAAATCTTCCAGATTTTCAGGGTACAAGTGGTGGAGATTTGATGTCGTTGTATATACCTAATAAGATGTCCGACAGTTTCTTGAACTGGTGTGGGTGATCTAGACTAGTGTCTTAGATCTCGTAGTAAGTAGGTAGGAACACTTGGGGCTAATCTGGGTGGTCACTTGGTCACTATCAACAGCAAGCTGCTGAAAGCATCTATGCGATTTACTCATCGATCTTTGCAACCTATTGAGACGTAGTTCCGCACTACAGCCGTCTTTTTTGATGCAAATGGATCTATTTCCATTCGACTCCATTTCCAAGAGACTTCCGCAGTCATCTTAGGTATCAGATGCTATTCTATTGTACTTACACGGGAGATACTAGGCGCTGACCGCAATATCGAAATTGTCCGCAACCTCTGAATGTCTGATTAGCAATGCTAGTAAGCTCTTGCTAGTGAGTGGGGTTGTCGTTCTTTCCGTGTATACGCGGTCAGAGTTCGGTAGTCTGACCGATGAAATAGGTAGGTAGGTACATGAGATCTTATCGGTATTTGTGTATTTACTCTGATTGCTGTGAAAACTGCGTACCTACAATACAACTCCTTCTTGTTGCTGTGCTATCATTTTTGAATCGGTAACCATGCTTCTAGAATCATGGTATCCATCCATCTGAGTACCTACTCCAGCCCACATCCGAAGCGTCCGTCGCCAGGGACTGGGAAGCCGGTCTCTTGTGTATTGCCAATGAGTGATGCGTAGCTCCGCACCATCACATCATCACTTGGTGACCTTCCTGAGGGAAAAGTTATCCTTTTTTCTTCTCGAAACGTTCAAGGATCTGAGAATTGCGACAGTGCAGTCTGCCTCGGGGTGGCAAAATTGCAAGATTCAACTGACCCAGCAGCGTCTGTAACTGCCGTATTCATGCGACTGTTCTTCGCAGTTTGCCAATGTTATAACTAGATATTCCAGTCTTGTGTCGGGGTCAGCATAGCACAGATTTTGAATGGTTTGTTTTCCAGCCAGGGTCCAAGTGTCTCACGGCTTCCGCAGCCTGAGATTTAACTTGGTTTATTATTTGGGCGAAGTCGTCTAAGTAAGTTAGCACTCGACAATGTACATCCCTTCGCACGCAGGGTCTCCGCGACCCAGCATTTCACAGGAGAAAAAGGGTTCGATAGGTACGGATGCAGGCCGAAACGAAAGTCAGGTCATGTCCTACAGTGGACTTTGTAGACTTCCATAGGTGGACATAAATATAAGCTTGCGACATAACGAATTTTTGTCATCCAGCCCTTGAGAATTAGTTAAAATCTTCTTGTCTTTACATATTTGTTCAGCTTACGAAGATCGAATACTTATTGGGCATATATCCATAGTTTTTCTTCCGCAGAAAAAACTTTTTTGGAATTGAAACTCTGTGTTTTCTTCTCGACCGATTGGAGGATGTTCCGGTTCGGTTTCGGAGAGTTCTTGAACTTCTTCGAGCCTTTGATACGCCTCAGCATCGCTTTCCATTGCATACCGATACAGTAGGTACTTATTCTTATAATGGGCCAAATTAAGGGCGGCTTCTTGAAAAGCGGTATTTTCGTGAGCCTATGATAGTTAACATTATGAGTTTGTTGAACTTAGCCGGTTACCTTTAGCCGGAGACCTTTGCCCAGCAGTGGGACACAAGAGGTTGAAAAAAAAGTTATTGTAACACATGTTTTTTCTACAAAGTCCACTGTTACTTTGACAATAGATTACGCGACACAAACGCTAGCATAGAACGCAGTATTAAAGTTAATAAAATAAAACATCTTGATATTAGTTGAAAAGTATAAAATCCCGCGAAGTACCTTATTTATACCATGTTTCGTTGAATGTTGTTTATAAATAAATTAATGAGATTAACTTAAGTGTATATAAACATCTTTAGTAAAGTTTTTTGTTCGCCGATGTCGTGTGTCACTGTCTTTATGGCGAGGATTTCACTTTGTTGTGAATGTTTTCAAAACATTTCATAGAAATAGTGTCAGAACCTACTACGTAATTTGAATGTATTTGATTTGTATATTTCAATATTTAGGCAGGATACTGAAAATGAAATAAATGGTATAATTACTGGTATATTATATGAGTATGTATTATTGTTCTCGTCTGTTAAGGTTTTATTATATCGAGCTTTGAACAGATGTATGTATGGGTGCGTTTATTTACTTTGGGAACTTTGATTCCCGCAGGTTTATCAGTTTTATCACAAAATGGAAAACTAACTTTAAAAGTTCAAGAATCGAGCTTAAATGAAAGAAAAAGTTCATTGTTGTACAATTACAGTACTTGGCCAAATCACTAAAGTCACTTGTTAAATGTTCTCTGCCCGAATTGTGCCAAATGTTACGTTCAGTGATCGAATCATTGATGTCATCTATACGTGAGTAGTTTACTCAAGCCGTTCAAATACCTATATCGTATGTACACTCATTTCAAAACCCCTATAAACTATAATGATTATTGTTATGTTTGTAACAACGCCCATAAATTTACAAGGCTGCTCAGCTATCGATACAGACAGATGAATGATTCGAGAGCGTTGTAAATATGCACGATACACTTTATCAATGAAAAATTACAAACTCTATACTACTCGTGTTCACTTTGAACCGCTTATCATAAGACTGCATTTGTGTTTGTAGTAGCGATTATTTAAATGATAAATGCCTTATGTGCAGTTCGGTGTAAGGAAATGCAAGCGGTGTGAGGCTTCCAAGCGGCTGCGCGGAGACATTAGTCAGTGTCTCGCTGGCACTGGGGATCTGGAAACTTGCGAAGATCATTAGAATCTTGTTCTATATAGAAACCATATAAAACTTCGCAAGTAATATCTGCTGCAAGCTAAATAAAGACATCACAAAATGCACTTTGAGTTTACTCGTGACTAGAACAGCTGGTTGATTATTTGATTTAATAAAATAAGTACATTATTTATTGTGATGGAATCTTAAATGTATTTAAAACTATATTTCAGACTTGATTTTTTACATTTTCACACTTATTCTCATCGGCATCGAAGGCACTACAAAAAGCTCAACACATTCAAATATGTGAATTGCACTGTTACAAAATCTAGTTCTTTTACATATAAAATATCCTTGTTGCCCGTAGGGTAGCGTGCACAATCCGAGATAGTTTGCATCCCGGTCGCGCATCTATATGGATTTTTGTTTTGTATTTCGTGCACAATAACACTAGCTCAAAACGGTGAAGGGAAATATTGTGTGGAAACCGCGGCTTATCCGCACGTACTGAGCACATTGTGTTATGACCGATAGTGTAGCAGCTGGGGAAGTCAACTTTATCTAAACATCGAGCAATGTATTGCAGCTTAGTGATCACTAACACATTGTGTGCCGATACTCAAGGTAATCAAGATGCCGGCGGCGGTGATACAGCAAGGTAATCTTTCACTGTCTTAGAAGGGTAGTGTAGAGAGTCGCATTGAAGGCTTACTCTATAATTATTACTCTATAATCATTTAAAATAGGTCAATAATATTTACGTACTTCTTTTGTTGTTAGATTAACGGGGTCTGTAATCAGTGACCGGTATGATCCGATTAGGTGAGAGCGAAGATTAAGTCTCAAAACGAAAAATAGGATAATAACACCATTAAGATTATCGTCGAGTTTCTTATTCACAAAACGTATTTAGATAAGCTTTCCACGCGCGACTTAAACCTGTGCGTTAATGAAGCAATTCCTGAAAAGCCTTACATAAGTAAATGCTTAGCTAAGTAAATGGAGCCTTATGTAAATGGTACGTTTTATTTCAGCCAATTACGACAAGACTCGAGATTTGGACAAAAAATATTCAGCTGAAATGAGAGCACGAAATAGGATTTTGGTTTTTCTTATCATAATAAGAAGTTGGATCTTTTTGTGAGCGAAATAATATCGTTATAGTAAGTGTTGCTTCGGCGGGCGCGACCACCACGGCCTAGGACATGCCGGCCCGATTACTGGAATAATTCCTTATTAATTGGCAAACACACCGACGCCACATAATTCCCTAGGCGTGATCTCGCGCCTCATGTTTTGTCGAAGGCTGTGGCAGCCTAAGTGCTGTGTATTAAAACACCACACGAGAATACTAATTAAAACCTTGTGCGTTCAACAATCAAGAGGCTTCTTCATACTTCCAAATTGAAAAACAGCCCCATTTTCAAAAGTTATTACTCGCTTGCAACGCTATAGTTCCAACAAATGACGCGACTTCCGTTACAAATAACGCTCTCTACTTCCGCTATGAGAGTACTTAGTGCATGTGGCGGAAATGTTATTTTGCTGCAAAAAAAGTTAAGAAAATACAAATAGAACCGAATAATAGTTTTACTAAAATGTATCTTCGTTTTGTTTTTTTTATGAAAACCCAGTGAGACGTCACGAACGCTGACTAAACTCTATCCCTTAGGGGTTGCGGGGAACGGAGGGAGAGGGGCACGGCGCATGCAATATGAATATCAAACCTGCTGGCTTGCACAAACACGACTGAACTATTTTTCTGCATTAAACAAATCGATATTGGCATAAAAGATTTAGTTACATGCACTTTTAGATTTAAAGAAAATGGAATATGAATATTATATTTTGGTTTGTAGATTTAACCTGATAATGTAACTTAATAGCGAAAACCTTGAATTGGTTTTCCATTGCAAATAGTCTCTATTAAAAGAAAACTATTGAAGCTATAAATACATTTCTTGGATTATGCCAACAAATATCAAATTAAACAGGGATTAGAATTAGAACCGAGATGATCCCATTATTTACCTGCACTGTGCTACGCCGCTACGCCGTAGCTACGAAGCTACGGACCTCTCGTAGCGTCCGGTCGGCCGTCGAACATAATTTATGTGATGGCGGTCATAGTACTCTAATAGTACACCATCTCCGTACATTATCATGGTTTCAAACTATTAAGGAACAAACTTTATATAAATCAGTTATAACTTTCATTCCCAGATTCATGGAAGGTATTTCTATTAGTTAATACAATTTCCTATTTAAATAGTCCCTTTCAGATAGTTGTAACTAATCTAGTTTAATTTTTTTTACTGAAATCGAAGGAACATTAGAGCACTATAACTATAATTTCACAAGAAAACACATATCCAAATAGTAACTTTAGTATAAAGTAATGAATTTCATTCATTTCTGTATTGTATTTGGGTTACTTACACATTTTTGCCACATTCTATTTTCCAGTAATTCAAGTTTTATGTACTGTTTTGTTTGCCCTGTGGCTGTAGCCGTCTAAACGGCTCCATTGCTGCCGCCATACATCACAGAGATTGAGATGCTGTGACGTGGCCGACTCCGGCGCACCAACTATGCACTAATCTGTGCTCTGACGCTTTTTGTCCCATAAATATCTAGTTTTCCGTTGCTCTAGTATTCTGAGCATTGCAGAAAAAAATGTTAAATCACTCTTAAAAAACAACTATAAATGTATAATTTGGTCTAATTCGTGGTAAAGATCGTTAGGAAATTAGTTATGTATAATCATATTTCGTTCTTACGAAAACACAGTAACTTCATTTTTAAAACCTTCATTTCAAATAAAGAATGTTATTTTCATTTCCAAAATCTTTCACTCCAATTTAAATTCAAAGTCCAGGCATTGGAATATTTTATCAGCATTTCGAGTCCGACATTGCTTTGCCCTAATATTTTCCCGCCATATGCAAAGTGCAATCTCTGGATGGCTACACGCTCGCGGGCGTGGGTTAGCGACTGATTTGCATATCTTGCGGAAACTACTGACGGCCGTGGAATTGAGCCGACTGAGCTACGGAGCCTCATCTAGTTATGGAACTTCTTTTTACGGGAAAGCAGTTTTCATTTCGTATGGAAGTGAATAGTGACAAAGTATGTGAGTGGTTTAAAGCAAGCGAATTTGTGTCTCACAAAGAAAGCTTCCATTTCAGTATCTAAATCGAAGATATTTTAACGTGATACATTGAATTTCATATAACGTAATACAATAAACTATATTGCAGATAAATTCCTTAAATGTCAAGTCTATTGTGTAGGGTGGCTACACTCTTCCCGGTCGCTATTTGAGTTTAATTGTCCAATGTTTATAGGTTCTGCGAGTTTTACGATTTGCCCACTACACATAGCCACTTCAACTTTCTTATGCTAGCAGACGACAATAATAATTGATACTTTGATTCTATATTTATTTCTTCTTTCTTTCAGATTATATTACCCGTAACACTCTGGTTGAGTGACTCTGGTTGAGACTTTGATTCAATTTTATCTAGCTATAATATTGTACGTTCGAAAAACATTTTCACATTTATTTAGAAAACAAACCTATTACTGGAATATATTGTAATAAATACAACAGTTGACAAATAAATCCTATTCAATTCTATTCTATAGGTTCTTCTTCCGAGGCTACCACTATAAATGCTCCACCGCATGCTCCTTCATGTCATCACCGTGCCTGACCAAGTATTCTAGCTCAACTCTTCTTGAGCACTAACTTAGTTCAAACATTTACTTGTGAATTTCCTTACTTTGTGATGGCGAAGAAGATGCACTCAAATACTTAATGAAAAACAAATTATGTTACTGACAAAGCCATTCGATTACAGCAACAAGCACCGATGAGCGTTAAAATGTATTTTTCTGTGTAATACATAGTTAGTAGACGCTTTGTTGTATGGAAGCGAGCGCTGAGGTGCCGGACACTCCACCTCAGCACTCCAGTGGTGGTCTAGTCCAGACACACATTCTTGCCAACACTCGACAGCTGGCACACTTACAGTGTATTCTATGATTTATAATAAAACTAGCTAACTCACCCGCGGCTTCGCTTGTGTGGTACCTATCTTGATAAAATATAGCCTATGTCCATTCAGAAAGTCCACGCAATATATCGGTGAAAGAATTTTTGAAATCGGATGAGTTTCGGAGACTACCCCAAAGATACAAACAAACATTAAACCAACTTTAGCTCTTAATAATATTAGTATACCTAGATATAGAAAAGAAGCCAATATGTCCGATAGTTAGACAGATGAAATCATCTGTCTAACTATCGGACATGCCTGTAGTCTCACACACAAAATATAGGATCACGACTGTAAAGACGAAAGGCACCATTTAAGATTTATCATTTATGTTTCTGCGTGTAAGTGAGCTAGCTGGTCTCTCAGCACGCTCTGCGGTCGCGCTCGGACAATTGTTGCAACTTGTTAGTGAAACTTCAGACTCTAACAAAAACTACAAATAATGCCGCGCTCTTTTCTAGAAAAACAACACAGTTGCAAACCCATTAGGGACTCGCTAAAATACTTACATCGTAATATTTTCACTTTGTTATATTTTCAAACAAATAGCTTGCACCGAGAAATGAACCAAATAAGTAATTGATATTGGTTATTGAATGCGATTCCGAGCTTTACAAATTGTTTATTTGCACTGAAACTCGTTCTACGGAGATTTTATTCATTGATTTTAATTAATAAACAACACACATTCATTAATTGATTTTTAAATTGAATTTAAGTCATGGCCTGGTAGTGAGCTTGCTGCTATCTCGGACCTAATAAGTATAGTGTTTGATCAGTGATCGGTACAGTCCCGACAATGTAACGTGATTGAAGCAGCACAACAACCAATACCCACAAGTGCATTGACTAACCAACACACGATGTTGTATTTCCGTCAGATTGCAAGGGCCGCTGCGCGAGCAAACATCGCGCTCGCTGTACACAGTCAAAGACCGAACCAGTAACACAACTCCATACGAATAGAAACAAGTTCTCAGAAAAAAAACCTTCTATTAGTGATCTCAAAAGTTAATGTTAGGAATATGCTTTAGATATAATTAATATTTTTAGCCTTCGGTTTATTTAATTTAATAAAAATATGTTACAGTCAGATCCAACTGGAGCAACTCAACTCAACTCAACTCAATTATTTATTTCAATAAATTATCATTACAGATATAGTACATCCAAAGCGAGATTCTGACGTGCTGCCTCGGCGTGAGATACCTCTTTTAACTCACTTTTAAAACTAGGGAGTCATTTTGGCCAATCTCCAAATTCTTATGAAAAATAAATGTGCGCATCAACTTGCATTTTCTCACGTTTAGAATTTTAATTACTGCCATTGAGTGGTAATTTGTCTCATGAAACATGTGACTGCTACACAGAGACATTATTTAAAGATCGTCATTATCTAAATAAGAAAGAAAGCCCCAAAGACAACCCCAATTGTGTTTCTTTAAGGAATAGGTCGCGAAATAACAAAAGTAGAATTGGCTCTTAAGACAACTCAATGTAGTCCCAGAAGTCCTTCTGAATACTTAAATGATTTTCAACTTTGACTTTGAAATAATTCTAGGTATCACTTAGAATCTTGTAATGGAAATATAAATCAGCTTACAAAACTATACTATGTCGCAGCTGATTCAATGTTTCGTGCTCACGCCGCTCGCTACTAAAAGATTGTGTACTTTGTAGCACAAAGGCTGGACGCTCGCTTTGATGCAATTTGTAGAGATCGCGGCCTTGTCCACTAACTCTGTCTTCGGCTGAATGGAACCGAATTTTACATGGTTACTATGAGCCGATCTACTAAAAAGTTTAGTAAATACTTTTGGTTTCAATTATGTGTCTATGTCTATTTCTAAATAGTTTTGGATCGCGTTTGGCTTGTGGGATAATGCTTTGAAAAAGCTTGCCAAATGGTGAACAAGGGAGAATTGTTGTAATAGGTAAGTACAATTGTAAACACAGTAATGTGGGACGTTATATCGAAGGAAATTATGCGGCTTCATTCCTTGGCTTCTACAGGCTGTATTGTATTATGACGATCCACGTATTTCGCCGTCTTCAGTCAGACTCGCTTATTCTTACTTTCGAGCCGGTTACTGCGACTTAAGCCTGCAGTCCAAGTCCAGTCAGTTCAGTTAAGAATTTCTCTTTGCACTCTTTTACTTGGATTTATTAAAAAAAATTGTGGATGATATTTCATACTGCTTTCCTTGAGAACTGCTTTCAATTCTCCAGTCAAAGCTTTAACTACAACTTAACTAACGAGCTCTCTCCGAGTTACAACCAGCTATAAACTCGCTAGTCATCACCCGGGAGAAACATAAGTCTCCTAAAAACGACGTCCGTCACTATGTCGACCAGTATTTGATATTGCGCGAAAGCACCTAAAATATCAATTTTATGTGAAGTTAAAAGTCACGTTGCAGCTTTTTTGGGAATTTAGCAATAAAGCTACAGCCTCTCGAATCGGAGCAAATTATGAGAAACACATCGCGTATCCGCGAGCGAATTATGATAAATGCGAGTAACAAATGTGCGTGATGTGTCAGTGTGACGCACACCGCGGCGGAGCGCCTTTGCGGGCGACGAGCCATCGAAAAAACTTTAGAATGACTTACACTCGTAATAGTTGTAGGACTCTAGTCTCTAGCACAAAGTGTAAAGGTGCGTGTCCATCGTGTAGCTACACTTTACAATTACTTGGATTAGAATAAGTACCTCTTTTATACTGTACCGTCCGTTGTCTGTTGCGCATCCTGCATCTTTTACGTTTATAGTTCAAAACCTGAATTCAATGCACGTTGCATGCGGGCTTGCTTAAATTTTAGAGTCCGTCCTACATTTCGTGGCCAATAAACATTATGATCCTTAGATTCCGTCTAATGTTACATATTATGACCGCAACTTTTTTTCTTCATCCATAATTTAAACTTGTAAACATAAACACCTAAGTGATGTTATCATTCTTGGACCCTGCTATATCGACACAGGATCTGACCGCTGGAAGTGGGACCGCACGTGTGTTCCTGGTGGCTTTGACGACGTCAATAGCCGGCTTATGGCAGGTGCGTGGTGATCGATGTACCCCTCGTATAGAGTACACACCGCATACAAAAGAGGTGTTTTATAAAAATGTTTGATACGCGCTATCGATTTATTGTAAACAACACGTGTACAGTCAGCACTGTCGTTACTTGAATCACACTTGCGACATGTTTTTGTATTACGGTTCAACTGTTTCGTTATATTACCTTTGTTGCCAAGCTCGTGACTGTTCGTGTCAGTTTTGCTCATTGCACAACTACATAGTTTGAAACGACGTGAATATTTCGTTATGCTTCAAAGGTGATTGGAAGCAATTGGCAAATATTGTCAAACCGAGGACAGTTCCCATTTGTACTTTCCAGGTTCAATTCTGAAACTACTAATATCTTTCTCAGCACAGGACCACTGAAGAGCGATATAGAGGAGTTTTCGTATTTCAGTAATTTAACAAAGCTATGAACAATGTTCCATTGAACATTGGAGATTCCTAATAGTAAATTCTGTAAACTGAAGTGTCATTATGTAATAATTTAGATGGAGCATCTCTGAGTGCGCTCCGCGGTCCCCCGAGCCTGCGCACCCATGATAATTTCACGAGAAAACAAGAGGATTCTAAAATTGCATTAAAACATTGACATTTTAAGAAAAATATTCAATGTTGATAAAAATATTTCTAAAAGAGAACTCTATTTGCTTGATACATTCTAGGGAAGTACACATACCTAACAAATGTATAAGAAAAAATGAAATATTTGAAAGGAGAACTTAGTTGCACAGAGGAATGCAAGTAGTTGTGGATAACTTAATTAAGAAGTTTATCACTATACCCTGAAGATAGTGACCCAGTTTGGACAAAGTTACCGTGCTGTAGGTTATCGTCAAAGCAAAAGTAGATTTGAAATTGCCGATAAGTGTGTAGGTGTAATGCTAGATTTACAAATCTCATAAAATATAACAAATTAATTTCACATAACCACAGACAGTATGTCAAATCGCATAATTGAATCTTAAGATAGATCTGACTAGGTATGCTCCAATTTCTTAAGATCCAAAGTTTCTTATCTAAATACATGGAAGATTTTTGATGTGAAATGTCAAGTAGCCTGTAGTATACTGCTGGAATATAGACATGTATGAATACATATATTTACGGGTACTTATCGCTATTTACCTTTATTTAATTTAAACTTCATCCCGACGTTGCGAGTGGATTGCCCAGCCGTGGTCGCGGGCAGACTGGTACTGACAAGTAGTTAAGCCACACAGTTGAATTCAGTTACAAAGTCATGACTAATTAACTGGACGAACATTCAATAACCGGCTTACATAATTAGGGACCCTAAGTCCGGATTACACTCGTAGTCGGAACTGTCGGGTAATGCGACTGATTATATAATGCAACATCCCGCTAATCTGAACTGCATAGGAAATTATCTTCTAGCGGATAAATAGGAATTGTTTGGCTGATTGCCTTAATCTATAATTCTCCTGTGTTATGCATAGAGAGATGATGCTGCTAATTCGAGCGTAACTAAACCAGTTTTCCCGCGAGTGGGTTAATGTGTTCTAGTTGAGAGCTTAGAGCAGTGCTCAATGTTGCCATAGGGAATTTCATAATATGTTTAGATATATTTTTTATGAAGGATCTGGTCAATGTAGCTGAGTGCTGGCAACTGTGTTACACTTTACCAATAAATGGTTATGTGAAAATATATCTCTTGACTTCATGAGATACCTTTTCACAACATAGATACATAGCAATGTATCTATGTTGTGACATATATAATATACATAGCAACCAAACATTTATCCAGATACCGGAGAAACCGCAGGTAGTAGCTAGAAACCCTTACAAACAGCCAGACAAGGTATTGTTCCAAGACTAATGAAGGCATGTCAGGCTCGCGACACAAAAAGCTCTCATTTACCCGCTAACAAGCTCCTCGTAACCAAAATGCTCTGAAGAAATTATCTGTTTAATGGCGCCGTAGTAAGGGCATGTTATTTCATTAAAATGGTGGATAATGGAGGCGAGAATAGTCGCACGACGAGGCAGGGAAGGCCGCGGCGCCGGCACGAGCTGAGCGACAAGCGGAGCGAACGCGGTGGACATGTTCTGGAACAGCTGCCAAAATAACATCTAAACTCAATGTCCGCATAGATTAGATGCTCATTTGGCACGCAAATCGCATTAAAAGTTTATCCTACAAAATTAAAAGTTTATTCTGAACATTTTCATTTATTTTTTAGCTGCTAAAACGTACATGAAAATGTTGAATGAATTAAATTGAAATTTCTGTTGTAATTTTGCTAAATTTTAGAACATAATTTTCTAATCTGATATTTCATTTATTTAACCATTGTTATTGTATAATTTTGGCAAGCCAAAATAATAAAGAGTAGTGCATACAAAAACAATAATCGAAGATACAGGACACATTCTAAACAAAACTACTTATTTATAACATTCTAATACATAACAAATATAATATTTATTACGAGTTCATTTCGTTCTTCAATACATCCTGTAGTTATACTTTACATAAATTATTTACAAAGCAGCAATCTATTACAACCAGTAAAATGTGCATCGACAAAATGTTTCAGTGTAGCGGTCAACGGTTCGGAACTCAGTGGAGAGCAGCTATTTCCATTGAAACGAATGGTGCTCACTTTTCCATGCGGCTGAGCTGCAACCGATCCGCCCTGAGCCATACTTTTTACAAATCAAGGATTTGACGTTCTGTAAAATCAGGAAAGAAACGACGTCAGTAATAACATTGTACTTAGGTTTTAGTGCGTGATTTAGACGTTTGATTGAGTTAAATTATAGCTAAAGTTAAATTTGGTTTAAAACAGAAATAACTGAATTCATTAATGTATCTATTAATGATAGAGACAACAGGAACTCGACTGTATCCCCAAGGCACAGTAGACCTTAAAGATTTTTTGTACATTGAAAAGCCAATTATGATGTTCACGAGGGTGGTCTGGAACATGAAATCTGGCACATGTCCAAATTAGTATTTCTTATCATTGGAAGCCCATCACCATAACCTATTGGAATACTATTTGAGTTTCTCGGTAACTATACCTCTAAATTTCGACAGTTCTATATTTTGACAATATAATGAACAATCTACCCTCATCATTCATCCACAGCCTACTTCTAGGAATTGCCCGCGACTTCACTATGGTAGTGAAGCAGGATGTTTTGAAAAAATAAATACTTCTTTATGATCAGACTTACTTTATGGATTTATAAAGCATGGTATACAAAAAAACCGCTCTGCTCATGTTGCGCGTGCGCCTGACTAGCCGCGGGGACGGAAGCGACGGCGCCGCGACGGGAAGACAACGCGCTTCCGACGCGCCATCGTTGCGTCGCCTCTATTCTACACCATTCACTACCATTCACTACCGCCATCACTGAGTCATAAGTACTGCTTTCTATAACGCCAAACAAAGCAGCAGTATGGTCTGGGAAGTACATAATATGCTGCTTAAATACGCAAAATCACGTCACTTTTCCCTATGAGACAGAAACCACTGTTTTCGTTTCTGTCAGAGCCACTATGTCCTTTTCTTTCATTCACTATAATCATCTTGCAGGATAAAACCATATTGAGTAGCCTGTTGTCCTGGTTCTTCACATTAGTCGTGAAACAATAAGATTAGAACCAAATTAGTCTTAAAACTAATACAGAACCCTGTAGTAAATTATTTTTGACTTTGGCTTTTGTCAAGTTAAAAAATCAATAAATCTAAAATTTGATGAAGCTGCAGCGGGTTCGTGGCTTAGGCCCCCAGTGGTCGACGCACCTGTGGTTGACGCCCCCGATTCTATTAATTGTATTATTATTTATGATTTGCACTTATACAGTAAATGTCAAAAGTGTATCTTACATAGGTACCGTTTTAGAGATAAGCTCACCTGACTTTTAAGTAATTGTACTTTACCAATAAAATAATTCCAGCGGTCACAGTGCTTAAAAATCTGCCCTAAAAATAATCATACGAGGGTCAAAATGAAATGGAATGTAAAGTGAACAGCTACTAGGTACAGAGTGGTCGGTAAATGGCCGCTGCAAACTGCAGGCTGATTAATTAGATTAGAAGCCTCTCTATAGCCGGACTAGCGGCTGAACGATAATTATAACTTCCATCCACTTTGCCTACGGCATCCCACTGTTCTATTTAGCTTCCTATCTGATTTAATTGCCGAAATAAAAGCATGGATTTTTAAATTATATACTATACTTAATGAAAAAGATAGCATTATACAATAGAACTAACCGTGGAAGAGTAACAATGATATTTTTAATTATGTTCGTAAACTTCGTACCAGTTCAATTAAAATAGTTTTGGTTACAGTGTTACCACTAAAATTCAGATCATAATCGCATATTTCACAAATATTATCGAGTTTCAATGATAGCTATTCATTTCCTACAATGTATAGCACACACTCGCGCGCGGCTATGCCGCTGAAATGAAACATATCTAATAATTATTGCAACTTGGTGCCTCGCCAAACTGTTATTGTGCAAATATTTTAGAAACAAAGATATGTGACTCGGAGACACAGATGAAGCGCCAGTCGCCACTGGACAAGTACTGAGACGGAACTAAAAGCATTATGCGGGAAATGTAAATGAATGCCGCGAATTGTATCATTTATCAAAATAACGGGGAACCAGCGGTTTCTTATGCAACTATTATGATAAACTGGCTTTGATCATGCAGGTGTAAAACGAACTTACTAAATATGATATATAGGACTAAAAGTAGCTCATATTCGGTAGATTATTATTGCAGCTGGAACTTTTGTCATAACCGAGATTGTCTTCCTGTTTTGCGAAAGCCTGGCCCCGAGACGCCACATCGTTGATCTATTCAGATTACAATCGCAATCGGCTGTATTTGTTACAATCGCCGACGTGATCCGATAATTCGATGAATCACTCCCCAACGAGATTAGTTTTCCGATTTATTAAACTCTCGTGCAAGCTGCTACGAGGAAAACTGATATTGTTTCATTGATAGGGAAGAAATGAGGTCAAAGTTATAAAAGTGTACAACACAGGTGGCCGCTCGTCTCGTCTGGCAAGTTTTGTGCGAAGTCGCGACCGTCACACTACATCAAAGGTCTTTCATCTACGAAGCTCAGTTTCCTAGAGATAAGATTATTAGATCCTACATTGAATATGACTTCTTAATCATATTTTCGTTTGACAAAGATGACACACAGGCGTTAGCTTTAAACTGATTCCCACATATCATCTCTATTGCATCGAAACGTATAGGTACTTTCAACTGATTTAAGTAACGCATAATTTATTAAACAAGAAAACAGGGTCTACTTTAGAAACATCGAATAATAACATGAAAAGGTTTGCAATTTCTTCCCCGGTAGGTAAATATAATAATCTTCTTAAATAAGGTCAGGGTCCTTGCTGATTGGGCAACACCTGACTCTACCCTCTCGGCATTGTTGCCGCCGCGCCGGCTCCACAACAGCGATAGCCCTCTGGAGAAATTACCAGCGCAATGTCGGTGGGTTAATGAAACGCACCTCCTAGTTTTGGCATCTAAACAGGTTAGGATTTCATTTCGTAAACATGTTTCATTTAGTTGAAATACAATCAGTATTCTGAGAATGCCTGAGCTCTGAAAAAATGAAATACTAACCTACAAAAAATCTTCCGCCTTGAATTTTTGCTCGTTTTGCCCCATAACTACCCCATAAGTTACGACGGTGCACCCCACCGGGGCATGTGAGAATTTATGAATTCATAACTTCGAAATTGGCTTCATGTTCCAAATTCATCATCAAGTCCGCTTTCCTTTTACAACTGAATAAACATATTTCAGAAGGGTTGCTTTCTTCTGCGTATTTCAATTCAGATAAAAAGGTAGAGTTATGTGATCCGCTTTATTTGCGCTATAGTTCGGCGCAGATCCGCGCCTCCATGATCCATTACGGAGAGCACCGGCCCGGGCCCCACGTACGAATTAGAACGGAGCCGGCAAATTATGGGCCCCAAGGGACACCCCGCTACTTTTCGTGTTAAGAGAACTTTGCGTGTCGATAAACAGATGATTTGAGGTCACGGCCGTGCGTAGACATATTTACTTTTCTTCAGTAAGTATGGTATATTATCGATTATGGGTCACACAGTTGAAAAATGAAAGAAAACCTACTAATATCATTTTTATTCTAAGTCAATGACGCACTTATAATCATTTTCTTTTCACTGTGAAAAATAATGAGAGAGCTTCGTTGGACAGCGAGAGCATTAAACATGAGCTACAATAACCGATTGCCGTGAGATTGCTAGAGAGTTTCAGCAGGCGCCGCGCGTCCCATTGTAAGGCTGCGTGAACCAAAGCAGGTAAATAATGCAAAGCTCGCTTGTGAATCCACGGTCGGTGAAAGAGGTAAATAAATCCTTTATACTACCTCAAAAGCTTGTGCTCGCGGTAAGAAAGAAGCACTAAAACAGTCACACAACAATAACTTCCGCTGCACGAAGGAAAACCGCAGCAGGTAATAAATCCGGCGCTCGCAAGAGCGTGCAGCTACTTATAAATGCTACATTGAAAGTTGCATACAACAAGGCTGAACTGGCGCGCGAGTCCGGCCGGCGAGCTATTGAAAACTTCGCGGAGTGCTCGCTCGCCGCGCCACTCGATGGAAACCGATACAAAAGTTCCCCTTTATTCCCTGAAGCGTGCCCCTGAGCGACTCATATTGCTTATAGCTCGCCGTTATATAAAATACTTTAGATAGTTAAAGAACACTTAAAAATAAGCTTTCTTTAAACCTGAATCCATCTACCTTTCCATCATTACCTCGAGCCAACTCGAGCTCAAAGCTTCAGTAATGAGCGATTCGTAATTTCTCACAGATAATATTCCAAGTTTCCAAGAACGGTTGCAAAGTATTATTCTCAGTAACAAGCAAACTGAAAAGACTCATTACGATTTTGCTGAATTTGAGCCGACAACTCCACCAAGTAAGCTTAAATGAGCTTATCCACAAGGAGACAGACATAACCAAATAAAGTCTGCATCATCAATTGTGAATTTTTTATGACAAGTTCTCTGCAATGGCAATGAAACTATCATTATATTAGCCATAAGCAATTAAAACACGCTTAGTTTAGAGCTTGTTATACTATCTACTAGTGAAGGGGCGATTAGTAACTTTCTAAAAAACGGTGCTATTGGTGTATAGTGTATAACCCAGTCGTGGCCTAGCTCTCATAGTCGTCTCCAAAGAAAAGGACCGTGGTACATTATACAGTGTTATTCAGCAATAAAGCTTTAAAAGGAACTTCTCACTCTAAGAAGCGTTACTCTAAATTTAGACTTTATCTGGAAATGGTGAACCAAATAAAAAATTCTCAGAATAAAAACATATATCAGACGAACGACTCATAAACAATCTTATTTTGGTGTGGTCCAAAGTGGTCTATAAACGATCATACTGAATAAATACATTTTGAGTTTGGGTTTGGTAATATTGTGTTGGAAGAGTTTTACTAAATACGCCAAATAAGTGGTTGTCCACTGGAAGACATTGTGTGCGAACAACAGGCGACAGCCCCAGTCCCACACGCCGGTGCCGGCTCCGATCAGGGCCGGAAACTGTCTGCTAAGACCTAACATCGAATACCACTTAGGTATATGCAGCTTGACTTTGAAGGGCCACTTAGGGCGAAATAAGAAATAAATTCAGCCTTACTAAAAGTAGCAATGAAAAAAATCACTCGAGTACCTGTACCTGCTACAGTATACACATTTTAGACTAAATCAAAGGCTAGGGGAAGGTTGAATAGATTGAGCCTAAGAGTTCGTTAACCTTAATTGATATCTACATACTATGGCACTAACGGCTAGTCTCAATAACCTATCTATCTTTGGTTTTGCTTACTGCGGGTAGATATTTGACATTTCTTCCATACAAAAAACGTCAAATAGCTACTGACAGTAAGCAAAACCAAAGATAGGTAGGTTATTGAGACTGGCTGTTGGTCGTTTTAATGTACCTATCAGGTACCCATAAATTAAAAATTCAATAGCTGATTATATTTCCAAAAATGTATATATTTCTTCCCCGAAAGTTGGACCCGCGCTCAACGCTACTGTGTCGTGTTAGCTACCAACAAGCTTAAACCAACACAAGAAGGGTGAGTTAATAAATAAATGGAGCTCTTTACATAAATTTAAACGAACTTTGAAGGTGTCCTGTTGACTGCGCAGTATCCTGTGACAATTTTAGCAAGTTCAGCGTGACACAGCTTAATTGGCGGCGCACACCGCGTTGTGTAATTTGTGCAACCTTTCACAAATATGAATTGATCGCCGACGCCGGCGCGGCGCCGGGAGCGGCACGACTCCGGCGAGGCCTAAACAATGATCCCACGTTCATTAATTCACTCGCCGCAATTTCCACGGCTTACATGATATCCCCGTAAAGCTCCTTAAAATTATGATAGATGTGCCGGTTTAATTTATAACTATTGTTGCGGTGTTCATTATAATCAGTGGAGCTCAGGACTGGCTTATTTAGGTCATATTGAGCCGCACGTTAGGAGGCAATTTAAATTTTGACATACTTTGAGTTGATGAAAAAATATTGTTGTCGGTTTGCGCGTATATTGTAGTCATTACAGTTATCCTCATTAGTTTGCTTTGTGTCAGTTTTAAATTGCAAAACAAATCATTTGATGTCGTGTGTGTTCTTAATAAAAGCTCACAAAAGCTCGCTATAAGCTTCAGGTGCCATTGAAACATTATAATCACCAACCGCAGAGCATTGTGACCAGCGAGGACCCTGATAATGGGAGTTCAGTAAATAATATAGGTGACCCACTGACAGAATACAGTTCTGACTTACTCGTATGTAATGCCGAGTTATTAGTAGCAGTTTGTACAATTTATAACAGAACATTAGTATTTACGTTGCGGCGGCGCGTGCGTAATGCAGGCAACGATCATGTTTATCCACCTGGGCCCTTTATGTGTAGGTACCTTCGGAGATTACAAAAGAAAATTGTCTTTGTGCCTCAATGTCGGCGGCACTCGCTCGCTTTAATGAAATTATAATGAAACGAATCGTGTCGACTTACGCATTCGTTTACATGCTCTAATTTGGTTTTTGAACGAAGCTTAGAGTCTCTGCTTAGACGCAAACATTGGACTCATTAATAGCGAGAGGTTCAAGTTCAGGTTAACTGAAGGTGAGTCGTAGCTCTTGGGTGGTTTTGGTTTAAGATATTAAGTGCTTTTGTTACTTCATATATTTGCACAATATGCACAATATTCTTGAAATGAGCCGTGCTGGCCGAGTTGAGGGACTCGATTTTCGACCTGTAGTTAATGGCGTAGTGAGTCCACGTTTTCTACCAAGTACCTGATTTGTTTTATAGTATACACGTAAGTCGTAGGTATTATAATGAATGTGAAAAGATTAGTGACATTTAATTTATATTAACTGAAATAAGTAGCAAGCGATGACTAGCAGCCACCAAAGCGATGGTAGGTACTGGCTAGCTGGCCGGCGAGGCGCGGCGGGCACTGATAAAATGATTGCGGTTCAAAGTGCAAACTCTAATGAAACTCCTAACTGAATATCATAACGTAGACCGAGAGCCAACTGACATATTTCTGCAGACCAGCATGCAGTCCGAGAGCTGACCGACATAGCTAGTCCGCTACGAGTAATTACAGTTTAAATCGGGGCGGAGTTATTTAATATCGCGTTCCAGTGGTAATTAGTTGAAACATCCGACGTAGTGACTGCTGGCTAATCTGCGGCGCTCGGCCGCGGCCCGCTTCAAACTACCCGTCAAGCCTATTTGCAGACTCAAATTCACTCCGTATATTATGAAGTTACATATTTCGAAATACATGCCAAATTGAACTAACTCCCCAGAGCGAAATAAGTAGTGTTTATTTAGAGCTTTCCGACCCAAAATGTGCTTGAAACATTTAAGTTATAATTAGACAGATGTAATGAGAATACGACGAAACTTAACATCAAAACGATTGGTTCATGTCAAGTCTTCGTTATTTTAATTTAGATACTCAAAATCCTTGTTCTCATCGTACAAGTAGGTAGATAATATTCATCTGTGTGCGAGCAACTAGTGTGGAACTATATCGTTGATTCGATCTAAGTCTGAGTTTGTTGAAACATCCGAGTCCAAAAATGGAGAGGATGCAATCCGAACGTCACCATTTCCATAAACGTTTCGTACCAATCGATGACTAATGTCGACTATCTGAATTACAATTTACAGTCAGACTAATAATTTCTCAAGATAGCAATTGGAATAAACAAAACTTATGAGACTTCCCAACAACGTAACAGGCAGGTATGCCTAATACTGTTTTCTTAGACACTATTCCATTTCAAAAATACCCCAGGCACTACAGTGTCCATTTAAGTGTAGGAAAAAATTGCCTCCTGACACTGTATAAATCATTTAGCAAAGATGTAAAGGCCTAGCTAGACACTATTAAGATAACGTTCCGTAAAATATTTTCTTCAGTTGCAATATTTTGCAAGGTTTTGTTTACCGGTCATGTGTCTCGTAAGTATATAATGGTTTTCTATATTAGGCTCGCAGATAGCATCGCGCTTCTAATCAACACGATCGGGATTCCGCAATTGAAACAAAGCTGTAATTATAAAAGCCGCTCTGGGATACAATTATCGTTTCTATTGTAATTGAAATGACGCTAATGGACCCCACTCGCCGTCGCCGTCGCCGTCGCCAAGCAGTTACGCACGCAGTTCAACTATAACTCGAATTAGGTCGACATTCCATGAATATATCAGAAAATGTTTTGGCATCATTTTAGAATTTGCATTCGTCGTTTTATATGTTACTAAAACGCATTTACTTACCTACTTTTTTTAAACTAAAATAGGTATATTTTTAAATTAATTATAGAACTTCAACACTATTTGACCTCTTTTTAGTACTTACATCACTTTTAAATCAGTTTTAAGTAATGGGTAGAGCAAAACATTAAAGAAGAAACAGAAAGATGAGAGACGATGCAGGCATCCTCGGGGAAGCATGCACAAAATGATAACAATGTTCATAATCTTTATGAATTAAACGTTCGTTCGGAGCGGAGAGCGGAGTCGAGCGGAGAGTGGAGTCGAGCGGGCAGTAACGAGCTCCTTCGCACGTAATGAACCCCGGAGCGCGGACAAGGTCGCTTCGCAAATATTATTCAGCTGCGACTTTTAAATACTGGAGTTCCAAAGTCGTTCATTGCAAGTTTGGGATTGGCCGATGGAAATATGCTTTAACTTTTTCGGTGGGCTTGGCACATTCTGCCTCGTTCCGCGCGAGCCGCGGCGGGCTGCTCGCTTGCAGTGTCACAACTCTACATTTATTAAAGTTTACAGAAAAGACGCTGATACCTACTCTAATCTCAGTAACTGATAAATTGTACGTGGAAGAAATTTTAGATGTGTCAAAGTACCCCAAGAAACAAACTTAATCGCATCGGAATCGCTTTGATGTTAGATCCAGCGTTTAAAGAGATGTACATCTGACATTCCCTTGACTGTGGCGCACTCTCCGGCCGCGCTCCACTCCGTTATTGCCAAACTTTCCGCCGAATATTATCATACCCGACATTGACACACACGGAGCTAATATTGAAGGAGATACTTATAAACGCATTCCACTCAAAAAAGTTCCAGAGTAACCGATCGAGAGCAAGTTCTGCGCGAAGTTCCCGCGAACTCGGTCAAGTGCGTGGTTTGTGTAATGTGGTTGTGGACGACCCACTTCCAGCGAGCGCACATCTGCGCGCCACACGCCCGCGCCCGCGCCCGCAACAATGCTGATGTGATTTGAGCAAATTATCTACCTATCCTATGTGAAATTGAACAGACCAAACAAAATTGTAACCTCCCATAATCATAAGCAAACATTCATTTCTACGGAAGCACAAAAACTAGAACGCTTCAAAGGTATAATAACACGCACGTTCAGCTCGCGGTGGGTAATCCGCTCGTAAAAGCGCGGAATGGAAGCGATCCGTTATTTATTTAAAAGTCCGGACTAAATTTGGATCCGTGTTATTGTAATCGCGCCACCTACACGTAGGCACGCGATACACGAAATCAATCAATCGTCGAATCGCGCAAACGAGTATCGAGCCCGATGCGTCTATTTTTACCGGATGTGAGCAGATCTATTTATTTGCGTTAGATGATTTGTGTTTTTATCGGAGTGCTATCGCGAATTCAATTACTTACTTGCAAAAAGCGGGTTCGGTTCGCTGTTGATTGGATTGTCGTTTTTAACGCCGACGCGCGCGGGCCTGCCCCCCGCGCCCCCGCGCCCGACGTGCCCGACGTTCCCCAACTAAACTAATAATCCCGTTTAATGCGGAATCCGTGACATTGAAGCGGTCATCCTTCACGCTAAGGGCACAGATAATAACGGACCGATCCATCGTTTCGGGAACGTGACGCCCCTTAACTGGGCTCATTGTCCACCGTCCCTCGGCGACCCTCGCCTCCGCCGAGTTATAACGAGGCTGCCTCTCAATATTCAACTCCAAGAACGTTTCTGCGAAACACATAAACTTTGCGAAAAGGAGGTGAAGTTAGTATGTACTCCGCCGCCTCCGCAGTACCCTCGCTGAGCCGCAGCTGAGCTAGTAAAAACTTGTCCATCATGTTGTTCCCCACCACGACGGAAGCGTTACTTACCTGGAATCTTATCGTCAGTCTTTAGTCTCATAAATATTTTATGTGGTGGTATTTAGGTAATATTAATAAAGTTTGCGCACGCTCGTGTAACCGGCCGTAAAAGGTAATATTATTTTAATGTCTTTCAACTTTCAAAATATCACTTTACTGTACCGAGAGCTTATTAGCTTATCTCCTGCGGAACGTTAATAATTGAATATCGTAACACGATAAATATTTATTATCTCAGTGTGCCATATGAGGTACCTCCCTAATTACACCGCAGCAACATAACGAAGTTCTATATTAGCAAGTCTTCGTGACGCGTAGGTTTCGTGAATACATCTTGGTAATGTTCAACCGTGCCTAGAACATAATATTCATGGCATGAAGACTTGAATTGGAATACTTATTCATTATTATAGAATTTGGTAAATCCTTTAGTGGTTTTACGATAGTCGTTATGGAGCAAGCAGCAATCCGTCAAGATGAAAGTGAGATTACGGGTGCGTTGTAAAACTGTATGTTTACGATGGATGTCATTCATAAGTTGCCGCGGACGGAAATAGTCGGCGCGGGGTCGACGACAGCGGCGCGGCGGCGGCGCGCAGCTCGCACCCAGTGCCGCAACTCTACCACAGAAATCTTCAATTTCTGACTTGTAGCAAGATTTTCGTAGCTAGGTCCTTTGACGTTCCTTTGGTACTTAGTTCTACGGTATAGTTCTACGGTTTTCTGGTAGAAATTACCACAAGCAATAAGTCCACCAATTTCAGACATTGTACTTGTGAAACTAGACTATATACCTAGATTTATTCAAATTGTGGCCTTAATTAAGTTTTTATTTATTGAAGTCTTTTTAATAATGGACTTTAAATAACTACCATTTTTTTTTTATTGTTGGCAGTTTTCTTTATTGTGGGAAAAAAAATTAAACAACCTTGATTAGGTATCGTCCTTTACTTAGAAAATCGTATCCACGTGAATTTGAGAGACCGGCAACGGTAGTGAGGTTCTGAGATGACAAATTCTGTTAGTTGTTACTTTTCTTGCAGGAACTGTAGACTGTAGAGTCTGTAGACTGAAAGGGACACACATTTTGTAACTAAACTCACACACCATCCTAAAACGTCCGTGGGTTACATGATGAAGTTGCATTACTTCATGAAACATCACGTCGCGTCAGTAGCCGGCAGTGGCGGCGGCGTGTGCGACTACAACTTGTTTTATTGACACCGGTGCGGTGTTAGCCGAGCGCCCGACAGGCTGCTAGACAAACGCCAACCAAAAATTAATTAACCAAGAGAAGTGTTCACGAATAAACGCAGCCATCAGGTGGAGTGACTGACAGATAATGGACGCAAGCACGTGCTGAATAAGCTAAACAACTGGCTACAGTTCTAAACACGAACTTTGCTATTTGAGTGGATTCGGTCTTTTTACAAGCTTTTATTGAACTGTAATAATAAAACAAAAAATATATAAATAAATAAATCACGACTGTATTCCCAAGATGAGTTAGACATATTCTTTCAGATCTTTTTAGGTATTTTTAGATCTTTTAAAGATGTCTAATGGAGTAGTATGTCCAAATACATATCTGGCACATGCCCACATTTTCAAATTCAAATTGAAACGATGTTATCCTTCACCTTTTAGCGTGATAAAGCTCATAAAGTTTGAACCCCCGACCTTCAGATCGAAAATCGGGGCACTAAACCACTCGGCCATCACGGTTATTGTTATTGAACTGTACCTGTTAGTTACTTTAACTATGGAACAATACTTGCAATTGAATTTCCTCCCCTTTAACCGATTGTGCCGAAATTTGGCGTATCTGGCATACCGGCGTATTCTCGGTAACAAAGCGAGTTAATCTGGCGATAGATACAGGAGCTGTTCATTGGAATCTCTTACAGTATCAATAACCTATCTATCTTTGGTTCTGTCTACTGTTGGTAGTTATTTGACACTTTTTTATGGAAGTAATGTCAAATTTCTACCCACAGGAAGTACGGCAATTGAGACTGGACGTTAGTGAACATTGAATCTGCTCGTAGAAAAAATATGTTTATATATTCATTAAAACAAGTCGTAAAAAATATCTCAGTACATACATAACACAAAAACACTCTAATATAGAGTAAACTCTACATAAATATTGGACACACTTTTTATTTTCGGGAATCTTGTAAAGATTCTAGATAAGGCCAAAAAATACAAATACGAGAGTAAGTTAAAGCATAGAAGACATAAACTACTTTCGTATTTTCCAATAACTCTTGGTACCTTGATAATTAACCCTAATGAGGAAGGCATTTGAAATAACTTTCGAAATTTCAGTCCGCCGTGTACTTCTGCAGTGCATACCAACGCGAACGCGAGTAAACATCGTTTTCGTTGTTTATATAAAACAGCTTAGACATAATCAAACATTAGGAAACTAGTTCGTAATGAAACATGTACCTAGCTATTCGCTCGCGCTCTGTTTTCGTGGAATGAACCAACTCACGATGAAACATTACGTCGAGTTGCGGCGCACATTATTTGTTTAAATTGGTGCGTGTTCTTGCCACAGACTACACCCTAGTCGCTGCGATAACTATTGCCACTGGCTACAAACTGTGTAGTATTCTGCGGCTTATGAATATTTCATGCGCTGCGAACTGATTGTCTAGCGCGCGGGTAAATATTACACTTACTGAGCATATGCGTCTGTTTGTATCATCGCGACATTATTTAGATGAACGCGTCGTGTGTACTCGAGTGGAAACATGGGCCCGCTGTGACCGAGCAGAACAATTAGGTTCATGGTCATTACTAGATTCCTCAGTCGATTGAGAACATTTAGACATTATAATAGCACACGGGAAATTACTCACGTAAAATTATCGTCGATTTAGATACCGACAATGTTTCGATTCTTCCGGAGAATCTTCATCTGGGTATGAGTGTGGTCACTCCTCGCGGTCGCGTCTCACACCGTCGTCAGTGTGAGACGCGTGCTATTATAATGTATATTGAACATTCTTTCATATTATTATGTAGATTTTTTTTTCAGAACAACTGTTTCGGTACTAGTGCTTCACTAAGATTATCATAATAGACTATGTAACTTTGCAACTTTTTAATAAAACTCTAATAGGTGAGTACCTACATAACAGTGTAAAAGTAACAAAAACTATTATTTAACAGGCCAAACATTACATACCTAACTACCTACCTACTTAATTATTGTGAAAAATAAAATTAATTGTGCAGGTTTCAAATTGATACCGATATAGGTAGGTACCTGAACGAAAACAAACGAGTATAATTTACAAAAAAGTATAATATTTATTACGCGTTCCACTTCTGGTTCGTTATGGGCGGCGCTCGCGTGCTTCGTACCCAGCCGGCGATGGAGCGCGTGACGGACGCGCAAATTGCTCCGCGGAATCGGAACTCAATCACTGCTCACTGGAGTACCTCCATCGACTAATAACAGCACAACAAGCCAAGTAATTATGTACAAGCCTAGCTACCTACAACCAGAATAATAATCGGAATAATCAGAATATTCAACTTCGTATCTACATCTCATCTACAGAGTAAAGGTCAATAAGGGCACTTCTCCATAAAAGGACCACAAGAAGTGAGTGCAACTTTTAAAAGGACTATTTTTATCGTATTAACTGACCCTTCAGCGGTTGCCGGCGCGGTGGGTGCTATTACTACTCTCATGGCTCTGTGGCGAAACTCGGAGCCTCATTCGAAAAGTTTTGAGTAATACCTCTAACAGAAAATGTTTGTTTTGAACAAAACATCATTTTAGGTTACAACCCTCCTAATCACGCCACATCAAACCGAGGTAAAGGTTATTTATCCCGCGCCGTCCGCCGCTCGGCCGCACCTGGCGAAGAAAACTACATTTTTCCTTCCAGGCCTTTCATTTTGTTGTGGCCTCGCTATGTGACTGTTGATAACTCATATCTTCTTCATGAATAAAATCAAAACTCGATACATACATATCTCTACTTTAGAGATCCGTACATGCTACGCTAACCATCTGTCTACAATTTGATTGCGTGGAACTTTTAATTTTATTAAATAATAATAATAAATAATATAATATTATTATTTAATAAAATTAAAAGTTAACAATAATAATAATATAATATTATTAAGTATTATTATTAAAATATAGGTCTTACAGTTTGTGATTGAAACAACTTACTTACATACTTAATCAAACTGTATTTTTTTTTTAGAAGATAATCATTTTGTACAGGCACAAACGCGTTTAAATATTTAAAATGTAATTGGATCAAAATAAGTCAATAGAAATCAAATGTTCAGCGTTTGTTATTTATTATGTTATTATTTATTATTTATTCAGACTTGAAGACAGCGCTGGGACCCGCAGGCCGCAGGGCGCCGACTGAACTTTCATGCTTTACGATATGACTTTGAGCTCCAGAATTGAATCTTACCAATCAACTCTTGCACGAAATTACGGGTGAGGCCTGGGGTTGAATGGAAGGAGTGGAAATGGACGAAACTCCATTAATATAAACAGTTTTGGTGACAGTTGTCTTTAGTTAAATTAGTTCATTTATTCACATTTTCACACTGATTTATTAGAATAGAATAGAAAAGTTTGTTATTCTAAACTGTTGACATTATTACAAAGATGGTAGGTTTGTTTTAAAAAAACCTAAGTGCAACCAGATCGCCCTTTTCGGACGTGAGTACCTAACTACAAATTCAAAAATACAAAATTTTCTTTATATTGTCTAGTAAAACTTAAATTTTTATTGGTACCTACTTTATTGGTTTAACTAACGTAGGATAGGAATAATAATGTATAGGAAAATTACATTACTAGATATCACCTATTACTTTTTCCTGTGGTTCTAACTTGTAGAACTAATGGACGATAAACCATTAAACTCACCCCTAATGTATTTTCATTTCCATCGCGCACATACCTAAGAGGGCGTCTCACAATAAAACAAATTGAATATGGACATTTGACAGCAATCCATTACTCTTCCCATCGCTGACTTACAGGCGTGTGATAGAACGATGGAGCATCATAACATTCCATATCCTTCTAGTGGCCGCAATATCTAGGGGTTTGTTGCACGGAATACTCATTTCGAGATCGTTATACATTTCCGTGTCACGTAAGCCGTAGGCCATTACAAAAAGAGGGTACCCAGATTTGTAGAGCTCGAATCTTATCGATCGCTCCACATGAACATTCAACAATACCTACAGCCAATGTTTCGTACTGGAGCTCTCAGCGTACAATGTAATTCAGAACAATGTCTATAAAACAAAAACTTTTTCAACACAGAGAGAAAAATAAGTGGTTTCAATATTCACATCAAAAAACTTGGAATGGGTAATGTGCCATGCATCCGATCTTAGATCAAAGGGTTCGGCTCTTTCCACAAGTTTTGGGACGTCTTCTGATACAAGTTGTGGTCTTTCATTATTCATGGGACGGCGGCGAGCGCGCAAGGGTTGCCTCCATTTGCTCGAATCATGCTGGAGCGATTGAAATATTTACGAGACATACCGCCAGGCGGCAGCTTGGACAAAATCATGACTTAGGAAGAAATATGTTGGAACAATTCACTTGCGAGCTCTATCTCTAAATTAAGTTCTTGTTTTGATAACAACTTCAGCTTTTCGATATCTTAATCAAATCAAATTAACATATTGAATCTGATGGTACCTACCCAATGTGTGATGGATGTGTTGTTTTCTAATACTTAACTAGGTATTTATCTACTACTCACAATAATAAAAAGTTCAAGCGATGTTATAATACAGATCATACACTTGGAATTTAGAAAAAGATCATTACCTACTGTACATAATATCTTGCCCTTCAGCCTAGCACGCGTGTCTCCGAGCGGTGCGGTGCGTAGGGCGCCCGGCGCTGGGCGTTGGTCGCGACGCGCTGAGCGCAGATTTGCATGTCAAAGCGGCTGTTTGCTCTATTATGCACTAACTAGATTTACTACACAAACTATGTCGGTTCTGTAATACTCGCAAGAGGATCGCAGGTGGACCTTAATTGGAGCACTTACGTATTCCATCTCTGACGTCATTGCGCATCAAGATTTATATTTTAGGAGTTCGAATGTGAGGGAGCCAACGGGAGCCGACCCTAATTCTAGTTCAATGGTCGTAGAGGCGAGTGTCGAGTCAGGATGAATATTTTCAAATTGACAAGTGTTTGTTATTGTAAGGGTGGCTTCTTTTTTAGACACAACATTATTGCAAATTAAGCTTTTTCATAATTCATTATAAAGTTCTCAAAAGTTTTGCAGCAATTCATTTTCTGATTCCATACAAGTGTATGCCTTTAAAACTTATTAACTAAATATTACAGTACCTAGGTACATCAATCCTTACAATCATACATTTATTATTAAAAAAATAAAATAAGAAATTATTTTATTTTTATTCTTCCTCTAACTAATTACTTAAGATATCAGAAAGCCTTGCGACATTTTTCCGCTGAAGATGAGCCATTTCCAAATCCCCACTTAATTTATTATCGGAACAAATCGGGCGTCCGTCCCCAGCCATTGTTACCTCAAAGAAAATGCTTCAAAACTCGCAGATTTTCCTCCTCATCAGATCTCATTGATGAGTGCTACTTTTCTTTTGAAAATAAATGTAACTCAATTCATAAATATTAAAAGAAAACTCCTTGTTTTGTCCCCGGGAGCTTCCAATTTTAGGCTTGACTTCACTATTATAATAATGTTTTATATTTTGTTGTTTCGAGTTAGTATTTTTTTTGTCCTAAGTTCTTAGAGAAGGAAATGTGTAAAGTTAGAGCAAGCTTACATCAGTAGTGGCTACTAGTTTATGTCCTCATGGCCAGCAAGTTAGCTAATTGGTACCTAATCAATAAACTTCAGAGTTCCAGTGGTGTAGAGGGCTCTGTTATAGTGTTGTTTTATACGAGTATGTGGGTTAGCTTGCAGCAACGCGCGAGGCACAAGGCACGAGGCACGAGGCGTGAGGCACGAGGCACGAGGCACGATGCACGAGGCATCGAGGCACGAGACTGTTTGTTTACATTGTGTTCATTGCCCTTCAACAAGAGCCTCCAAGAGGGTTGCGCTTCATTGATCCTTTCGGGTTCTCTTGTTTTTATACTCAGGTTCTCTTGTTTTAGATTCAATTATCTTCAGGAACTGAATGCTTGTTTCTCATTATGAAAACCTCAGGTGTTTGCACAGAAATCCAAGCCGATTCTATTTACAGTAGGCTTCTACAAAAACACCTGCTTGTTCTCAACGAGCATGTTATTTCTCAAAGTATTTTTAGAATCTACTATTTATTACCCACTTATATTCTTGTACACTTACTTTCAATTGGTTGGAGTAGGTACTAGAAAAGATCACAGATTGAACGCTAGTGTAGGCTAGGCAGAGCCGCGAGAGCGACAAAGAGGCGACAATTTCCCGCCATTACGCGGGCAGCCCCGCGCGCCGGTTCCCAGCACTCAGCGCGCTATTAGCGGGCATGATGAGTGCAGCGGAGCCGGCGCCACCTGGATCCGGCCGCGCGGGATGTCACCCGAGATATGGACTTTTAGGGGCCTAGTGGAGACTATGAAATTTTATAGATGAATAAAAAAATTACATGCAATGTAATAAATGAAAAATCTTACCTACTAAAAGCTTACGGCTTCGACGGGATTCGAACCCGCGAGATACAAGCGATCACCCTTAAGCCGGGTTGCCAAAAAAAACTTAACAAATAAATAAATCTTTATCTTTATCTTACCACTCGGCCACGAAGCCCTTGATGCCTTAATGAAATACCTAAGTGTGGTTTAACACTATAAAAAAATAGCACGCAAAGTAAATTAAAATTCAATAATTATTTATCCGACATTAAGGCTAGTTCAGATGGCACAATTTTGACACGCGTTTTCAAATCGCGTGTCAAAATTGTTTACCTAACAACCTATAGGTACTAACCGGGAAAAATCTGGACAACAAAAGTTCTTATTTTCTAAATGTTTTAATTCAGAACGTCATAACAAATACCTAGACTGGAAAACATATTATGGTGGGCCCGCGGGATCTGACCCGAGGTAGTTATGGACTAGTTCTAGGACATAGGAGACTATCAAATGGGTCAGTAAAAATGGTAAAGTAATTTTAAGTATTTTATAAAGGTATTTTGAAGGTACCTATGTAGTTTAGTTTTTGAAAATAATTAGGTACCTAGGTAGGTTTATTTTATTTCTATGTAGAACAATTTAATCTAAATTTCATAAGGTAGGTACACTAATTAATGAAGGTAACTAAGTGTAATTGTGTATTTCATTATATTAAACTATTTCATTTCATTGTTACTGAACAGTATCGCCTAGCGCCTTTGTACTTCACTACTCTTTGTAATGAAAGTATCGACATCGGATCAGCTCACTTCAGTGTCGGTAGCAACACTAGCGAGCTATAAAGCGACCGACGTTGCTCGCGAGCTAATATACTTAGTTTTACAATCTAATAAGCAGTAAGTACTGAACAGCTCGTTCACCGTGACATATGCGGCCAATAATACTCGTTGTTATAGCTAGGTGTGTTTAGCGGTGTTAAGGAATGGTTTGAGTCACGGTAACTTACCTGGACAAGTACTTAGGTACCTAACTAATTTAGTTTAGAACTACATTTATACAGTAAATTCTGAAACGAGGTTACTAGAGCAGACAATAAGCAAGGCTCGGAATTACAAGCTAGGGAAGGATATCTATGTATATAGGAGCACAAGCACAATAATGCTACGTCTATTAGTTTTTTTTTGTTACAAATGAAATTCGAATATTTCGTCAAAAAAGAATAACATAGGTACTTCTAAAAAATCTAAAAGGTAAAATAATCATTTGAGGCCGAGGAGATGAGGCCTTTGAAATCCCAATGATAAACAAAGAGCCCAAAATCTGTATCTTGTTAGAACCAAAATGCGGCGTGAGTGGATACGATTATCAAATATTATTTGATAATCGATAAACCGTTAATTAAGATATTAATCCGAGGGTCGAGAAAAATATTAAAATATTCAGTCTGTGGGGTGGAGCCGCCTCAAGGTTGCCTCGAGAGCGAGCTCTAACAGGGCCAGGTAATGGGTGTACATTATGGATGGCTCTGGAAACAAAACAAATGTTGTTTTAAACCTAATTTTTATGTATTGCAAAACAGAATCGAATAATATCTGTACTTATTATAACTAAAAAAGTACCTATAGATAGATACATATAATCATACAAAAACTTAAAAAGGTCTTTCGTATGAACTTGCAGGAGAAGTATGCCGTAACATACCGATGCCAATCGGGCTAAAATCACGGCTCATGATGGTATTTTTACACCCAGTATTTAGTCAGGAGTTTCTTCACCTTGATTTCCAGTTGAATGGCAACAGCATATCAAACGAGAAGAGTCCACAAAGCTCAAGGGCCGCCATCACTCCACAACTAAAACAAATGGTAACATAGTGGAACACCAACTTAAATAATGTACTTATTTCATCTTAATCTGTAAGTACCTATGTTTTACAATAAATGACAATTCTATTCTATTCTATAACTAACGGAACAAACACTTGGACTTCAGTAGACTTTGGGTGCTTTTAATAAACTTTGATTAAATCTTCCCAATCGCAGGTGTAGCGACACAGTTTGTACTAATTGTGACTACCTATTCACATTTCGCTGGTTCAGCCAAATGCCGGTAGAGCAGCCAGTCACCATCCGCCGCTCAAGTCATTCATACAACTTTGACGTGTGGCATAGGTAGGAAACGTGGTTATATTTGTTAAGTAGTGCATACTGGACATGTAACGTGATAAATAAATTAAAGTGTTCTGAACTGATAATCTTTATTTGAACTTCCATCTACAGATAGGACATTCTTTCCCTGGTGTAGGGAGTCGCGTTGGAACAGGCATTAGAATCACCTAGCATGTAAAACGAAACTTAAGTGATCCTTGAGGTCCTACAAGAATAAATGATTTTTCTTTCTTTCTTTCTTTCTTTCTTGACATTTGAATACCCTACTTATTTTTATAAAGAGGCAAAACAGGTCCAAATACTGTTTAAATTCATTTCGATTTGTAAGCTCCGAAGATCCTGTGAAGGTATTTAGGGATAGTCTTGTGATGGACGTCCAAATTATATAAAGTAATACCAGTGATCTTATTAACAAAATGCCTTATTACTTCGCCTTCCTCGCATGATAATGCTCACGGTAGAACTCGCGTCGCGCATAAAAATTTCAAATACTAAAAATTCGTTTACGTTGATAATTGATTTAAAAGAAATGAAATAGGCTTTGATATAATATTAGTTTGGCGCGGGTGCACTGCCAATGCCGATGCCAACTCTAATGAGAAAGTAAAGCTCAGGAACCCCCGCTCGTGCCGCCATCACCACGCCGCCCCGGCCGGCGCCGGCGCCACGAGTCACGAGAGCCACCTCTCTTATTTTAAGAATTAGTGTATTAGACCCGTTTCAGTGCGCATACCTCGGAGTCTTGGACCGCAGCATTAGCCTGCTCAGGTACTCCATGTGCTTCGGTGGCGACTCAGTCAATAAAAATACATGATTACTAAATATTTAATGTGCGACTAAAAGACTGAGAATACATATTTGCTTCAAGTTGGTACAAGCTTTTTAATAAATTCAGGTTTTCTTTCATACGATATATCTTTTACTACTGCTTCAAAAAACTTGGCAAAAACAACTTCCGTCACATGATAAATTACAAGACACAGTACAGCACAGGGTATAGTGTGAGGAGGATATTCTCTGGGTAGAAAACTTCAGCCGAATTGTGAGTCCTCAGATCGGGGACCAAATTCGATTATAAAATTTGCAGCGCAATGAAAAATCGCGGATAACGCGATCGCGCCGCGGGAATTTCAATTGAACTCGCTCGTGCTTGCCCGCCATCATAATATAGTGCGCTCCGGCTAGCGCGTGCCCCGGGCTCGGGACTGTCAGCCTTGCAGAATGTCATTTTGTGCCTAGATGTGCTTATATCGTGGGATTTCGGCTGGCAGATCGCGGTCGTCAGACGAGATGGCTTGACAAGCTATAATTCAGCTCCATAAATCCCTCGGAAGCACGCACTTACTGCTTTGTTTAGTTAATCAAATGGTACTGTTTTGAATAATTAGTATTTTAATCCAAATTATCCATATTAATTAGTCATGACGGAAAAACTCCGTCACCAGAGTTGGCCACTTGCTCATTCGAACAAACGAACGAATCTAAATTGTTTTTCTCGTAAACTATTCTAGGTTCTCATACATTAGACTCGATTCGTGACTCGACGAGAATAAAGTGAATGCAAGTTGATGCATTCACGAGCAGTTTTTCAAGGATTCTGTTGTTATCGATCATTCTTAAACATGAGCAGAGACGTACTTGAAAAAAAAATGAAATATGATCACGACTGTATCCCAGGGAGCGGTAGACATTGTTCTTTGAGATCTTTTAGGCAAAGATCTTTCGATAGATCTTTTAAAAAAAACGTACTTAACGGTAGGTACCTATGAATTTGTTCTCCTAGAACTTTATCTGTCACTATTCGAAAAAAATGTGTCCAAAAACACAATTGTCGTTATTTCAATTTGGTTCTCGCCCGTCTTTGTGCAGCTCACAGCAAAAGCTCATTTGATGTGCGTTCGCTCCTTCGGGAGTCGGGAGCGAGCCATTCTCCGCTGCTCCCAGGACGCTCCGTAAATAATGGAAGCTAGGAAGGTATTAGACTCACTAAGCTCTACTGAAAGCGCCCGTGACGTGGCTTTTCTCGTTTTAGCTGATCTTTTAGACTAGAGTCGATAAACGCTTATTTTTATGCGTGTTCTGGTCGTCTGATCTTCTTGGTTTAATGTTAAGTACCTAACTGGTCGGTGGGGTCTTAAACTATAAACCAGTCCAGTTGCACATTCTGCAGCTTTTGCTCTACTAAAAGCTACAAAATGTACGTTTACGATGGAGTAACGAGTAGGTATAACATCTAACCCCGCCGTAACGAAATTTAGAAGTTGAATATTCGCCAAAAATGGTTATGTCAGTACATAATAATTGCCCATTCTGTCACCTTGTATTAGTTCTTAAGTTTTTTAGTTTTAGTGCATAACTTGGTGTAACAATAGAGTTTTCTATCTACCTATCTATCTATCTAATAGTAGTTGAACTAGGTAGTTGTTACCACTAATGCATACATACAATCACGCCTCTTTCCCATAGACCCCTATGTCTAGGCATAGACCACGGACCTCCACTTGCTTGATTTTGGCTGACACACCTCTTACGCCACTCACTACTTTTTTGTGAAATGCAATTTTCATCGATCTACAATTGTGCTCGGAATCGGAGCAACTACCATTGAGGCATATGGAACAAATTGTGCAGGAGACGTTCCATCTGCGAGTACCTACCTACAACATCGATTGCCAAGTTTTTAAAGACTCAGTGGATTCAGGCGGATACCTTCTTACAATGAAGTTATAAGAGCGGATAGAATTCAGCGCTGAAAGCAAGAGCTATTCAAAGTAACAAATGAGATCCGAAGAGTAAAACAGTGCAGTGAGTTGCTGGAGCAAGTTGAGCCGCGAGAGGAGTACCTTCAACTCACAAATTGAGCCAACTCGGAGTGAAACTCGGCGAGGGAACTCGCGGCCGCACGCTAACTACATTTGCGTTGGTTTAACTTCGTTCCGCTTGGAATTATTCTTTCCCGGGAGTTGTGGACTTCGCATTCCGGAGACTCGTCTCCAAAGTTCTGAAACTTGCGGTCGCATTACACCTGCATCTGAACAGGTGGACAAAGTCTGCTAGCCGCCTGACTTGTTTGTCTATAGGAAAACCTAGAAAACATACGTGGAAAAATAAAGTTGTAAGTATGTTCAATAACAACAAAAAATATTATCAGATTTTCAGACAAATGGGAAAACATTGCTGTACATTGTCGAGCTGTAACTGACAAAAAATATACTTCTTATTCGCCTCCTAATATTTTTTCGGTGTAATTTAAAAAAATATAATATATTCATTTCTTTGAGGAGCGAACGTGTATTCAAAATCAATATAATGATGTGTTTAACTCTATCGATCCTCAGTATTCTGAGCATCTAATATATTCAAAGTGCTCCATTAAAATAAAATGAATCATGAAAATAACTTCTAAAAGTCTTTACCAAGCCCGAACCGTCGAACAGCTTACATAATTCGCAAATTGAGGCAGTATCCTGTTTCGGGAATTGCCGAACTTTGCCAATTACGATTCGACACGATTGTGGCTTTCATTACTCAAAACTGCATCACAAACAGCGCAGCCAATTATAGCGTCCGCTCCAACGCCAGCCTCGCTCGGAACATCTTCAAAGCCAACAGGTGAGACGATTCGACACGCACTGCTGTTCGCTGACATCGATCATATTGCACACCACTCTTTCCTTTCATCGTGCATGTCTTTGATGAGCACCAATTATAGTTTGCCGTCACTTTTTTTCAGTGCTCTGAAAGCCAAGTATTCCAGCAGCAGAATTTTAAATAAATGCAAATTGATCCAACAAAACTGTCGACAGTTTTGAAAAGAAAATTCGAAAGAGACCGCCGTACGCTCTGACAGAGTCGGTTACATAACAGAAGTACCTGTTGTGATCTATTCTTGCCCTCTCGAGGGCCCTCGGCGGCCACGGCTGGGGCAAGGGCAAATACCATTAGGCACAACCGTAGGTACCCCTACTCCGCTATTCGACCGGACGTCGGCCGCGATATTGAATATATATTTGGTGATATTGAAAGTCCTTCCATTTTCAAACGTAAATTAAAAAACTTTCTGTTGGAGAGGTGCTTTTACTCTGTAGATGAATTTATGAGAATATAAAACTTTACATTAATAGAATAATTTTCAAATATTTTGAGAATCATTATTGATAATTTGATTGTTATTGGTTATAATTATGTATTATTATTTAATGTTATGTACCTATTTTTCTCATTTGTGACATTCATCTTTTTTAATTTTATTAAGTACTTATTTTGTAATTTATAATTTAGTGTACATTCAAATACGATTTGCTGTAAATTGTTTTATGAATAAATGAATTGAATTGAATTGAATTGAATTGAATTGAATTGAATCTCTTCGTCAACAGATGTTTACATAATAATCAATCATGTCAACGGTCAGGTTTCTTATTATTCATGTAACCTTTGTCAAGACTTATTTAGAAACGAACTAATTTTTTTTTAGTTACAATTTAGAAACTGAAAAATATTTATTACACTAGCAAATTATTTTGCGCTGCAATCAGGGTTAGCAGTATAAGTTATTTTTCAACCAACACTTTAAAGTAATTTTAGCAAAGCCAGAAATAGAACCCAAGACCTTCACTTCAGGTCGAAACCCGAATTTTTGTTTTATTTTATTTTTTAGTTTCAATTTAGATCTCTGTTAGTTATACAATTTTTAGCTGAATAAACTTATTTTCTTTCTTTCTTTCTTCTAAATACATCACACTAAGCCTGACACTTGCAGATAAAGTAAAAAAATCAACCGCCCAACATTTTTATTTCAATGTATTTTCGACTCATGGTCAACAAATGCTTTCCTGCTAATCTGTACTTTTTGTTTTTAATCAAATCTTCATTAATGAATGCGCCGCTGGACGCTCTGTGTTAATAATTCAAAGGAATTTGTGAAACATCTCAAGTTGGTGCGGCCCAGGCCCCGGCCCCGGGCCCCGGGCCCCGGGCCCCAGGCACCCGGCAGCGACAGCTGGCGCTGCTTTCAATTCAATTTCTCGCTAACTAGCGGACTTGCACAAGTTTTTATTGGAGATTTACAGCTAATTCGGGGTCGGAGTCGAGATAAGGAACGCAGAGATAGCGACGCGGAGCCGACTCCGGTCGACGCGCAACTTGAAACCCAACTCGGAACAATACAATCTTTGATGTGGCACAATCAAAGTCAAAAGAGTTAATTTTCTAATGGCATCAATGTTTTCAGCTAAACAAAAACTAAGTACCTATACCTAGGTACCTACTCCTGTTTATATCTGAGCCTGTAGCTACATTAGAATACAATCACTTCGTGTCTATTCATTACATCTTCATTACTATTCATTTTTATTTTTAGGGTTCCGTACCCAAAGTGTAAAAACGGGACTATTAACTAAGAAGTAAATATTAAAGGGGGGCTCCCATACAACAAAACGTGATTTTCTTTGCCGTTCTTTGCTCGATATTAATAACGGCAACCGGTAGACGCTTGAAATATTCACAAAACGGTACGGAACTCTTCGTGCACGAGTCCGACTCGCACTTGGATTATTTTTTAAGATGAGCATTATTGTGCATTTATAAATTGTCTTGAGCAAGCTGTGTAGTTGCAACTTGCAACCCCTTTAGAATATAATTATTTACCCCACGATGTTTCCCTTCACGAATAAAAACTCGTGTCAATGCATTAATTTATATTTAGAACGGAATAATGCACATTTACAACCTTCGTATTATCAAAGATCTTGGTTATCGTCGTCTTTGGTATTATGTTCGTATTAAACCAACACGGCATTAGTTTTCAATCAAATTATATGTATTGTTATTATCAATTTATATTAGCTAGTCTCAGCGGGTCGAGCAACACACATCGATTGGTGTGAGCCCATATTACCCGGCTTATGTCCCTTAGTATGGATAAAACCTTTTTCCTTTCCGTAATTATGTTGGATGTATGGATGTTATTCCTTGTATCGGAAAATGTTATTATGTGGTATAATTTTTACCAATTATTAATGTGTCGCTAAATCTGTTAGATAATCCTATCGATCGCTGTCGTCACCAGCCATATAATTGACAGTATTATAATAACGTTGTATAGGCGAGGATATACGCCAACTCTGAAGTTCCGAAAAGCCTCTTATTATGACTCTGTACATTAATATTGCGAGGTGTTTGTATTTGAAGAATATTGAATATTGGAAATTTCACAATATTTGATCTGAACGTTCATCAATGGATTTTTTGGCGATGGGCTTGCAACAAACCCATCATTTGGATTTCTTACTTCTTTCGAAAAAGTGAGATAAAATGGTATAGCGACGACAATTCCCCCCGAATATCTTAGTGGCTTTTATTCGGAGTAGTTTGTATTGTTTTTGTTTTTGTATGCCAATATTTTGCATAATTGATTTTATAATTTAAATCCACGTAATTCGCAGCTCCGGCCTTAGATAAGTCAGCATTCTGTAGGCAAGGCACTGCGCTCTTGCGCGATGCAATAGTCCAGATCGTCCAAGCACGTCCGGTTTATTTAGAAGTAAAACGTGGAATTGCAAAGTCGACGAGTTTCCTACAATCGAGCGTGAAGCTGGAAACCTTCGCTCGAACAGTTCGCAAATCGCACGTGCCGTCCGCGCTGCTTCGGCCAGATGTGAGCGGAGCCGCGGCGCTCTCAGACCAGCTCATTGTAATGCACCCATTGTGATTGAGAGGCGTCTACGGGCGACCGTGCGACACGCCTCTTTATTCAGTTTTTACAGTAAAACTTCAGCGAACTTCTCTAGAATGGAAATAAACCGCCGAAAGGCTGCCGCTGGGGCAAACTTTGCCTTCCACAACCCGAACCAAACGTGTAGTTATTAATGAATCTGTGCCGTGCGAATACGTCTCGGCGGGACGCAGTCGTAACACACTAACCTATTAAACTTCTGAATCTAGATTTCGCCTTGCAAAGTAAGACATAAGACCCTTATGTTTGCGGTCTCATACCAATCTTAACTTTAAGGAGCTTTTATTACTTTGTATCATCTCGTCGTGTACCTAGTCTGTATGATTATAAAAATAAGAGAATAAGCTAAGACAAATGGAAGGCGTCAAAGTGTAGCTCGGTTGTGGCTGACACCAGTTCGGGAGCGGGAGCGTCACGCGCGTCTCCGCGCTCATTAGCGACTCACTTGCGTGACGCCTGACGCCTGACGCCTGACGTGACGAGCGCCACCTGTTGATCTGATTCGCCGCTTTCGTCGCAAACTTGTCTCCATTATTTTATTTCCTGACACTTCGCAGGCCGATTGGTATCATTCTTTAGAAAACGCTTTTACGGACGGGTACTCACTAAACTGTTCGATAAGTTACAAATAAAGTAGATGTTGTGCCCGTTTATGATGCAAATGAAAATGCTAAGAACCTTTACATCTTCTTAGCATTTTTATTTGCATGTTATTTGAGTGCAGAGGCAGTTATCAACGTGCCATTCGGAAACTCATTCAGATGATTAAGCAAATATTGCGAGAGAAATGCAATGATGACATACTCTAAGACAGTTTCCATCAGGTTTTCTAAAGAACTAAAGGCTCTCAGGTCATAGAGCGGTGAGCATGGTGCTGTGTTTTATGTCGGAGTTGACCAGAAGTCGCTTACGAGAGCGTTTCATACTGCTTATTTGAGTGAAGAGTGCGTAATGATTAATTAACCTTCACAGAATCTATAGTAGCCCTCCGTACCCTCTCTTTCTAAGGACTCTCACGCGATGAATGGTTTAATACGAGGAATCAGCTCGCTGCTGATTGTATTCACTTGATGACTTTTGACCTACGGAAGAAAGCCTAAGAAGGGTAATAATAGTCGCTGAGAGTCTATTACAGATTTAGGATTCCGAATGATTAGGTACCTCAGAATGATATTAACTATCGTTATGCGCGAAAACTCGTCAGGTACATAATTATATCCCGTCCCCACAACTATACTATTAGATATATCAGGCTATGTTAAGACGTGTGATGTTTGACTAGGATATTCTAGGGTAGGATTAAAAATACAGATATATGGGACTGTTGGCTGTTATTCGTTTTGCAATTATTCAACACCTCATTCAGGTATAATGCAAACTCAAACACTTAAAATTTTAAAAGACCAATCAGACTTTCGCTTTTCGATATTCAACAAATTTATTTCCTACTCGCAGGCCTATCGAGTACCTAGCTTAGCTTCATGATTAGTAATCGAAATCAGCTTTACCTGAATCTATTGCCAGGCTTGATCCGGCTCATTAGCAGAGGCAAATCAACCCCGGCTCACTCGGCTGCGGCAACTGTGAGCCGGCCTCGCATTACTCATTCATTCACACCCTAAAAATGATGTATACCTCAAACAAACACTGCCTAAGTCGTAGAGAAGTTTAAGCCAATGTTGATGATAATATCTAATTCTTATCGCTCTGCCAATCATAATAGGAAACTGTCCGTCGAAGTAGATTATTACAAGCGGACTCAGCCGCGGTGGTCGCTGAACTCTATAAGTGGGAATAATCTAGCCTCGAGTGAAATAGCTGTGGCGGGGGCTGTTTGTTGTTGAGCACATTATAGGGGCTGTGGCTGGACTACAGCCGGCTTCCACTTCCACTGCTGTTAGCTTTGGTAATAACTTGAATATTGCACGGAAATTATAATTGGATGTGTACAGAGGATGGACCAAAGCCGATTTGGCAAAATGTAGAGTGTGCGACAGGGGAAGCAAATTGGAGCCACTTTGCAAAAATAACAAGTGAAACGCACCCTAAGCTGGGAGGTGTTTGTGGGATGTGATGGATAAGAGTGTGTCGTGTCAAGTCCCTGCCTACCCCTTCCGCTGCTGGACAGAGGAAGGCATTTGGAACATACTGGTAATTTAAACACTACGCAACTTACCTTCTCATTATATCGCAGCCAGCGCTGATATAGTATTAAAAATAATAAGTATAGACTCAAAGTCAAACTCAAAATGTATTTATTCAGTACGATCGTTTACAGACCACTTTGACATGTCACGTCCTTAAAAGAAAATAAAGACGTAAAACAAAACTGGCTCATTATAAAAAAACAAAATAACATGACCATGCCTTTATAAAAGCCTTCACCACGCCCTCACATTTCACATGAATATCCCAAATTAAGTATTCCCTTCCAATTTCAGCCATAAATATGAAAGAATGCTCCGGCGTGTACGATGTCGTTTGGTTTAATATTTGAAGGGCGGTAATCGAGTTCGCGCGACGCGGAGACTCGTAGCGAGCCGTAGCAAGCCAACGGGGGGCCGCTAATCTGGCCCGCTACGGCATTTCGTCATTGTACTAGCTGAGCTTAAAGATGTTGTGCTCAAGTTCGTTAAAAATTCTCATTATTTTCTATAATAACTTTTTTCTGAAATTCAGCCAACATAAAAAAAACATGGATTGTTTTTTCTCTCATTCAAAATAATAAGTAAAGTAGGTTTTGTGCCACCTTTCAAATAAGTCTTTAAGTTACAGATTATGATTATCTATTTTACATGATTACTTGATAATAAAGGTAAGAAAATTCCTTATTTATTTTTTTACAGAAATTAATCAATCACGTATAACTAAGTATAAGTAAGTATAATTGTAAATGCTGAGAGAGTGCTCGCAAACAGTAAAGTTTTATCTAAACCTTGCATGAAAAGCAAACCCAAAAAGTGAAGTCCTTTGTGCATGTTTAGCAGCAGTCGGCGGGTTGTAAGTTAGTGGCGAGTTGGTAAAGTCGGCGCTGAGCTTCTTTTGTTAACGCAAACTTACAAGTGTACATATGAATGGAACTATTGGAGTGGGACCTGGGCACTTTATATTAAAAGTAAAATGCTCAGTGTGTTAGAAACTGTCCAAACATTCAGTAAAGATAAATGATCCTACCAAAAACAGTTTCTTGTAACGAAAGTTGACTCGCATTGTCAAAAAGTTATCAGATCTCATAGAGAGCCAATCTTCTGACTCTATACCCCCTAACTCTACTCATTTTGAGGTGATACTCTATAAGGACTAACTTCTCAAGCTCTACACTTTGTGAAGTTAGGCCTTATAGAGTATCACCTCAAAATTGTACACGCACAAATTGTTACACCTCATGTAGCAACGAAACGGGCAAGCCACATAATTTTAGCTAAGATGTAGAATCGTCTTGGCAGATCATATTTTAGGTATTGTAGAAATACTAGTTGGGACACATTTACTCCCATACTTTTCTGCTGATGTTTTACCTTAAAGTAATTAAATAGATGGAAAATATCCCAATTTCTACTAAAGCGACGCTTTCGTATAAAAGGGTTGTTTTTTAGTTAAAAAGATAAAGTTTTCAAGTCATTTTTCCTCGGTCTGTAAATTCACAAAACTAAAGCAACGAAACATATTCTTTTACGTATTTCATGGGCCGATAAACAAAATAAAATAATGTTCGGGTCAGAACCATTCGCAAGTAACAAACCTATCTTGAAATCCAGGCTTCCGCGAACGGAAAGGGTCCCACAAATTTCCCTGACTATTTTACCCAAATAAAATCTTTGTAGGTAACATTCTGTTCCGTAGTACCGACATAATGTACCCTTGTTACGGATACACACCCTCAGCCGCCTCGAGATCACATTTGTACGGCGCACAGCTTCTTCCTTCCTCTTTTAAACTAATTACAAAAACTACGGAAAGGTAAAAGTTGCATGTTTTGCGTTAAACTTCGTAAGGTAAGTTTATAGTTAGTTAGAACTTTGATTACCTTGTTGTTCAAGGTTTAAACAAACATAAAGCTCTTTACCGAGGAAATCTAAACCAGTTCACCTCAATAAACTATAAAGATGCCTTATTATCAAGTCTTAGGCGAATGTCTTGGTTCTTGCCAATGACAGGCAAAGGTTAGCGGAGGTTTCAGGTTCAAAAAAATAGAAATATATGTACTTATGAGTGTTTCTTGTTCACATCGCATATGTTCGCGGTGTGATCAAAAACATGTCGAATAAGTTCGATTTGTATACGTCGGCAATATTCACACTCAAATATTGCCGACGTATAACGTATAATCTATGTTCTCAAAAAATACAAGTCCAAGGTCATCGCAAGCCTGAAGATTCTCGCTTCGTAGTATTCATGAGATTGTAGGCTTGCAGGCTGGCAGGTGCGAGCGGGCGCGCCCGCAGTCGGCGGCGCATCAATAATGCACGCCGCCGCACCGCGCGGAGCGGAGCCTTCTCCACTCATTCTAATTCATGGAGACCTCAACCACACCAATTAGGCTCAAACCAATTAGGCTCAAAGCTTGCGATTCATTCAACGAACCAAGGATAAGGATACATACTCGTACTACTCTTAATCGTCTCTATGCTACTTGTAAAATCTTAAACTTACTTGTGGAAACATCTCACGAAATCTACAATAAGTATGGACCAAAGCGAATTTCTGTACCGATGGTCGGTATAATTTTTGAAAGATACTTATGGATTATAAAGATGTATTAGTCTATGAACACTGTCTACTTATAATTAGTGCCCCTGCTTATAGGTACCTACATAAAAATACATTGTGCCACAAAGGCCAGGGGGCATATAATTAGTTTTCAGTGGCTTCAGTGTCAGGTATAAGTTGGATGTTATCCTCAACACCCGGCCAAGTATTTCAAATGTATAGAATTCAGTGCTGCGTCTCTCCCGGTAACTTGACTGAACATCCTATACATTTGAACATTGATGATAGGACCCCAGATTCCGCTTAGTAACTGAAGAATTACTAACTCTAAGATGAGAACTGTAAGACGCGCAGAAGACCCCTGGCAGTCAACGTATCTAGCCTATCATAAATTTTAGAGTTATCGTGGAACATTTTCAAAAAGCTCATCTGATTCCGTGCTTATGTTTTTAAGAGAAACTTTCTTGTAAACTTTTGTAGTAACTTGATCAGTTTACGAAACTCTTAAGTTTTAACTCGTTAGTGTTGATCCACTGCAGTTGAAGCTGCGCGGCTTCAAGTTTGAATGAGCTGTCCTTGTCATATAGGTCGCGCCACGTAAAAAGAGAGCTGAGGGGAAGTAGCGGGGGTATGTTTGCGCCTGTGTTCACTCGCTGACGAACCAATGGCACTCGCTAAATCAATGGTGTGAAGTGCACCGCGGTACCTCTCCACCAATCATCAACCACTGCGCAGTTTGACAGTCAGCGTTCTTTTTACGTGGCGCGACCTAGACTTCATCGGGCGCTCCGTCGAACGGGCGCGGGCGGCGCGGCGGCCGTCTCGGATGCGGTCCCGCATAATGCGCCGTCAGCCGCATGAAATATTGTGACTGTTTCCAAGCAGATCCTAGCGCAGCTTTCACCTCCGCCTCGCACGCCGCGTGCCACATACATTCCCAGCTTACCCGGCTGCTGGCGTGTAAGCTGCAGGCGCTACATCGCTCTCAGTGCTAAAGCGACGTGTGTTCCCCACCGGCTTTGTATATCGCTCTATTGTTGCAGGTAATTTGATATACACGCATTCAATTGCGCTTTGTTATTTCTAGGTCGGGATCATTCAGACGCCTATTTTATTTTAATTCAAATCAATTTAACTGATTTGTATTTCGCGTCGCATGCCCCACGCTAGCGCTGCCAAACAACGATAAAAATAAGAGTTATAGTTCGTTCAGAAAGTCTTTTTCTCTTGCACCTCCACCCCTCTCCCGACCCAGCTCTATGGTGGCTCGTGACAACTATTGAAAATGAATTTTCGTTCAAAAATTTTATGAATATAATTGGCGCCACGATTATGTCGATCCAAAGAAATCCAACAAATAGCATGTCCCCATTGTTTGAAGAGAATTGCATCGATTATATCACTATGGAGTCCGTCGGTCGGCCGCGTCTCGCGTATCAAGATATTGGCTCTTTTCGGTCTCTTTGGAGTTGTAACATTGATTTCGCAGAAAATTACATTTAGAAGTCTTCGTTGGACGGACCAACAAAGGTTGAAAATTGACATTCCATTAGGTACTTTCCGGGCTATTAATTTTACAATAAAAAATATTATTGGGAAACAAGCAAAATTACTTTTTTACTTTTTGAACAATTTTGAACAATAATGCTCGAATTATTTTTGTAGTTGATGTGAAATCAAAGTAGGTATTGTGCTGCCTAAGCGTTCCGTGACAATCGGGGCTGCTCGTTGGTTGTGGAGTAGCGCGGCCCACTGACCTGTTTCTCACAATTACCTCGCTGGTATCTTATCTGGATCTTAGCGGCAACCCTCCGACTACAGATGGAGCGATGCATAAACCATGAGGGCACGAGGTTCGGCGCTGTCGCAACGAGGTACTCGCGACGTACCTGTGCCTTTATGCTATGCTGTGATGAACACCGATTCATTTGTATGCCGGAGTCCCGAGCTCGGCTCATCGGGACTCTACCGACGCACGAGCGATTGATTCAACCATACGATAACTAAGCACTTTCACTAACACCTTATATAAATCACAGCTATAAAAACGATGGCTCTATCTATAGTAAAATAATAGATATTTGTTATTTAACTGTAGTGAATAGGAACATCATAGTAGCCACTATTCCACAGGCACATAATTGTCGAAACACTGCATACGGTAACATTGTGGTCCTGTCTCTAGCCGCAATAAATTCACGGACGATGACCGCTCGCCGCTGCGATGATGAAAATGTTTTATGTGCCGCAGATTGTGAAACAGTTTCTATGAGCAAATGTTCGTATTTGGTGCTACATCTAGTATGGTATTGTTTACATGGGCCTCAGGGGCGCGTGGGGGGGGAGGGGCTGTCAAACAGCGTCTATTCATTCAAACTGATGTATTGTCTGTTTGTGCAGCCGCGTATGTCATACTGCAAACAAACAAACACTCGATTGTTATATGAAAATTTAAATTAAATCAGTTCTTACAGCATAGATTACATGAGGATTGTGAGAGAGAGATGCGTCGCGGATGAACTTTCCATAATCTTGGAGATTTGACTTCTAACCAACAGGTTATAGGCGAGTAGAGCAGGCAGAGCCCGGGGCACACCGCTAGTACATCTTCATGTGGAGCTCGTCTATTAATGCTGAAAGTGCTTAACCTCGTCAAAATCAGCTTAGCTCTCGCCTCCCCGTAGGTACTGATCGGCTAGCAAGCTTAATAGGACTAAGGAGGTACTTACCATATAATTTACTGCGTATCTGTTTTCATTTGTAAAAATAGGACTCTTAAAAAAGGATGAGGTCCTATGTTCCACTGTATGTTCAACGATTATTCCATCAATATCATTTTGAAAGAGTACGATTCCGAGGAGGTTTTATAAAAAAACGCACTGATAAAAATCATCACATCATCATTACGACGCCCTCCTCATAAATAATGATGGTAAAACGTTCAATATGAAATTTCAAAGATAATTTGGAATTTAGTTAAATCTGAGGCAATTGGCGGCGCGTGTGCTGTCTGGACCAAGTCTAAACTGAGTATAGCGCGTGGTTGGTGAGTAAGTAGGTGCGGTGGCTGCGGCTTCATTGTACTCTGTGTAGGACTGTTGTTTGATCTCTGCTGCCGTTGACATCGTAATTGCCAACTGTAAAGGTCCAAATATCAATTTCCAATTTCGTAAAAGAATGTTTTCGCCAAATAATTTAACTCAAAGACTAAATGAAACTAAAACTTCGGTAAAAATATATAATGTAGGTTATAATATGCTCTGACCTCTGAAATCAAATACTATTGTGGTTTTCGAAAACGACGAAAGAAATTAATTCTGTAAACAAAAGTTAATTTACTAACGTTTTATTCATATCGGTAATGATAAAATCACGTTTCGTAGCGGTTTATAGGGTCCTTTGCAACAATAATATTTTGTTCATGTCGTGTCGGACACGACGGCGACGCTTTCATCAGATAAGCGCGCGTAATCATTAATTCATTACGTTAATTTGTATGAGCTGTTGTGTCCCGCTTTGTGACGTCACCATACGACAACCACAGTGGAACAACGCTCTTTGGAGCCTTCGTGTGCATTCCAATCAGGGCTTAAACAGAAAAAATACGAATCAATTTGAAGGCTTAAAGCTTTGTCACATGGAGGATATCAACACCATGAACGCTATGATTGCTGGATGTAGTTTTGTATGAGAGCATTTTTCTTTGGATTTACCTAACTAGATTTACAGTTACCCAACCTTGAAAAGAATTAAGTGTGGCAATCTCATAAAAAACACATTAATAACAAGCCCTTCCTGCTTCTGGCCCATTTCAAATGCTGCGAATGTAATCTAACATTCAATTAGTTAAATGATGTTCATTGGAGGATGCCACTTCAGAACTCCAAACTGACCAACATGGTACATTAACGATGCCATGGTATAACAACTTACTTTATAGCGCTTGTAATTTTGATTTTCAGTGAGAATTTCTTAAAACCTATCCGGCTATTCGGTTGCAGTATTGAACTGAACCAAGTTTTAACATGCATTACGCAAGAAATTCTTTATTCATAAAGAGTGGACATATAGTGATTACCCGAGTAACTTTCCGGGACGAAGCTGCTACTGGGTTAAAGTGATCCAAAACCATACATTTTCATATACTTACCTAGATATCTGCTTCTTTTCACTAATAGTATGATACCTAATCAGCACCTAAAAATTGAGGTAGAGTCAGCAGCCCCGCAGTTCTCTTGCGGTCACAACACAAGTGGAGTCGCAGGCCGCTGCCAGCTGCTGCCAGGCGCGAGAGACCAATCCATATCTCGTACAAGCAACATTAACAAAATGTTTTGCTAAGAACGTAACGTTGGCACCCCGCCCCGTCGTGTCTCCCTCGCAACGCAACATACTTCCAGCCCTATTGTGTGGGAGCAGAGTTCAAGGTCGCGAGGGGCGAATGCTGAGTCCTCGTGTAGTATCCGTATAGCCGGGCTCGGGCCGCGCCAAATGAACCGACATTAACTTCAATACTAGCGGGTAGCGGCTGCCATTGCCAGCGCCGCTCGCCGCCGGCGCCGCCGCGCCGTATTGTAAATATTGCGTGATTAGCGACCTAATGCAGGCACCCCCGACCCCTACTCTAATCAGCCGTTCGGCTTATTAGCACAATATCCCATATTGTTTGTAGTAGGTTACAGCTGAAAGTTCTCAGTAGTTTTGATGAGGCGATGACCGTGTGCTGCTGAATACATATTGTAAACACGTGAGCATCACAACGCTATTTGTTAATTAAGGGTGATTAAAAGTAACTCGCGAACGTGTCTAGCCAGCAACCAGCTTCGGAGTATAACACAGGGACAGGGCCAGTTCGCCTACCATTTATAACTATTTAGTTTCCTTTGCAAATTAAGCAGCATCAACTTTTTCTTGTCAATAACCAATATAATTCCTATTTTCTAAATAACTAATTCTAGGTAGGATCTATTCCCAAAAGGGTAAATTACGCATGGTTCCATGCAAAACAAAGCTTTTACGTAAAAGTATATTTTGCATGGCTCCAACAATTTTTAATAAGGTTCCTGCGTTTATTCGTGAGCTGCCCATAAACCAATTTAAAAACAGACTGAATGATCACTTGGCCGGAAAAGCATTCTATAATATATAAACTTAAACTACCACTGACTCACTCACTCATTGACATAATTGTTCTCCCTGTTGGTGGATGGGGAGGTAGGTATATTTTTACGGATTCGTATAGAGGTAGGTCTGGTGAGTTGGGGAAAAATCGCAAACCCCCCCTTTTTGCCCCCCTTCCCCCCCCTTTATTGAGGATCTCGGAAACTAAGAGACTTGGAACAATTTTTTTTACGGATTCGGATAGAGGAGGCTCGGGGAAGTAAAAATTTTTTTTCAGTGTTGCCCCCTTTGCCCCCCTCTCCCCCCCTTTTACGAATCTCGAAAGCCTTAAGACTTGGAACAAGGGGCATCTAGATAGTCGAAATATTTTTTCAAAACTCCCCCCCCTCCCTCCCCAACCTCCCCTAAAATTGAAAGGGCTGTAACTTCACAACGGTTAGAGATATCCATTAGGTTTTTGAACAAATATTATAGTAGGTAGGCGTCGGAGGTCCTGAGTGGAGCGAACCTACGAGACCTGAGTGGAGCGGAGGGGGGAGGAGGCGAGCGAAGCGAGCCGCCGACCCCCGTAGCGTAACGAAGGTCGAGTGGGTGAGCGTAACTCAGGGCCGACGACTTGGTAAATTTTTTTTTTTTTTTTTTTCTTAATGGCTAAGGGCTCCTCAAGGGTTTTCATACTGATTTAGGGGTTCCCATAGCGGTTTATTAAATATTTTAAATCTCCTATAAATTCTCAAAATTTTATAAGGGTCTCTCTACCTGTCAGAAACATGGAAAAAGAAAACCGCGTGCTGCTTGCAGCACGCGCACCACGCAAACTAGTTTTATTATATTGACGAATTTTTATTGGATCAAGTGTGACTAATTTATTTGTTGACATTTTATTAATCAAATTAAATTTTAATATTATTCTGATTTGGACTACGTATTTAATTGATACTTACTTAATGTTTTGACTTTTATTTATTTTTATAATTAAGTATTTAAATTTCGAACAGGTTTTACATTTTACTTATTATTATTATTTTTTTAATTAATTTTTTTTAGTTTAATTTAAGTATTCAAATTATATTGCATGGAATTGTTTTAATTTAATTATAAGTAGGTATAGGTAATTGACAAAAAATTTTAAAAATGTTTGTATGCTCAAGTAGCAGAATCTGAAACAAATAATGTCCTAACATCTGACTGTATACATATGTACCTATTCATGATTCACAAACAATAAATGATTATTATGATAAAAAAAAAAAAAAAAAAAAAAAAAGGAACAGTTTAAGATTCAAAATGCCTACTTAGTTATGTTATTATTGCAACAAAGTACTCTAAAGAAGTTATCTTCTCTACCTAAATAATGAAAATGGTAATGATTGCCGAAGTATCGCGGAAATGAAAAGCAGGAAGCGAAGAGCTGCAATATCAGGAAGTCACCGTGCCTTCCGGCGCCGCTGCTGCTAGTTTTTCTATTTTGCACTGAAAGGAAATTAAGTGGAAATTACAATCTTTTATGGGGAATTCCTTTTTTTGAGGCTTTGATCGTAATGTTTTTACTGGTTCTTTCTACTCCAGTGGAATAGGAAGAGAACAGCGTCTCAAACTAAATTGGAAAAATATCCAGAAACTCAGAAAACAGTTCAGAAACTAACTTTTTATTCCCGTCGCGCGGAGGCGGACGCGGAGCCCGGGCCCCATCCGAGCAAGAGGCGCAGGGCCCGGGCGGCCGGGCCGGCACGCGAGGTCTCATTCCTGGTGCAACTCGGGTTTTGCAACATTGAATCGTAATTTGTTTTCGAGAACCGGAGTGGCGTGTGATCGACGTGCGCCTGCTGCCGTGATCTCCCACATCCAGGCGCCTCCGCTCGTGATCGGGATTTCGAACCTAAATTACATATTAGCTTAGACAATGGAACTTGGGCACTAGGCTACTAGATTAGAGTGGTTGGCCACATTGCTATTTGATTTATCAGCGAAATAGCGCGGTGCGGGCGGGGACGCGGCGCTTATTACGCTTGCGGCTCCGTTTTACTAGGTACTCCACTGCTTTGATGGCTGTTATCGCATTGTTTACGTTATAACTAGTAGGTAGTATTAGCTCTGTATTCTGTGCCCTGAACTTTGCGACTGTTTCTGCGAATTGGTGACCAACTTACCAGATTATGTTCTGTGCATTGATCAGAATGCAGCAACGCTCGCTTTTATAATTCCTATTTGATTACAATCATAATGCGATGTGATATAAAAAATACAATAGTTTGTACTAGGTAGGTATCTATCAACATATTTATAATCTGAATTGATACAGACGTGATACTTATATAAATATCCAAATATCCGCGCGTTAGCGGCTTAGCGCGGCGCGGGGCGACCCCCGAGGATATCACAGCGTGCCAATCTGCCACTTCCGTAACAGCGCGAGCGACGCCCGCCGACGCTGACGGCAGACGCAGTGTCAAATGTAAGACAGCTAGCTTCATGTGTGAGACTCCTACCTTTTGACCGCTAGCCTGATCTTGTTGGAGCACTAGCTCTTATGCTTTTTTATGTTATTAACATAACATTATTGTCGCCCAGAAAAAATATAATAGTCCAGTTGTCAATCAGTCAACATTATTAATTCGATAAATTTTGAAGAAATCGTAAATGTCAACTTTAATAATGATGATATTTAACGTTCATTCTATTTAGTGCTTGTTCACAGGCAGTTGAGGTACTGTACGTATTTGGCATAACATAATACAAACCGAGAGCTTAGCGTGTTCGTATTACGTGCCATATCCTTACACCGGAACACGAGCTCGGTTCTGTTTGTTGCGGGTTCGCTACCAATCCGACAAAGATCCTTCAAGCAACAACGCGGAGGCGATGGAAATTGCACTGAGTTCTCTGTGTCACGCACGCCAAGCTCACAATGCACAATGTATTATCATTCCGATCGGCTGTTTTATGTAGAGTTTTTTAGCACCTGACATTAATGTATTTTTATGTAACTGATTCCGCGCTCTGAAGAGTTTGTCTATACAAAATTTGAATAAATAATAATTGTTTTTGTAATCGCGAGTGACGGAGCTTTTCACAATAATGAGAGTAATCGGCGCGGCGCATGGCGTATCCAGCCAGAGTAGCAGCTCGCGGCAGGAAGCGGAGCAACAACAATCAGTTCCCAACACTTAAATTGACCCTCGGGAGCGCGGGCGGGGCCGCCTGGCCGCTAATAATGTTTTCGCTGAACAAGCCATTTCATTTTATTTTGTTATCGAATATAGGTACCTATATATATAGGTGGGTATATAGTGGCCCCAGTAACCTACCTACTAAATTATAAGTCTCTTACAAATATAATAAACTCGTCTCCGATAAATGGATAAATGTGGCTGGATGGATCAGTCGTACAAATAAAACGAAATGCCAAACAACTTCTAGACAAAGAGAGATTAAGTGAGCGAGCCTTTACCCTTAATTAAGATTGCACGACCGACGTTTGGTGATCCCGCAAATTCAAAAGCCATTTACGGTCATCTATCTCGTGAGTGAGCTGCTACCGCTGCAGCGGAGTGTAGCGCTGAAGTCTGCGTCAATTAGCGCTGCAGCGGCTGCCGAGTCACCGAGAGGCTGATGTGCTCGTTACCTACCGTGAGACTAATCGTGTTAGATTCCCTGTTTGATAATACAAGAACAGGTTGCTAATGACTGTACCTGCTGCAGATTTCCCCTTGAGGGTTGCGAAGCTCGAATGCGTCCTTCTACTACATTATACTTAGTTAATGGGTGTTTTATGTTATCATCATCCTATCAGATGGCATGGCACTAGTCCTACAGACAAATATAATTACAATTTGTCGAAAAACTTAAAATCGTATGTGGACGGGATCGTATGGACAAGGCATGTGGTCAGCCTGGGAGTCTCCGTCGTCGTCGGGAGATGATTAATGGCGGGTGCGGAAAGGTCGCGGAATCGGACGTACCTACTGCGGATTAATCACGTGTGATAAATTGTATGAGCAAATGTGCTGGAAGGGGACTCGAATCCGCGGTAATCTGTTGGTGGGAGGGGTGAGGGCAGGGGAGTGCACCGTACACAGTGACTTGACGGGCTTCCGAGCGCACCCAACATAAATATAAACTAACGTAGGCCTCATAGTCCTATCAACAAAAGTATTTCCAAAAACATCATAATGTAACACCTAGTAGGTAATTTTATGACGATCACAAGCGGAGCAGAGCGCACGCGGAAGTCTCCGCTGATGCACCATGCGCGGTCGCCGACCCGCGCCTAAATATACACTCTTTGAAGCGCACCGGCCCATCATGCCATCACGCGGGGAAATCTCATAAAAGCATTATAGGAACACTGTGATGTCACTGGAATGTGATTTATTACATTTAATTAGGTTTTCGGCTGGTTCCACTACAGCGGGACTCGGGGAGTCTGTAGGGAATTGTCGAAGCTAATGCATCCTTGTTTATTAGCTGTAGAGAGATGTACTTGAGTCATTTACTACATATTATTATATAGTCACCTACTTTCTTATTATTCCATGGCTCTTTCTGCTTCTCCATTGGGATAATGTTAGAAAATTATTAGAAAGTTAATGATTATTTATTTTGCCGGTCGATCTTCTACCATTATTGTGTCAAGAACAGCAATACACCTACTTCAGTAATAGTAATTTGGCAATTGTGTAAATGGGCCTCAGCTCGCAGCGGACAGGTCGCGCGGGTCGATCGACGGCGCCGAGCGGGGCCGGCCGCCATGACCATGTCTCTAATAGGAATAGTCTTGCTTGTAATTGCGACAATTGCCAGCATCGCCAGATGCGGCCACAGCTGCCGCCGCCGCCGTCACACGGCACGCATGCCATCAAGCCATGGCGCCACGCCCCTTTACTAGTGTAACTACACAGATAATAATAATACTATACTTACTAGGTATGTAGTACCATATAATACCTACCAAAATTTGCAAACAATATCTGCCATCTATAGAATCTGATAAAAAAATCAGTGGTTTAGCCAAAAGTGCAGTAAAGGTCATTAATCAAGAAAAACAAGAGGGGCTCTTTCCTGAGCTTCTCAAGACTAGGTCGCTGCTAGCTGCGTCAGAAATTGCGGGCGGTTTCGAATTTTCGATAGACTCAAATCGCCTCTATTGGAAGAGTCCTCGCCGTCCGAGTACTGACTTTTATAGGTTTATAGCTACATATTTTGATTCAATTGATTTTATATCTGCCTTTTATAACAAACCAACTGGGTCCTTGAAGCCACTCGAGGCACTAAATAATTCGCAGCGTGCGCCTCCCGCGCTCCCCGCGCGCCGCACAGCCGTGCGTGGGAGCCCTCACCTCACCTTTGCCATTCAACAGACAGAGCAGGTCGATCTATGCACCACCCACCACAAGCCAGCACACCGGAACAACCCGCTAACTATAAGGTCGCGCCACGTAAAAAGAGCGCTGGCTGTCAAACTGCGCAGTAGTCGATGATTGGTGCAAAGGTAACGCAGCGCACTTCATACCATTGATTTAGCGAGTGCTATTGGTTCGTCAGCGAGTGAACACAGGCGCAAACATACCCCCGCTACTTCCCCTCAGCGCTCTTTTTTAGTGGCTCGACCTATACCAACTACATAGCGTTGATCTGAGCACGTCCGTCGTCCCATTACGCGTAGCGTCGAAGTGCCGGGGTAGCTATTCCGTCTCTGTGAATTATTTACCACGCTAAGGACGCATTGTTCTCTCGGCTGCTCTTGTTCCGCTGAATTAGGACACAAACCCGCCGGTTGTTAAGTTCTGACACAATTTCGACATGTTCTCGGTGAAAGTCACTTCAAGGCAGGCATCGCGACATGTAGGTCGTAGGATGGCAACATGCACGCTTTATCAGAAACGGCTAAAATGCAGCTGCTCGGTGGAAGTTTCTGTTCTGATGTGAGGTACTTAAGTACCTACCAAGAAAATGTCACTGAACATCTAGTGGCTACTTGAAATGACCTGTCTCCAATTCTAGAAACGTGCAGCTATCATCTGAACAAACAAAACAATCTTCGATGAGTAACGCCCTCGCTTTGAGTCAGCTAGTGTAGTGATTCATTGAACTCAGATGCGAACTTGCGAGAGGCGCGCGGCGCGGTCAGTTAACGCTTAGCGCTTGCATTCATTTGGAAGGCACAGAACTAAGTGGTGCATAACCTGTGGTGACCGACGCCGACGCCCACGGAAATAACTGCTTGATCTTGTGAAATGTCCACGTCTGGCTGGAACACGCACCGTGCCCAGACGGCGACATTGCACAAGCCATTCCGTAATATTATCTGTAGGTGTTAATATTGAATACGAGCTCGTTATAACTGATAATAACATATTAAAGGTAGGGTAGGACGTACCTATATACCTATAAAGTCGTGACGTGAATACTTTTATTTATCTCACTATTGAAAAACAACGAGGTGACGAAACAAATCCGGTACGTACACAAAGCTCAAGGTGCACACTGCACAGTGTAACATTGTACGCTGCTTTATTGCCCCTCAGTCGGAGCACATATTAAATTACTCAGACAGATCCATCTGGTTTGCATCAGCAGAGCGACTCGGCTACGACTGCGCTGCCGACGAACTTCCTCACTATTTACGTTCTTGTTTGGAAGCACTTTCGTCGTCGGTTCGTACGAAACTCGGAAAGTGTGCCTACATGTCATTGTATCCGAAAAGGTGCGAATGGCTCCCGCGGGAACTCGTGCTAATGGCCCTCGGAGCGCGCTCTGTGTGTCGCTGATTAGTGAGTAGTTGTCGTCGCCTCCGCTCCAGCTCCGGCTCCTGTGGGAAAAACTGTCCACAAATTAGCTTGTGCTAAACTGTCGTATTAACTTAATTACTTACATTCACATCATCTTTAGATTATCTAAATAGAAACTTCGTTAACTAAGCTCTTACCTGCTTATTAGAATTCCTTAAAGGATGTGGAAAGTAGGTAGGTAATAAACCTACACGTGGGCAGGGTTCGCTGAACCTGTCAGCTACCTTCGTCAACTCTACCGACAGCTTGAGCTGAAATCCTACAATGTAATTTTATAATTATAAAGTTTTTAGCTATGGATGGATACATTGATGATTGATATCCCTCACGCAAATAAGTACTACTGAATGGATTTGACTTGGAATAAAAACTTGAATTATACTTACTACAAAGTCATTGGAATAACAAATAGGCTACTTTTAACCCGTGTTAGTACCACGCGAGTGAAGTCGCGCTCGGGAGCTTGTTAATACAATGTCATACGAGTATAATAACACTCTGTTTTCTATTTACACTCTGTTTTATAGGAAGCCTGTTAGAGAACCACAAACGTATGACATAATGCCAAATAATCAATTCAAAACAATTCAATTTCGTTCGTCTTTAATTGAGAGTACCTAATTTGAGCAGGTTTGATGTCATACTGTTGTGCACTCGCTATTAAGGAGCACACGAACTTTAGCTTCGTCTTAATTTGGTTATGATTATGATAATGAGAGCATCCCGGTGCGACTCAGCATCATCTCCAAAAATGAGACGCGAAGTCAATGACCTATGAACCGTCCCATCAGCTTTCACAATGTATGAATTAAGTACCAAAGTATCCATCCTAGTTTAGTTGAATAGGTTAGCCAAAGTGGAGGAATTTGTAACGCCCAGGACTAGGTAATTACATGTCACTATGTCTAATGCCATGAAGTGCACGAATGACATCAGTGCGAAAATATACCTACAGTGAAACATAGATTGAACCTTCTCCTATTTTGAAATCGGTTAAAAAGGTACCTACGTATTCTACAGTATTTCCTATGGCTTTTTGATTGCGGAAACATTTCGTTCTGAAATGCGTCCGGCACAAATTAGTGCCCTAAAATGTCCACAATAATTTCGAACGTTTGTAAAAGTTGTGGCGAGTTGTTCGCATGATTCGCCGAAATTTCAGAATTGGGACCTGCCTACCACTACCTCTCGTGTCAAATCGGGGTAGACATAATAGTGCGACCTTCATACCTTTGCTCTCTATGTTTAATAGTCTGCAATCTGCTCTACATATAGGTTTACCTATAAATCTAGAGATAAAGTTATAGTACCAATTTGCAAAATAGTAGGAAAAGTTATTAAGAAAAATGTGTGGATCGTTGTCTATGTGATTTACCTACCCAACCCAGCACTCCGCAGTATTCGCAAGACATCGTTTACTGCGTGTATACGGACTTGTAGGTAGAGTAGTACTACTTAGTATTATTTTATCTGTGGTAGTACTAATGTAGTGTCGTCCTTCCTTCCAGCTGATCTGTCGGATCCTGCATCTGTCGCGACACCGTAACATTCCAGAAATATAACCGGTCCCCGCTCCCTCCTACCTCCCCTCGCCCCTCTATCCTCGCGGCCGGTCGTGCACTTCCATCCATCCTTGTGAAATTAAATGAAAATTTTCAAAGTCTGCGACGTCCAAGATTTCTACTGGTAAAGTAACTCTACCAGTAGATCTTTACACAACTGATAAGTACCTAGTGCTGATTCGATTCTCACATTGCACCTTGGATATGAAAATATAGAGTAGGTACTACCTAGCTGTATGATCTTCAGTCATTCGAGAAAACATGTAACTTGACATTCTGTTACTATAAAATTCTAATCGGTTGGTATAAGTACTACAAAATGATCTAGGAAGTAGGTGGTAGGTACCTAAGTCAGATAGTTTATATTTTTTATCGTAGGTATTTAAAATTCCATTCAGTCACTATCATGGACTAGCTAAACCCCTTTCACTTTTCTATGAAAACCTGCTATTTTCTTCGACTTCAGAATCTCCCACATAAACAACAAACTTTACAAAATGTCATACGTTTTGAATGGATTACTTAGCAGATTAGGTCTTGTTGTTAGACTCATATCATAAATATTATCATAAATATTATTATGAAACAGGCATGTTATGTTACCTACTAGCTAGCACATATGGAAGCAGAACACGGTCGTCCTCTCGACACGAGCCGGCAGTCATTACGCCTCCTGTCGCAGAACTCATCCAATGAAACATGAGAAACAAACACTCATCTCTACAAATATGAGTTTAATATTATTTACGAGCGCGTCACGTGCTCTGAGATTAAGCTTGATGTGATATTAATTTGCGCTAGGCTTGGGCAAAAAATATCGATATATCAAAATATCGATATTTTTTTAGAAAAATATCGATATATATCGGCGATATTTTTTCCAGCGATATATCAATTTTCGATATTTATTTTCAGATATCAAAATCGATATATTTTTGTCTGTGCTGTCTGCTCAATGCACATGCGTCACATTTTCTTTGCTTCAAACACAAACAAAAATTACTTGTTGTGTACCTAATTAATTTTTTTTTTAGGTCAAGCAATGAAAAACCTGTTTTTTTTATATAATAAAACTGATGTCAAAACAGCCAGATGTGTATTTGCTTTAAAATTTCGAATTTTTATAAATAATTGCATATTGGGCAAAAAATATCGATATATCGAAATATCGATATTTCTTGGGCGATATATATCGATATATTTGAAAAATATCGATACGATAAATATCGATATTTTTTTTCCATTTGCCCATCCCTAATTTGCGCTTTCACGACCGTCAGATGACACATCGTGTCCGACGATGCCGACGACTCGGCGTGCTCGCTCGCCTCGCATCATAGTCTACACAACATATTTTTAACCTCTTCAAAAGAGGTGCTAGTGCTATTTTGTATTTAACTTTTGAAAGTTAAAATTGATTTGTAAGTATTTTTGATTATTACGTGGCATTTTTCATCATTTATATTCTAAAATGCATTTGATTGTTTTGATTTAAGAAGATCAGTACTATCACCGATATTTATGATGGCTTATATTCAGCAGTGGACGTCCTATGGCTGAGATGATGATGATGATGGTATCTAATCAGCTGATAGCACCCACCTGCTACTGGGAACAAGCCTCTTCTCTTTCACGCCACTCTTGACGGTTTTGTGCCGGTCCACGGCCGAGTCCACTGTTCTCCTACCTCCTTCACGAAGTCGTCTGACCATCCCGGGCAGATGGTCTGTCTCGATGCCGCCGCATATCTCTTGGCCACTAACTGCTTTAGTAATGGCATGGACGAAATTTTCGTCCATGGTATTGGTTGAATTGAATGACGTGGGTTTCAAACATTGCCGGATTTATGAATCGAAGACTTCTTTCATTTTCCAACAAGCAGCTTACTCTAGAGGGATAATACGCCTAGCAATTCTTAACTGAGTGCCCGGCCAAAGAAAAAAAAACATTTAGTATTTTAGTTGTAATTTATGGTAGGTATGATTAAACATTTTACGGGTATTTATCGCTATTTACCTTTATATACCCGTAAATATATGTTTAATCATGTGTTCTGATCGCGAAAGTTTAAAAAAGATTATGGTACCTAGGTATTTAGGCTCATCACGATCACAGTACAAAGAGTACGGCTCTGCGTTTGTTACCTTGATGATGTCCCGCTTTGCGATAAGTACTCGGAACTGAGATCTCCTGCTGATGCCACCATTCATACTGTATTGTATAGTCGCTATTTTGAATAACTCTGTTGTGGTGATGTATGGAAAGGACCATGCATCGCCGCAACAGAGCTATTAAAAAAAGCGAGCCATTTTATGGAAGTTAAAATCTTTTTGTAAGCTTATCGTGATTGCGTACAAAGTAAAAGTTTTTGGCATTATTCCGGCCAGTTATGAAATGATGGTAATAAATGCCATAAAACGGGTTAATTTACCAATAGCTGCAGTGCGGCCGGTCGGCTCGTAATGTCATGAATGCTCGTTGTTCCACGTCGCGTAACCTTTCATTAGCGGGCGCCTTACTACTTTCCGATGTAATCCGCTACCTCCGAGTCGTCGTGTGCGAGAATCCAACATCTCGCAAAATGTCAACGGGTTATCGAAGCGAATAATACGCGGGGGCGGGGGGCGCGCCGGCTGCAGCTTGCACAACATAACACAACCTGTGACTACTGAAGAGCTTTCTTACCTATGTAAAGTTCTCAGTGGTTTATATAGTACGCCAGCTAATTAGGACAGATGGCTGGTGGCCGCCCGCAGGACACCGAGGAAGCGGGTAAAAACAAAAGTTCATAAACTTGATCCCGGAGGAGGGTCGTAAGTCATCTGTTCCCGCAGTTATTTCAGTAGGCTCTTTAATTACACAGCTTTTTGTCCGTGTACCAAGTTACCACCCCTCCCTCTCCCGGCATGCCCCCCTTCGCCTTCCCCCGTCACCCACGCCAACTGTTTACTTCATTTTACTACTGTTCTGACTGACGATGCCGCCGACGACTCTAGCGCTGCTTCCGACAGGACTTCGCTTAAATTAGAAAGGTTGGTACCTAGTAGGTACGTACTTAAGTGCCTACACTGTAAAAGTGAAACTTGAAAACATCGCATAAGTGCAGGTCACACCGCGGTGTCGCTGGCGGCCGGGCTCGCCTGATCAATGCCCCCTCGCGCCTCGCGCCTCGCGCCTCGCGCCTCGCAGCGCTTGTAAGCTTTCAGCCGAACGAAATCCACTGGTGCTGGTGACCTACTCTACGCACTGCGTCAGATTAACTTAACTAGCCTACCTAGACACAGTTGAATGAAACCCAACTGATCTTGTTTTACCAAGGTATACGTACGCGCGGGGGTAGGTACGGGTGACCGGTGGGCGCCGGCGCCCGCGTCTCGTCGCCGAGCCCGGCCGGTATCGACGACCCCTTATCTACGACTCCGCGGGTAATGCACTCAATTCAAATCTTACGATGTTTGTCTCCCACTCGAGGTGGTATCTAATCGTCGCCTAATCGCCCCCGCCCGCTTCCTCGCCGTCCTAATTCTATGTTTGATTATGATTACGCGGAATGTAACACTATTTGCTCTTAGTACCTACTTACCTAGGTAGAGTCAATAAACAAGTTGATCGGTAAGTTCAGTAGGTACCTACCTAATGATACGGAAGTGTTTTTGTAACCATAGATAGGTAGGTAAGTAAGTAGGTAGGTATACATAAAAGAGGGCATAGGTAGGTATCAGAAAAATCAGTCCTAGCGGGTTCCTTGATTTTCCAAATTTGGATTTCTTCGTTTTGAAAACAGGATAAAGTGTGTACCTAGGTATTATGCTTATATTATCATCAAGCGAACTGCAAGGGAATGTACCTAGGTAACATAGGTAATCTTTGCCTTGTTGCAGTGCAGACTACTCCACCTAGGTAGTTAGTCCATTTTGGCACAGAACAGCGCACTACAGATTGGAGCAGAAACTATAAATATACAGGGTGAATTTTTGAGACGGGACAGTAAGGGCAGGTACCTTAAACGTTATAGTTACTTACAGGAAAACGTTTTTAGGAGACTATCCATTAATTTTTAAAATATTCTGAACGGCATTTAGGTACAGATTTTGGAAAAAATGTACAGTCAGCAAGAAAATGGCATTTTTTTTACACAAAAACTTTTTTTGATAGCAATCGATCCTGTTTCTTATAAGGATCATTCATACTTACTTAAGTTCCTACTAGGAGGTACCAAACCAACCTCTACCTACCTACTGTATCTACTGTAAGGTGCAGCAGACGGGGTCAACGTCTCAAGTGGTGTTAATTGAAATCGTTTAGTGCGCAGAATGCAGATTAGTATTCATTGCTAGTGTTAGGCTAGATACCTACCTACATAACAGACGGAGCTAGGTAGGTAGGTAGGTAACTAACTCTTACCTATTGCAAACATCGATCGATATAAAAATGATTCTAGCTGCACCCCGCGGTGTTACCCGCAATGAATAGTTCCCGTTCCAGTGGGAATATCGGGATCAAAAGTAGGTAGGTACCTATCTAAACGGCTAGTAGGGTAGGAAGATAGGTTCTAGGTAAGGTACCGACACCTTCACCTCTACTATGGGTTAGTGCCAAAATCCCCTTGTAGGGGATTTTGGGAATTTTAGTGCCAAAATCACTTTTAGTTAGATCAAGGGGATTTTGGCACTTAAATTACCAAAACCCCTTTTGATGCTAAAATTATTGAGAGCTAATCAATAGGTAAGTACCTAATCATGGTGGTGTACTTAAACCTTCACCAAACTGGCTGAAACGAAACGAGGAGTTTGAGGAACAGAGCCTACCTAACCTACACAGCCTGCGCGCTCCAGCGAGAGCGAGTTGATTTTTAACTGGGACAGGCACCAAGTGTGTGCGGTGCGGCCCGTGTGGCGGCCGCGGCCCGGCGAATGCAGTCCGGCGACCGGCAGCGCGGACCGGCGCCCCGCGCCCCGCGCCTCTCGCCCCCGCGCCCGCCGCGCGCCGCGCCCGCCACCGCCAGCGCCAGTCAGCCCGCAGCCACGGCGACGGATGCATGTACCGCTGCTCGCTAGCGTCGTTCCCCGCACCTCTCTACGAACCTTGCGCGAAACTCCTCTCGCGAGACTCTTTCGGATCGTTGTGCTCGGAAACTTCAAAAAAGTGTTGTGAATTGAAATATTAGTGTGCAGTTAAGTGAACGAATCGAAGTATTGTGCGATTGAAGCCGGTTTGAAGCTTGTGAGCGAGGCCGGTTCCGTGTGCCGTGGATTGAGCCTGTGTGCCTTCGGCTCGCTTGGTGCTTGTGCTTTCTAAACGAACGAAACGAGTCTCGACTCGACTCGACCGGAGACGACTGGGTACCTGACTACCTGCATGCTCTCTGTGAAGCATGAATCACTAGGAAATATTGCGACAGGTGACCAACATAGAAAGTCCTAAATACTTAGTCAACTTATTTAGGTAGGTAATAGGAAATTGTTTGACCAAACTTAAAACCACTTGTGCACAAATTGTTGTTAAAACATGAATGAACGGCGAGGCAAGGCAAAGGTTGAAAAACTATCGTTCACTTCCTTGCATCTAAGTTTAGATAGGGTAGGTACTACCTAAGTAGGTAGGTAAGGTAGGTAGGTATATGGAATCATGACCTTCATTTTCGAAGGTCAGACTACAGAATGCTAATAATAGCTTTGCCAAGCCTGTAGGCCGCCTACCCATAGCATAGCCCATTGAGAAAACATTAGTACCTACCTACCTACTTAACCTTCATGAATTCAGTATAATTCCAACTTAGGGGGGATTTTAGGAAAATTCGAAAAAGCCAATTCTACAAAAACCATTCATCATGAAGTCAACAACGTAGCTATTATAGGTAGTTACAGGAAATCCAACTAAGCGTAAGTTCCTACGCTGGAAACCTATTATGCCTAACCTACACTACGTTACGTAGCTGAGCAAGGTAGGTACCAATTTCCTTTACCATCACTAAGCGACGATTTATTTACTTATCTACCTATATTCCTATCTTTTTCTATGTCTATAGATCCTTTTCCTTCAAACTTAGTACCTAGGTACCTACCTACTTAGATAACTGACTATCTAAATAAACCTTTTGAAGACGTACATTAAGATCGAGCACGTAAGTCCTATCCTAACATAACTTTTCGATATCTCACGGTTTCAAACTAAAAACAGTGACAAATTAACACTGTAGGTACCTACCTACCGGTATAGAATAGTTACCTAAGTAATTACTTTCCGAATAATATGCTTGTAACATTTACAAAAACTGAGACTGATAATCGTCAAATTTTACCTGGAAACTACGAAATTTACCTGGGTAGGCATAACCAGAGACTATGACGAAATCCTCAAAGTTTAATTGCTACTTGGCCGGACTTTTTTAGAGTTCTATCCGTAGTTAACCTAGTTGTTTATACAGCTATTCTTCTTGCATGCTTTATTCACAATACAGTCTGGTAGATCCAAGTAGGTATACCTAATATGTATACCTACTATCTGGTTACCATAACACAAGCATTCAATTTCTTAGCTTGGGACTAGATGACGCTGTGTGGAATTTCCAAGGATATTTATTTATTTATTTACTTGTTTTCTTTCGCAAGTGACATTCCCATGCTGCTACTCCAAACAAAGTATTGTTACAAGAAAATTAAATTTGAATGTACGATAAGTTTATTTAAAATAATACTAGGTACCTACAGAAAATTTAAAACAAAAGACGGGGACAGCGGGAATAATTTTTATCTATTTTATTCAACTATATTTACGGGGACAGAGTACGGGGACAACGGGAAGTATTTTTAAATATTTAATCAAATTCCCGCTGTCCCCGTAGTACGGGGACACGGTATACGGGGACAACGGGAATAGACGATTATCACGTATTAACTACCTGGACATGAGAAAAAAGGTAAAGCTATAGAGTAGAGCTGACCATACCAAGTCATCATAATTTAAAGGGTTTCCAAAAATACCTAAGTTAATTTTGAACCCAGCATAAAGTTAATTCACGTTGGACACACACAAGTTTGATAGATAGGTACTTAGGTATACAATTATTCAGTAGCTACTAGCATCTACTAGCTAGATAGGTAGGTTAGGTACCTATGCGAGAACAAAGTTAATGAACTTCGGAAAACTAACAATTTACCAACCTACACTGAATTTGTAGATTTCAGCCTAAAGTGCTCTAAAGGATAATAAAATCGGTTCCTGCCGAAGCATCATGCTGAGTAGTAGCCAATTTTGTCATTTTTCTTGTTTCTTTCTACTTTTTATATGTAATGTGTTTTAATATGTACCTACTTAATGACAAAATAAAGATTTTTCTTTCTTTCTTTCTTTCTTTCTTTCTTTCTTTCTTTCTTTCTTTCTTTCTTTCTTTCTTATTCCCGAAATCCCATTTAGAACTAAAATCTAAATAAAAAATCTGATAACAATAAGATTCCGATGACACAGAATAACTATTCATCGAAGCGAACTAAATGCAAACTCAAAGATTTGTTTCATCAAAATTTCAAAGTACCTAACATTTTTGATGTGCAGTGCAGTTTCATTTAACCTACATCATAAGTAGGCCTCGCGTCATCTGGGGCAGATTTATAAGTAATCCGGCAAGTGTGAGCCGAATCACAAGACTTTACTTATCTCATTTATGAAATGCAATCACGCAACAAAATCGTCGTTATAATAAAAAAAATAACATACCCGGAAATGCATAATAGCAGATCTTCCAGGTGACAAAATTTAAAAAATATGAAACCGATTTCAATTTCGTAGGAGATAAATTTCCTGCACTATCGAGGTGTAGGTATTATCTTCGGAATATGAAATACACCTCGATAAGTAGGTACTTCGGAATTATGAAATGCATACCGAATTATTTTGATGGGACCACTTCGGGGTTAGGTCTTCTAAACAAAAAAATAATTTTCAAAATTGTTCACTATTGACGAAATAATCATGTGAATTTCGGTTAAAAAAGAAAACGTAACAAGACTGACTGCTGTATTCCCAAGATACGGTAGATAGATCCCAAAGATTCTTTGAAGATGTCAAAGAGCATAGTCAGAGGCACATCCAATATAATCCAAATACGTGTTTGGACTTAACTCATGCTAACATTTTGGTTTTTTCGCGACCGAAACCAGGAAAAAGCAGGGCAACAAAATCTAATAGTAAAGTTGCTATGGGGAGCCGTTTCAACAAAGCAAAAAATAGAATTGGTTTCCTGTCTTACGATGTTTTCTCTAATTGATTAGAGCTCGTGTCGGGTAGCACATTATATTTGCTATATTATTGCTGCTTTATTCAAATCAGAGTCTGAATCGCCCCACAGATGCATTTAAATGCGTTTGTGACCATTAGTTTCTCTTGGTTATTTCTCCCTTCGTCGGAATTACATTATTTCTCTTACCCTAAAAGCAATTCAGCCATCTGTTATACTGCCCCTGTCAGATGTTCAAGTTTACCAAAACCACCTGTAATAATGCACTTTATGTCTTTAGAATAAAAAGCAAATTGTTACGCACTTGTTAGGGAAGGGTGTTATTTGTATTGAGTGGTTTGTTCTTGCTGGAAGTTGGGGTCACACAGGGTTTTCGACTTGCCAAACAATCTATTTAACTATTCCAAGTTCTCGTGTATTCAGGGGTATAATACATATACTACATTGATGTTGTTACGACTTACCTCGTTTGTTTGATACAAAATAATTGAAAAAAGCCGTACCTATAGATAGACCTTTGAGAGCTTTGGGTAGCAGATGTATTACCAATGGATTCCGTCAGAACAGAACCAAACCATCCCAGGCAGTAGAATCCCCTAGTTTTAAGAACGTGACATGACAAAGTGGTCTATAAACAATCGTACTGAATTACTTAAAAAATTTTTAAGTTTATTTATCCGAATTTTCCCAAACCCTTGCGGGGTCTTCCACTGCTAGTGCAATAACTAATCACGTAATCACTCAGGGTTCATGTCGTGTCGAGCAGAATGAATACAATACAACATATTTGAATCAGAATCAGAATCAGAAATTTATTGACAAAGATGATACACATTAACATTAGATAAACAAAATGATAAGTGGAACAAACTCAGTCTCGTCAGATTTGCAACATAATAGTACCTAAGCATTTAGATGACTTCTTCAATTTCGTAAGAAGAGAGCAATTCCCTGCACTGCATTTCTGTTCATAACACCGAAGATCCTCATCAGATCCTCAATTTTTCTAATGGGACTACCTAAGTACCTTGGGAGTATTCTCTTTCAAATAGAAAAATAATTTTTCAAATCAGTCCTACTCCTATTGAACTGACGAAACCAATTACGGTGAATAAAAAATTACTTTATTAAAACAAACATAAGTAGGTACTTACAGTGGAACATAGAACCTCCTAAATTTTTAAGTAGCTTAAAAAAATATGATCACGACTGCATTGTATTCCCAAGGTGCGGTAGACAAATTCTATCACATCTTTTAGTAATTTTTAGATCCTTTGAATATGGAAATCCTTTGAAATCTTTTCACGGCTTAATTACTTAGGTAGGAGGTTAAAAATTGGAAAAAAGCTTCCGTATAACTTATTGATAGGTACCTACATACCAGAGTCATGCACATGATGTGCATGACTCTGGTATGTAGTGTGCAGCACATCAAAAGTTCATAGTAATACTAATAATAGTCTACTCTATGGCAAGAAAGAAACTAACATATTATCATCCTACGCTTATGAGTTCGTTAATTCGTGGCAATGTGAATGACCACCATTGACCGGCATGGCTTAGTCCAGAAATGCCCTGCCGGTTTTCAAATGAGAAACAAAGGGGAAATCTGGACAAAAATCCAGAAATCCCCTTTATCCATTTAATTAATTTGGTAGAACGTTCACCTAACCTAATAAAGTACGTCCACTTAAAGCAATAAAAATGATTTATCATTACCTATCCATTATGCGTAGCGAGCGATAGAACAGCAGGCTTTAGTAAAATACTCTGCTTTAAAATAATGAACAAAAGCTCCATCGTAAAGCAGTGCACAAGCCCATAAGGTCGATTGTGCACGCACACAGGCAGCCCCTCCCCCTCCCCCCTCCCCCCGCGCGCGGGGCGTGGGTCGCGGCGTGTTTGTAAACAGAGCCGCGTGTGTGCGTGCGCGCAGCTGCCGCATGCTTGTGCTGCCGTCCCCCCGCGCCCCGTTCTTCGCACCCCCTCCCCCGCGCTCAACCGTCTGGCTGGTCTGACTAGTCCCGTATTGCATCCACAGCTGGTTGATGTATGAAATAGGTATTAGTTTTTATTTTGGTTCCGTAAGTACTTACCCAAAGGGTAAAAAAGGGATCCTCATCCATCCTATTACCTACTACAAGACAATTATAAATAAATTGTCTTGTGTAAAATTGTCTTTGCTATTACCAAGCACGATAAGATACTAAGACCCCGCTGTCCGTCTGTTCGCCTGTCTGTCTGTCTGTCTGTTATAGTTGCTCTATTTCACGAATTCCGTTGGGCTTTAAATGTACCTAATAGTGAATGCAGTACACAGTTTTAGTGTGCGTAAGCTCAGAAGCAATCGGTGTCGCCCAAGACGCGCTCCGGGTCACTTGTCTATTGTGTTCACGTCAGATTTTGGTAGCGAGTACCGTCAGCATGACAACTAAGCGCAAAATTGGGGCTAAACGGACTTCGTAAGCTCTTCGTAAGATAGAACAACAATACCAGGCTGTATCTCATGAACCGTGATAGCTAGACAGGAAAGAGATTTGACAAATACTAAAAACAGAATGTGCCTTACTCAGATGATATACCTACCTAAGTACTTACATTTTCCATATAAAATTATGCAAAGACGAGGCCATTGTTGGACTCGCACTGATAAAAAGTTATCAGATCTCATGTAGACCCAAGCTTCTGACTCTACACGCCCTAACTCTACAAAGCTGGCTTGCTATAACCACTCGGCCACGTAGCCTTATGACGCCGAAGACGAAACTATTAGTAAGATTTCATTATAAATGAAAAATCTTACTAAAAGTTAAAGGCTCCGGCAGGATTCGAACCTGCGTAGATACAAGCGATCGCTCTTAAGTGTGGTTTAACACTGTAAAATAATAAATAAATTATAGAATTAGCGTAGCGACATCTCTGGTCATTTGTGTTGAATGCAACTTCAATCAATGAGCAGGTGATATTCTAATATCCCTGTAGATGGCGCTCATCGGTGCTTTAACCGATACAAAAATCATCTTACTAATAGTTTCAGGCCTCGGCTTAGAGGGTCCGTAGCCTAGTGGTCAGGCAGCTCGGCTTAAGAGCGATCGCTTGTATCTACGCAGGTTCGAATCCTGCCGGAGCCTTTAACTTTTAGTAAGATTTTTCATTTATAATGAAATTTCCAATACCTAAGTGTGGTTTAACACTGTAAAATAATAAATAAATTATATTAGTAAGATGATATTTCGGTTAAAACACCGATAAGGTATAATGAAATAAATTACAAAAATGTATTATCAATTTACATATTAGGACATTAATAAAATTAACAAATTACAGTTTTCTGTACAATAGTCTCTGAGCAAGGCTGCGGGCAGACTGACGTGGCGAAACGTCCCTTCGATAGGTTCCTTGTCTTAAAGCATTAGTTTTTTTAATGCTCTAAGTTCCTTGTTGACTACGGAACCCTAAAAAGGAACATTTGTTCACATTTTTTGACATTCGACGACGAAAACAGCGATCAGAAGTGTCAAACCAAAGGCGATGACAGCAATAGAATTACGAAGCGTTTGTCGCTTGGCCACATCACTACATAAATGATCGTATCGTGTTAGGTGTAGAATAGTTGGTAATGATTAGGTACTCCAGTAGGTAGATTAGATTTACCGGAATAAAGGTTAGCTGATAGAGCTCGTTATCGTGTGAGTGTCGCTTATCTACTTCTCGGTAAACAAACTCCTTGCGCTGGGCAATGGAGCGTTATGTGGGTCAGCGGCATCTCGCGGGAACAATGCGCCGCGTGCCGCGTGCCAGCCTTGCCGAGCTCCCACGTGGCGGCCGGCGCGTCGCGGACCACTGCTTGTGCTCTACTCTAGGGCTAGGTGCTTCATTAGCTCCATATTTGGAATTCACTTCGGATCTACGGCCAATAAGTAGGTACCTACGCAAGGCATTGTGTTTCACAATGTCGCCTTACCAGGGAACCCATTTCGTCTCCGAAAATCGATTGTCCGTAAATCACAATCAATAACAAGTGAAATACGTTAGCGACAACAGGAGGTTCGAAAAAAAACCGAATTTAATTCAATTATATTTAATTTTAAAAGATATAAAAATTACATGAAAACTTAATAATTAAATAATCTAAGTACAACCAATTCGAGGCGTGAATTAGAAGTGACACGAAGCTATCATAATTCGATACTCGTCCGGTCGATTGACGTCAATGCTGCATCGGCAATTCCGTGGATTGACGCAGTTGCAGTATTGTAGAATCAGCGGTCTTCGTCTAGGTGTTATATGTAATTCCTCCATCCTTAGAACGGCGATTATTTTAAAACGTTTAGTGAAAATGTCGCCGGAAGATTCTCAGGCTCCATAGAAAGGGATGTAGTTACAGGTTCCTGGTTCTTTTTATTGGCTGGTCTGCGGTTATTCTGGTAGCGCCGTATGAAGAAAATGAGGACAATTGTTAATGCAGCTAGTAATACTGCATAAAATGGGATTGTCGTATGGTAAAGTGTATCTGGCTTAAAGTTTTCCAATTGTTCAGGAGTTTGCGTCATAATTTTGTCCTGGACGTCGTGTAGTCCTTGAAGATTGATGGAGTTCAGATGGATTCGAGTTGGCGTCTCCGTATCCCATTTTTCCATGTTATAGGGTATCTTCGTTAGCTTTAGCGGTGAGCCGTTGATTTCATCATCGTCGTTGACAATTGTAAATGATTCAGTTTTCAGCTGGCATCCTGCGGGAATAGTAATAAGGAAGCTTCCTTGAAGTGTAGTGTATTCGTTTCGGTTGCAGATGAGCTGTATTTTCGTTTGATGCGGGAAGGATAAGACATAATGCTGGTCATCGAGTTTTTCCATGGCTTCTCTCGCAAGGGTCACCTTGGTGAATTGACAGGACTCTTGCAGGATTTGTTTGGTGATTAGCTCCTTAATGCAGTCTGGTTTGGACCGAATTTGGTTCGTAACTTCTTTCTCACAAAGATATCGGTCTTTTAACTTCGGGCATTCTGCCTCAATGTACACGAATGACATCTCGCTAGTTGCTAGGAAAGGAGAGGATGGGATAAGAGCCTGTGCGTGCCTATTAGGTACTACAGCTAGTCTAAATAACTCATACACATCTTTAGAAATTATTGGAAATTTAAAAACGAAGACTATCTGATCTTTAAAATAGTAGTATCCTGGCTTAATAATATCATAATATTCTCTTAATTCTAAATCTAAAATATGCTCTCTACCATAGATGATTTTTAGTTTATCAACCATGGCTGCTAGAGTACTTATATCTATCATAGAATGATGCGTGCTTTTGGCACGAATAAAAGCTAAACAATTTTCTATGCTAATCAATTCTTGCATTAAATCTACTATATTTTCGCTAATTATTCCCAGAAGTTGGGCAAGCTTAGCGTATTTAATAAGATTATTTTCTCTATATGCGTCACTATTCAGTATTAATTCCATAGTTGTATTAATTTTACTTTGATTTTCTACCAGCTGTACTAGTACATTATTATGTTTCGACATCCATTCTTTGCTAATGCTAATATGATTGCTAAATTCAGTTGATATTTTATCCTGGTTATCTTTTAGGATTCGAATTGCTTCATTATACTTTAATGCATCATTATGATCTAAGTTACCACTTATACTTTTGATAATTGAGCCTAAGCCATCTACAAGACCTCTCTTAGCTCTGCTGGGCTTTAGAGATTTTAGTTGATTAAGTATTTTATCTGTTTTCTCAACAAGGTATTTGATTTGAGTTTCATAAACTGCATAAGTGTCATTAGTCATTCGATTTTCGTAGCTAAGTAATTGGGTGTATAATAGGTTAACTTTGTCTTCGATGTCGTTAAGTTGTACATACTGTAGAAATGTATGATGGTGGGTAGTCAGTCGCATAAGTCCGAGTTTATAGGGTAATAGTCCGGGTCCATCTTCAAGGCTCTCAAGTTTTATCTCTTGAGATCGGGTCCGTTGGAGAAGAATTATTAACAGAATTCTGTAACAAATTTACTGCTTTAGGAACACGCTTGAGTCTAGATTTCGCTATAGGGCCGCGCTTCTTTGACGTGTAAATATGAATGGGTAAGTCGGCTAAAACTGTATCCTGTGTGTAGCGTGCAGCTGTCTTCTGACGGCTTGCTAAAGGATTTTTAATAAAAACTTGTTGCTGAGGTGCGTATTCTATTTCGGGTTCACGTGTTTTATTTCTGTTTTCGATTAAAGCGGTACGGTCTGTGAGAGATGATGTATTAACAATATCATATACTTTTCTCATTTGGTCTTTATGCGTCTGAACATACTGTTGTAATAGTTGTTGGGTTAAGTCAATATCATGGCAGTCTCGAGGGTCGAAATGTCCAGTAAGTAAGTCAAAAGGTCTGCATCTCGTAAAACTGTGAATCGAACTATTATATGCTATTAAAGCGTACGGAAGAAGATTGATAATAGGTTCATCTTTCTGTTGTAACTTTAAGATTCTGAGATGTTCTAAGAGAGTTGAATGAAAACGTTCGATATTGCCGTTATCATTAGGAGAGTGAGCCAAAATTCTATGGTGATTAATTTTATGAAGCCTAGTAAATTCCATGAATAGTTGATTGGTGAATTCCGTACCATTATCGGTAATTATAGTGGTAGGGACACCATGGTGGGTACAGTATCGTAAAAGAGCTTGTAATATACTAATGGCTGTTCCATCACGAAGGTGATATGCCTGTCCGTACTTAGTGAACACATCCATGAAAGTTACGTATTTTTCACTTTGTACAGTGAATAGGTCCATATGCACTATTTCAAAGGGTTTGGTGGCTGGAGGTACGACATTAAATTGTGGTCTAACGGGGTTTCTATCATATTTTGCCTGCCCACAAATAGTACATTCATTAATAAATTTGGTTATCTGTTCCTTCATCTTAGGCCAATAGTATTTACGTGATAGACTTAAGTAACTTTCGTTGATTCCGCGATGGTTAGTTTTACCATCATGATAGTGGCGGATTATATCTTGCTGTCTAAGATATTCTTTGACGTTTTCTAACTCGTTTTTACATAGGACAAGGTTCATTGACGAACTTTTAAACTTTTCCTGTAAAATAGGAATGATTGAGTACAAAGCCAAGGGTGGATTAATTAGAATAGCGGTTTTAACCTTTGGGTTAACATACTCTTTAACAGCTTTTATAACGTCCTCTTCTAAGTTGTTTTCCGATAGTTGTATACTGATACGCGTATGGGTGTCAAATGGTTTAGTCACCGTTGGTCGTTTTTTGACGTCGTTAACTATCGTAAAGTAAATTTGTCGATGGAATTTGTTAAGTGGTTCGTCTGTAATAGGGACTTCTAAAATTGGACTTTCATTACTCGTATGAACCGTTTCAGTTGAAGAATTGGCTTGGGCAAGTATGGATTCAGATGGATTGCCCATTAGTGAGTTTAATTCGTCAATTTCTTCTATCAAAGATTTGGCTTCGCCTACATGAATTTCAATACGGGAAAGGGCGTCAGCGTTTGTATTAGCCTTTCCTTTCTTATAAAAAACAGTATAGTCATATTCGCTCATTTTAAGTCGCCATCTGGTGAGACGTGAATTTGGTTCTTTCAAATTCACCATCCACTGTAGAGGTTTATGGTCAGTCAAGATCTTAAATTTTCGTCCAAAAAGGTAGGGTCTAAAATACTTCGTCGCCCAAACTATGGCAAGAAGTTCCTTCTCGATAGTACTGTAGTTCATCTCGCTTTCGTTAAGAGTCCGGGATGCGTAACAAACTGGTTTGTCTGACCCTACTGGTCCTTGAGAAAGGACGGCTCCAATGGCTACATTTGAAGCGTCAGTTGTTAAGTTAAATTCCTTTTCGAAGTCAGGATATTGTAAGATGGGGTCATTTGTCAGGAGTGTCTTGCATTTCTCGAAGCAGTTAACATAGTCATTATCTAATACAATTTTCTTTCCTTTTTTGAGGCATTGGGTAAAAGGTTTTGTAGTACGAGCGAAGTCTGGTATGAATTTACGGTAATATCCTAAGAGACCTAAAAATTGTTTAATTTCCTTTGGAGTTTTGGGGATAGGATATTTTTTAATGGCTGTAATCTTATCAGGATTTGGTTTTATACCATCCCTAGTGATGATATGACCGAGATATGCTGTTTCTAGTTTTAAAAATTCGGATTTGTCCATTTGTATTTTAAAGTTAGAGTCACGTAGTCTTTGGAAGACTTGACCGAGATTTACCATGTGTTCTTGTAGAGAAGTACTGAACACTATTATATCGTCCAAGTACACAAGGCAAATTTCGTTCTGGAGTCCTCTAAGGACATTATCCATCACCCTTTGGAAGGTCGATGGCGAGTTCTTGAGCCCCATCGGCATTCGTAAAAACTCAAAGTGTCCTTGTTCTACGTTAAAAGATGTCTTTTCAATGTCCTGTGCATCCATTTCTACCTGATAGAAGCCACTTGCCAAATCTAAAGTCGTGAAATATTGGCACTTCCCTAATTTATCTAAAACATCACTAATGTTAGGGATAGGATACCTGTCATCTATCGTTTTCTCGTTAAGCTTACGAAAGTCAACTACTAGTCGCCACTTCTTCTTCCCAGATGCGTCAGTCTTTTTAGGCACTATCCAAATTGGGGAACTCCATGCGGATTCGGATGGTCTGATTATTCCCTGTTCTAGCATTTTACCTATCTGGTCTTTAACTTCTTGACGATGGATAAAAGGATAGCGGTAGCTTTTGGTGTGAACTGGCACTTCATCAGTGGTTCTGATTCGGTGCTTTATTTTATTTGTAAAGGTAAGCGGTTCGCCTTCTATATAAAACACATCCGAGTATTGGGAACAAAGAGTTATGAGGTTAGCTTTTTCCTCTTCGTTTAGATGATCTGTTCGTAATCGTGAAACTACATCTTGTGCACGTGGTGACATTTGTTGGGTGCGCATGCACTCAGTATTATAAAGTTCTGCGTGTGCTGGCTGATCTAATGAAAGAATGATATCATTTTCTGATGGATTTTCAATTTCTAAGTAGCCACGATTATTATTTACAGTTGTAATGCATTCATGAATTATACAATTACATAGAATTTGTTCTTCTATGAGAACATCGCCGTCACAAGTATCGATGGGCACGCGAATGATCTTAGAGGTTTTTGCTGGTATTATATCCTCATAAAGATTCACATTACGGGAATTGTACATCCTGATGGGATTTGATGCGTTTTTAGTAATAAGTTGTCCTTCTCTCAAATCAATTCTAGCTTCCCAATTACTTAACAAGTCTAATCCTATGAGCCCATCGAAATAATCATGAAAACGATATATGAATAATTTAATTTCATCATTATCATTAAACTCTGAGAAACAAGGTAGTGTAATAGAATAATTATTTCTACTTGATGCATGTATATTAGTTACCTCAAATGGGTCCAAGTTTAAGGGAAAGTCAGAAAAGAAATATTCGACAGCTTCGGGGCTTATAAAGGACTGATTAGCACCCGTATCTATAAGTAATTTTAATGGTGGATTCTCAATTTGTATATATGGTAATTGTCTTTGGGTTTGAAGGTTTAATTCTATTTTGGTTTTGGTAATGTTAAATCCTCCTGAAAATCCTGTTCTACATGGCTATGCCCTGCTTGTGGTTGAGAATCGTTAAGTTGGGGTTGGTTGTCTACATTCATGTCAAGGTACTGGGATTCATAACCGTAACTAGGGGTCATTTCACTATAGTCGTTATAGTCAGGGTAGTACTCAGGTTCTTGATAATAATTGTAGTATGAGTCATCGTAAGTCACACAGTCATTCATATTCATCTCGCGAGTTTTGAAGTAGTTACTAGGCGGTGGGTTCCCGAATCTACTCCAATCATGTCCTGGAATCGGTCTCCTGGGAGGTAGACCTTTAGAAGTACTCTGAACTACGCTCATTGGCTCAGGGGTCTGATTTGAATACTGTGGGGCACCATATCGCGGTGGTAATTTAAAGACATTACTGCGAGGGTTGTAGTTAGGTGGTGCTGCAGAAAACATTCGTTGAGTATTAGTCGGCATGCGATATGCATTGAACTTAAAAGGTTGAGGCGAAGGCCCCATGGGTCGGTGGCCCATAGGCGCAGGCCATTTAGGCATTGGCGCCGGGAAAGATAGACGCGGAGGAGCAAATCCAGTTGATGGTAGCGGTGGTAAATTATTTGCGACCTTATGGGTCCTAGAAGGTTCACCACGGTTATGTATGTACATTACATTCATCTCCTCCTGCACGAATTCTAGAGCTTTCTCTATGGTGGGGGGACGCATGCAGCGTATGCGGGACCCTAAAGGTTCTTTAAGTCCCCGTATGTACCCTTGCATAGTAACTTTCCTGTAAAGTTCACGTTTCGCTTCGATAGTCGTCGGTATAGTCTCATGTAAGGTCACATATGTCATAATGGTACTAAACAGAGTTTGGCAATGATTATAAAATTCCTGGGGTGTGCTATTACCCTGTGAAGCCATTGATAAATCATTGTAGAGGGCTGTCTCGTCACGTTGATCCGAAAAATTATTAATTAAAGCATTCCGAATGCCTAACCAACTTTCAGGAATCCCGTTTGAATTTATAGTACAAGCAGCGGTACCAGTAATTTTATTAAGTATACCATTTAACAGACATAGGTTAATTAGTTCGTTGCCTGGCTGCAGATACTGTGCAGCTAATTGATCACATATCTTAATAAATCGGGTTAAAACGTTTGGGTTCCCGTCAAATTCAGGAACAAGACGGAGAACCTTATAAACGGTGTCTGGGTCGAGTGACATATTGCGTGCGGTTTAAAGAATTATCTAATTCAAAATCTAAATTTATATTATTATCTATATTCCTATTTCTATCTACTACGCGGCGGCGACTGTTAGATTCAGGCGCCCGCAAACTAGAGGCTCTGGGGTGGTAAATCTTGAAGGATAAGAAGTACTAAGGCCCAAGGAAGCAACACAAGAGAAGTATTCAAGTGTACTTACATATATTTCATCTTCCGGTTTCTTTCGTTGAATCGATTGCTGGATTCTCCTCGTAGCTCGTCGCAGGCCCGTAGATAAGATGTTCGGATATTCGTTCTGGAGCTTGATAGCACCCCGGGTGCTCGCGACGCGGATTCTCGATGTGGGAGTCCCGGATTTCGCGAAATATTCCCGTGAATATCCTACCGGCTGCGCCAAATACGTTAGCGACAACAGGAGGTTCGAAAAAAAACCGAATTTAATTCAATTATATTTAATTTTAAAAGATATAAAAATTACATGAAAACTTAATAATTAAATAATCTAAGTACAACCAATTCGAGGCGTGAATTAGAAGTGACACGAAGCTATCATAATTCGATACTCGTCCGGTCGATTGACGTCAATGCTGCATCGGCAATTCCGTGGATTGACGCAGTTGCAGTATTGTAGAATCAGCGGTCTTCGTCTAGGTGTTATATGTAATTAGTGTCTCCGAAACATAGGAATCCATAATATTATGGTCCCATAACTATAGTTTGTAATAAGGTATTGTTCATCCTTATGCTCCTAATCCATAAATTTATGTTACCTAATATTATAATCCCTAATTTTAATCGTTATAAATATTGTGTCATAATAATAAAGAATCATAATACTTCCACTTCCGAATAATAATGTTTTCGAAAGTTTATAAATTATGTAAAACAGAAACAACTTCGGTTGTATTCACCCAGATCGACATTAGTTGGTTAGGTTAGGTTTGAACAGTGACCACTAACGCGCAAGGCGAGCGAGCGTAGCGAGTGTGCCGCGGTAGCTGCTGCCGAAGCGCCAATAAAATGTGGAATAAAAGTAATCAGCCACCCAGATCGAAATCAGTTGGTTAGGTTAGGTTTGAACAGTGACCACTAACGCGCGAGGCGAGCGAGCGTAGCGAGCGTGCCGCGGCAGCGGCCGCCGAAGCGCCAATAAAATTTGGAATAAAAGTAATCAGCCACCCAAATCGAGATCAGTTACATTCCCTATGCTGCCTTGTGCTTGAGACACAATGCTCTTATGTTAAAATTATTCTCATAAACTATTATGAAAATAAAGTTATGAGTTAGTTACATTATGGATTATATTATTTATTGAGAATGATTTTATGTATTTTAAACATTAGGGATGTTGATATTAGCCGTAACTATATTAGGGATCCTTATATTATGGATCCTGATTATACGGGCAATCGATGATTATGAAAACCCAATTTATAGATTTTTATTTTAGGGGTATAAAATTTCGGAGACAAAATAGAGACCCCGCCTTACCAACATGGTGAGACGTGGGTCTTGTGCGCCAAGTTAACAGTTTTCTATACTTATGTACCTATAAGTGACATAAATCAGAGCTTGCACAAAATTAGCTTAATAACAAATTGTCGTGGTGGTTTCCATGACCTAAGCCTTTGAGAATCTGTGAGTTTAGGATAGCTTCACGCACGCTTGTACCGGCCGGCGCGGCGGCGCGGCGGCGCGAGACACCGTGAGTCAGCGCTCTCGGTGACGTCACAGCAGGCTCGACATCGACACTACACGCGGCTCTCACACAGCATAGCGCTAACTCACTCATTCACATTCACAGTACTTACCTACCTAGACTCAGGGAGACTTCGATCAAAGAGCCTTAAGGTTAAGAGCGGTCAACCCAGCTCACTTTTCATACAAACGCTCGTACGTGATTATGCCTTTGTAACAGACCTTTCTTTTAAAATTTTGAACTAATAGGTATCTTGTGCACTATATCTAGGTTTCTATAGAAACTAAAAATCAAAATTTTGAGAAACAAATTCAGAATAAGCTTCCAAAAATCTGCTTTTAGCATAAATTTTACCTGAACTTTGGCCGTTCATAATGTACTCATAAATTGTAAACGTAAAGAAAATATTGTCATAGAAACCTTGCAAATCTTATGGAGATTCTAAATGACTAATATTTATTTTACAAACTTGTAAGGCTTACTGAAAAAAACGTATTTCCTGGAACACTTTTTATGAAATTTCCGCACACTATTTTTCGAGTGAGCGAGTGAGCGGCGAAAGTACCTACTGAATGCCAAGCGCTGAGGCGCTATCTCTCTTTTTTCGCTTTGCTTCTTTTTCTAGCATTGCGCTGGATGAAACAACAAGCTTTTCAGCTATGCCCGCGTCGATGATAGACGCACCGGGAAGGGCCACCTTAACTAACATCATTACCATTTCCAAAATTTAACACTTAATTCTTTCACTTGACACAAACTTAAGTAGGTTAGGTAGGTACTATTTGCTTTTATTTTATTCACAAAATAAACGGCGACGGGCTTGCATTGCAACCTGTCACTACCTACCTACTAAGTTATGCAAAATGTGGGCAGGCATACCTTTGGCTACTTTATTTAAAAAAAAATACCACGCCTTCAATAAACAAATCATGCCAGGATCATGTACCTAATCTTCTATAGGATAGAAGATTACAATGCAAACAATGATCCTGACTGAAATAGGATTCCTATTACAGTTCGAGACGAACCACTAGTTCTATCGGTTTGTGGATTGGGTAATAGTACTGGTAGAGGAAGGCTGAAGAAGTTATCTAAACGTAGTGGTTATATTCTCTTTGAAGTTATCCACCTCTTCGACCTTTCTCTACCGACCACCAGTATAATAATGTACCTAAGAGGAGTGAATTTTGAGTTGACAAATGATAGAGGAGAGTGAAAAAGTAAAGCATGTTGTGCCGACCCCACTTAGCGTGTGATAAGGGCAGTAGGAGGTATGATGATGATGAATAATAACTTTATCGGTTTGTAATCTTCAGATAATTCCGCGGTTTGGCGCGGCATGCCAGAGCGGTGAGACGGCGACTACGACGCCGCGACGGAACTTCCCTGAGACCCGCTACATGATGTAAGTAGAGTAGCGTCACCGGCTTCCTTGGGATAAAACGTTAAATCATCACGTCGATTAGAATTTCTTGAAATGCATTCGACTCTCAACCAGCGCTCCAATAGTCATGATACTGCTGGAGCTAATGCTGAGGGGCAGCCTTATTTTCTTGTCACTCGATTGTCAATATTTCTCATTTCTGTTGCCCATGTTTTTATGTTGATGGAAAATATTTTTTTTTCTATTCTATTCTAATATAAACACTGGTGGCTCACTATTTCTATCTTGTTTTTTAAGGACACCTTGTAAAAGCTGATGGTTTTCCGAAGATAAATAAATAAATAAAATCATTGCAGTTGATAGCTATGATATTGTGTTACGTAAGACAACACATTTTTTATATAAAAAAAAAAATCGGCAGAATGTGCCGTCAATTTGATTAGGTAGGTACTGTTCATAAATCTTCGAATGGAAAAATAGTGAAATGTGCGAAAGCAGCAAACTATGTAGATATCTACTTCTGTTCTGAGAATGCATCTTTCTGTCTTAGATCGTGGGGGTCAATATGCAGCGCGGCGGCTGGGCGTGGCTCGTGCTGGCGTGCGCGGCGTGGTGCGCGCGCGCCGGGCCCGGCCCCCCCGACCCCCCGCCCCCCGAGCTGCACTTCACGCAGCCGCTCTACAACGTGAGCGTGCCGGAGAACAGCCCCCCGCGCACCCCCTGCCGACCCGCGCCCACGGCCGCGCCGCCAGCCGTGCGCCTGCCCGCGCCCGGCGCGCGGCTGCGCTTCCGCATCCGACACGGCGACCGCGACAAGTTCTTCAAAGCGGAGGAGCGCTGCGTCGGGGACCTGTGCTTCCTGCTGGTGCGCACGCGCGCCGGACACGCGGACGTGCTCAACCGGGAGCGACGCGACTCGTACCGCCTGGAGGTGCGCGCCACCGCCCAGCTGGCCGACGGACGCGCGCTCGAGGCGGACGCCGTGCTGCAGGTCACGGTCTCGGACGAGAACGATCTCAGCCCGCTCTTCTACCCGACCGAGTACGAGGCGGCCGTGCCGGAGGACGCGCCCCCGCACGCCAGCGTCGCGCGCGTGCGCGCCGAGGACGCGGACCTCGGCCTCAACGGAGAGATATACTACGCGCTCGCGGAGCCGGACGCGCGCTTCGCGGTGCACCCGACCAGCGGCGTCGTCACGCTGACGCGCCGCCTCGCCGCCGCGGACGGGCCGGAGCTGCGGCTGGAGGTGCTGGCGCGCGACCGCGCCGCCCTGCGGGACCTGGGCCCGGCCGCGCCGGCCGCGCGCGCCGCGCTCACCGTGCGGGTGACCAGAGTGAACCTGCACGCGCCCGAGCTGCGCGCGCGCCGCCTGCCCGAGCTGGCGGAGGGAGCGGCCGCGCAGGTGTACGCCATAGTGCAGGCGAGCGACGCGGACGCGGGCGAGGCGGGCCGCGTGGCGCGCCTCGAGATAGTAGACGGCGACCCGGACGGACACTTCCGCGTGAGACCCTCGGCGCAGGCCGCCGAGTGGGACGTGGTGGCGCACGCGCTGCTGGACCGGGAGGCGGCGCCGCGCGGCTACAACCTGACGCTGCGCGCGGAGGACGCGGGCCGGCCGCCGCGCTCCTCGTACCTGGCGCTGCCGGTGACGCTGGCGGACAGGGACGACGACGCGCCGGTGTTCGGCCGCGAGCTGTACGAGGCCGCGGTGCCGGAGACCGCGCCGCCGAACACCCCGCTGGTGCGGCTCAAGGTGAGCGACCGCGACGCGGGCCGCGACCCGCGCGTGCACATCGAGATCGTCGGCGGCAACGAGGGCGGCGAGTTCCGCCTGAACCCGGACACCGGCGTGCTGTACACGGCGCTGCCGCTGGACGCGGAGCGCAAGGCGCTCTACCACCTGACCGTGTCCGCGCTGGGCCGGGGCGGCGCCGGCGCGCGCAAGCAGTCCTCCGCCAAGGTGCAGGTGCAGGTGCTCGACGCCAACGACAACGACCCCGCCTTCGAGACGGACGAGCTGAGCGTCACCGTGCCGGAGAACGGGCCCGCCGGCGCCGTGGTCGCCCGCGTGGCGGCGCGCGACGCGGACGCCGGGGACAACGCGTACGTCTCCTACAGCCTGGCCGACGTGCGCCCGGTGCCCTTCGACGTGGATCCCTTCTCGGGCGCCGTGCGCGCCACGCGCCTGCTGGACTACGAGAGCATGCGGCGCGAGTGGACGCTGCGCGTGCGCGCCTCCGACTGGGGCGCGCCCTACCGCCGCCAGGCCGAGCTGCGGCTGACCGTGCGCATCCAGGACGTCAACGACAACCGGCCGCAGTTCGAGCGCGTCGACTGCGTCGGCCGGCTGTCGCGCGCGCTGCCGCAGGGCGCAGAGATCGTCACCCTCTCCGCGATCGACTTCGACGCGGGCGACGTCGTCTCGTACCGCATCGCCGGCGGCAACGAGGACGGCTGCTTCGCGCTCGACGCGGCCACCGGCGTGCTGAGCCTGGCGTGCGAGCTGGCGGCCACCGGCGCGAGGGAGCCTCGCGTGCTCAACGTCACCGCGACGGACGGCACGCACTTCGCGGACGCCACCTCGCTGACGCTGCGCGTGGAGGCGGGCGGCGGCGCGCTGCAGTGCCGGGAGACGGGCGCGGCGCGGCGGCTGGCGGAGCTGCTGGCGGCGGCGGAGCGCGCCAACGCGCCGCCGGACCCGGCCGACGTGTTCCCGGAGCCGCCGCCGCAGCGCGCGCTCAACAACCACGCGCCGGAGTTCATCGACTTCCCGGTCGAGGTCAAGGTGAGATAGCCGCGCGATTAGTGTTCACTGTTTTAAGAATGATTGTATAAATACAGAGTGTGGTTTTCATAAATGCTCAATATCTAGTGAATATTATCTTAATGAACGTGCGTTGCGATGGTTGCAGGTAAACGAGTCGGCGGCGCTGGGCACGACGCTGGTGCGCCTGCGCGCCGTGGACCGCGACCCCGGGTACAACGGACTGGTCACGTTCGGCGTGTCCGGGGGAGACACGCACTCCGCCTTCCGGGTGGAGCCCGACACCGGCGAGCTGCAGCTCATAGGATACCTGGACCGAGAGCGCGAGGCGGAGTACTTCCTCAACGTGAGCGCGTGGGACCAGGGCCGGCCGCGGCGCAGCGCCTCGCGTCTGCTGCCCGTCACGGTGCTCGACGTGAACGACAACGCGCCGCGCTTCCGCCGAGCGCTCGCCAGCTTCCGCGTCACCGAGAACGCGCTCAACGGCACCGTCGTCTTCCGCGCGGAGGCGCACGACGCGGACGCCGGAGACTTCGCGCGCATCACCTACAGCCTGCTCGGCGCCGGCGCCGGCGCCGGCGACGACTTCTGCGTGGACGCGGTCAGCGGCGCGCTCGCCGTCTGCGCGCCGCTGGACCGCGAGAGGACCGCGCTCTACGAGCTCACGCTGCGCGCGACCGACGGCGGGGGCCTGCACGCCGACGCGCGCGTGCGGGTCGCCGTCGACGACGTCAACGATAACCCGCCGCGCTTCGGCCTCGCCTCGTACTCGGCGCGCGTGCGCGAGGACGTGCCCGTCGGCACGCTGGTGGCCGCGCTGGAGGCCTTCGACCCGGACCTGGGCGCGGGCGGGCGCGTCTCCTACAGCCTGCCGGACGCGGGGCCGGACGCCGCCTTCGCCGTGGACGCGGAGTCGGGCGCGCTGCGCACGGTGCGCGCGCTCGACTTCGAGGAGCGGCAGGTGCACGGCGTGACCGTGCGCGCCACGGACGGCGGCGCGCCCGCGCTGTGGGCGGAGGCGGCGCTCATCGTCGAGGTGGAGGACGTGGACGAGAACGCGCACGCGCCGCGCTTCCCCGCCTTCCCCGCGCTCGAGGCGGCGGTGCGCGAGGACGCGGCGCCGGGCGCGCGCGTGCTGGACGCCGCCGCGACCGACGCCGACCCGCCGGGCCGCGACTCGCGCCTCGCATACTACATCGTCGCCGGCTCGGGCATGGCGCACTTCGGAGTCGACGACACCGGTCAGTGCCGCCTCTCTGCCCTCCCCCCCGCCCCCCTCTCACCGCCCGCTGACCCCTGACCGTCCCGCTCTGTCCGCAGGCACCGTCCGCACGCTGCTGCCGCTGGACCGCGAGACGACGGACCACTACTGGCTGACGCTGTGCGCGCAGGACCACGGCCTGGTGCCGAAGCACGCGTGTATCGAGGTGAGACCGTCTCTCGTGGAGCTCGCAGTTGAGAGTGTCGCAGAGTGCGGATAGTGATGTATGTGGGTGTCGTCAGGTGTACATCTCCGTGGAGGACGTGAACGACGTGTCGCCGTGGCCGTCGCGCGCGGCCTACAGCGCGGACGTGTCGGAGGGCGCGGCGGCGCACACGCGCGTGTGCTCCGTGCGCTGCGAGGACGGTGACCGCGCGCCCGCGCCGGCGACGCAAGCCCTGCGGTACTCCATCGTCGCAGGGAACCCGGACGGACTTTTTTCCATCGACGAGAACACAGGTCAGTAGCGGATTCAGCTCCGAAATGGAGTCGTGGAACCTCATAAAATGTTCCTATCCGAGTTCTACGGCAAAAGATCGTTAGCTGATGATGGTTACCGCAAGGGATCTGCACTGCACACCTATCGCGTTTGTTATCCAACCCCTATGTAAACGACGTACCTCGCGAATTTAGCATAGTGGCGCCGCTAGGTTGGTGTGTACATGGCGTATGTGTTATAAAGCGTCAATATTCAAGTTCACGATCGGAATGCGCTCTGATAACTACAATAAATCAGCTGACGCGCGCCCGCACGCCTCTCTGTGAGCTTCAGCACTCCTGCTTGCGCTCCGCCGCCGCCGCTGCCGCCGCCGCCGCCGCCAGCACCTCTCTTCCGGCTACGCAAACAGGCGAGATCATAGCGGATCAATCAATACAAGATACAAATGAAAACTTAAGTACTCAATCGGAATGCCAATCTTGTTATTGCAATAAAAGTTCGATACACATGGACCCTGAGGATGACGAGCGATTACATGAACTGGTAAAAAGATCTTTTATGTTTGAAAGTATTGGCGTTCATAATAAACCAAGACAAAACAAAGACGAATTGAAAGCTGTACAAATAATAGAAAATTCCGCAAGATTGATAAATGGAAATTGGGAAGTTGGCCTACCATGGAAGGATGAAAATTCAAAAATGACGAGTTCATTCTGCAATGCATATCGTCGACTCAAGACAATAGAAAGAAAAATGTCAGCTGACCAAGACTTTGCCTCAAGATACAAAGAAAGAGTCGATCATTTGTTCGTCAATGGTTACGCCCGTAAAATCGATTCGAATGAGAAAGATAACTGTACTACGAAGGTTTGGTACTTACCTCACTTTGGAGTTGACAACCCAAATAAAAAGAAACTCCGTCTCGTTTTCGACGCCGCTGCTACCTCCGGTGGCCATTGCCTGAACGACTATTTACTTCAAGGTCCTGATCTGCTTCAATCCCTGCTTGGTATTATGCTTCGATTTCGAGAACGACCGATTGGACTTACTGGAGATATAAAAGATATGTTTCTTAGAACGAAAATAAGAGAGGAAGATCAAGATGCTCTGCGATTTCTGTGGCGAGACAAGCAAGACGAGAAGGAACCTATACAAAAATATAAGATGACTTCATTGATATTTGGCGCCAACTGCGCCCCATTCATAGCGCAACATATAAAAAATTTGAATGCGCAGCGATTTGCTAACGAGATGCCAGACGCTGTAGCAGCTATAATAAACAGTCACTACATGGACGACTATATAGATTGTTTTAATAGTATTGATATAGCCATAAAAACAATGAGACATGTCACTTTTATACATAAACAAGGAAACTTCGAAATAAGAAACTGGACTTCCAACGAACCGCAAGTATGTCAAAATATAACGAAAGAAGCTCTGAGTGAAGCTGCAGTAAACTTCAAGACTGAAGAAGATAATCTGAGCGAACGTATCCTCGGATTATTATGGTTCCCGAAAACTGACACTTTTGGTTTCAACCTATCATTACAAAGAATCCCCGACAAAATATTAAAATGCACACAAGAACCTACGAAACGGGAACTTCTACGCATTGTTATGTCTATATTCGACATTTATGGCCTATTGACGCCGTTTACTATAAGGGCGAAAATAATGATACAAGAAACTTGGAAGTCTACTACTAGCTGGGACGAAAAAATACCTATCAAACTATTCAAAGATTTTCAAGATTGGATTTCTGAACTACACGAAATTAAAAATATTCGCATCCCGAGATGGTATTTTCGTGTAAGAAATAATTCGATCAATGAAGAAAGTTTAGATATCCTTATCAGTTCGAGTGCAAGCGAGACAACAGAGTTGCATATATTTTGCGACGCATCACCGACTGCCTACGCCGCCGTAGCCTACTGGCGCGTACACACTGATAATAAGAATGTGTGCGTGTCATTCATCGCTAGTAAAAGCCGTGTAGCCCCCATCAAACCGACCTCGATTCCTCGGCTCGAGCTACAAGGCGCTGTTCTAGCTTGCCGCCTCGCTGATCTTATACAGAAAGAACACAGACTGAAACCTATTAAAAAACGATTTTGGACTGATTCAATGACTGTATTGGCTTCGTCTTCTGAGATGTACTGCTACCGTTCTACTGTTCATAGAAAGATGTAAGAAAACCTGTAAAAGAGAAATAGATACAGAATTATTACAGCGCGCAGAAATGTTGCTGATTCGCTACGCTCAGGCGGAATCTTTTCCTGCTGAAATACATGCATTGAAAAATAATAATAAAATACAACCTGATAGCCGACTGCGCACGCTGACGCCGTACCTAGATGAAAGAAACATTTTACGAGTCGGTGGACGAATCGAGGCTGTAAAAAACTTAAGCTTAGATATTAAACGACCTGTAATATTGGATGGACGTAATCAGATCGCAAGACTTATTACTAAGAATTATCACGAAAAATCGGCACATGGAAATAATGAAATGGTAGTTAACGAACTTCGACAACGGTACTGGCTGCTAAACCTAAGACCCACGGTACGTACTGTCGCTTCTCAATGTTTGTTGTGCCGTATAAAGAAAGCTTCACCATCCGCACCACGTATGGCCGACTTACCCGAGGCAAGACTTGCACATCATCAGCGCGCTTTTACCCACTGCGGAGTCGACTTATTCGGCCCCATGGAAATCACAGTGGGCCGACGCCGAGAGCGACGCTATGGAGTACTATTTACATGCATGACTGTACGGGCAGTGCACATAGAAGTGGTACCTTCTCTGACGACTGACTCCTTCATAATGTCTCTTAGAAGAATGGCATCGAGAAGAGGATGGCCGCATCACATGTATTCCGACAATGGAACCAACTTACGAGGCGCTGAAACTGAATTACGAAAATCATTTCAAGAACTAGATCATTCAAGAATCAACAAAGAAGTGACCAACCGCGGACTAACCTGGACTTTTTCATCACCAGTCAGCCCACACAAAGGAGGTGCTCCTCTACACCCTACTTATACGTGCCAGTCTAAATATGATAATAATTAAAGGCGAGCCCCAAACAATAATTTATAAGTACGTATCAAATTAATATTTAAAAAAAAAACGTAGATGCATGCTTAGTTGAGTAAGTAAGAAAATCTCTAAACTGTATGTAGTAGAATAAGGTTCATAAATAGGTTCAGTTACTAAACGCGGTTCAGGTAGACCCTTGCAGTCTGATCTCCTTCTATAAAGATCATCTCTCGTTTCAGGAGACATAGAGACGACCGGGCGCGCGCTCGACCGGGAGACGCGCGCCGAGCACGCGCTGGAGGTGCAGTGCTCGGACGGCGAGCTGGCCGGCACCGCGCGCGTGCACGTCTCCGTGCTGGACATCAACGACCACGCGCCAGCCTTCACGCAGCGGTACTACGAGCTGCGAGTGCCGGAGCCGGAGCTCACGCCCGGCGCCGTGTCCCCGGCCGACCCGGTCAGCGCCGAGTGGGACTCCGACGACGAAGAGGAGGGCTCCGGCCGCGTCGCAGCGTGGGAGCACGCGCCCGACCCGGACCCGCCCGGCACCCGCCTCGGCACGGTGAGTGCAACCGACGACCACCCCGCCCCCCCCCGCACCCGCCCCGCTGACCGGTGTAGTTGCAGGTGCTGGCGCTGGACGCGGACGCCGGAGCCAACGGCACGGTGCGGTACTGGACGCGAGCGCGCGGGGCGGCGCGCGGCGCGCTGACCGTGGGCGCGCACAGCGGGCGCGTGCTGCTGGCTCGCGGCGCGGCGCTGCGCGCGGGCGGCGCGTACTCGCTGGCGTTGCGCGCGTGCGACGGAGGCGCGCCCCCGCGCTGCGGCGTGGCCCGCGCGACGGTGCGCGTGGTCCCCCGCGGCGCCGGGTCCCCGCCCCGCCTGGCGCCGCCGCCCCCGCTGCAGGCCGCCGAGCTGGACGCGCCGGGGTTCCTGCTGGCCGTGTTGCAGGCGGCCGACCCCGAGGGCGATGCGATCTACTATGACATTGTCGGTGAGTCACATGGAGGGAAACTACGTTAAATATTGTAAATAGATAATTTTATTAAAAGAAGACTTCATTTTAATTAAAAAAAAATTAAACTGCGTTCATAGATTTTTTTCTTATTCAATCATGAAATTTTAATAGGAACGTTAAAATAATAAATAAATAAATGTATAAATAGAAAATTTCATTGTCTTCCTTTTTCTTAAGATGCTATGTTATTTTGAAAAAATGTATAGGTACCTAATACACCTGTACTTACGATTGAGCCTTTTGATCGGTATCGTTAAATTAAGTGTAATTTTTTTTACAATTTTTGGGGTTTTTTCCGGTTCAAATAAATAAATAAAATAAAATAAATAAATAAAAATAGCAACTAACCTATTGAGTGAGTCCGTGCCCTCGCTGTTGCACGGAAATGCAGTGATTACAAATTTGGTATGTGAACCGTACACTTTCTTTTAAGTATTACGATCGAGGTTCCAATTCTTTGTGATAAAGTTCAGTTCGTGACGATATCTCACTCGTCGGCAGATGGCGACCCGCGGCAGGAGTTCCACCTGGGACGCGAGGACGGCAGCCTCGTGCTCGCCAAGAGACTCGTGTGGGAGCGTCAGCCCTCGTACACGCTCAACGTGAGCGTGGGAGACGGGCGGAGCGCCACGCACGCGCACGTCACCGTCGCCGTCGTCAACGACAAGGACGAGGGCGGCGTCGCCTTCTCGCAGCTCGAGTACCGGCCGGAGGCGGCGGAGGACGCGCCGGTCGGCACCGCGCTGGCGCGCCTGGTCGCGCACGCGGCCGGCGGCGGCCGCCTGCTGTACGGCCTGCACGCGGCGCGCGCGCCCGCCTCGCTGACCCTGTTCCGTCTGCACGAGCGCGACGGTACTCTCGAGCTGGCGCAGCCGCTGCCGCCGGGCGTGCGCGTGCACGAGCTGACGGTGTGGGCGCGCGACGCGGCGCCGCGCGCCTCCCGCGCCTTCGCGCGCGTGCGGGTGGCGGTGCGCGCGGGGGAGGAGCGCGCGCCCGCGTGGGGCCGCCGGCTGGCGGAGGCGCGCGTGTCGCGCGGCGCGGGCGCGGGCACGCTGGTGGCTGCGCTGCGCGCGCGCGCGGCCGACGGTGCGCCGCTGCGCTACCGGCTGGCGGGTGGAGACGCGGGCGGTCTGTTCGCGGTGGATGCGGCGCTGGGTGACGTGTACCTGACGCGTTCACTGCCGGCGCGCGGCGCGCGTGAGTACGCGCTGCAGGTGCGCGCGGTCGCGGCGCCGCCGGCGGAGCGCGCGGCCACGCTGCCGCTGCACGTCATCATCATGGAGCCGGACGACGCTCCCCCGAGGTGCGTATATCTGCATAATTTTACTGTAATCTGTATTCATTTTATTTTTGATTATTTTTATACCTAGGCATTAAATTTATTACATTTAGAATAGAATAGAAAAAGTTTTTATTTTCCATCAACATACCTAAACATGGGTAACATACAAATGAAAATAATATTTAATATTTAATTTAATATTTAACGCCTCAAACCGTAATGGTTTCAGAATTAGCGTAACCCTCAAAAAAACCTCAAGCATCATAGATATAAGATTATTGTGATTAGTATTTACCTTATCATAGTTTTTGAATCACTGTCTGACGAATGTTTGTGATATGTGTGTCGTCAGATTCACGTCGTCGGATATAGTGTGCGAAGTGTACGAGAACGAGCCGGCTGGCGCGGGCGTCGGCCAGCTGGAGGCTCGCGGCGGCTCCTCGCCGTGGTACTCGCTGCGCGGCGGCGCCGGCCTCTTCCTGCTGAACCCGGCCGCCGGCCTGCTCGTCACCGCCGCGCCGCTCGACTACGAGACTTGCTCCCTCTACAACCTCACCGTCACCGCGACCAACATGGTGAGTGTCTCTCTACCCACACCCCCTCCCCACCCCCCCTGTGCGCGGCCGGCGCTCACTCGCTGCGTGTGATGCAGGGCGGCGGCGAGGCGCAGGCGCGCGTGACGGTGCACGTGCTGGACCGCAACGAGTACCCGCCGACGCTGGTGGCGCGTCGGTTCCTGGGCCGCGTGTCCGAGGCGGCGGCGGCGGGCGCGCTGGTGTCGCGCGCCGACGCTCCCGGCGAGCCGCTGGTGCTGGAGACGGAGGACGCCGACTCGCCGGCGCACCGACAGCGCTCCTACGAGATCTCGCCGCCGGCCGCCGCGGCGCTGTTCCGCGTGGAGCCGGCGACGGGAGCGCTGCGCACGCGTCGCGCGCTCGACTACGAGCGCGCGGCGCGGCACGAGTTCACCGTGCGCGCGCTGGACGCCGGCGAGCCGCGCCTGCCGGCCGACTCGAGCGCGACCGTCGTCGTGGAGGTGCTCGACGTGAACGACTGCCCGCCCGAGTTCGAGAGCGGCGTGTACTCTGCGAGCGCCCTGCTGCCGAGCGCGCCGGGCGTGCGCCTGCTGACGGTGCGCGCGCGGGACCCGGACCCGCCGGCGGACGGCGCGCTCAAGTACGACATCATAGAGGGCGACCCGGGCGGGGCCTTCGCGCTGACGTCGCGCGGCGACCTGCTGGTGGCGGGCCCCCTGGCGCCCGGCGCGCACAAGCTGCGAGTGCGCGCGTCGGACGGCCGCTACGCGGGCACAGCGCGCGTCGACGTGCTGGCGCGCGCCCTGGACCCGACCGGGCTGGCCTTCCCGCGCGCCGAGTACCACGGCTCCGTGCCCGAGAACTCCACGAAGCCGGCCACGGTGGCCGTGCTCAACGTGCTCGGCGCCGCGCTCGGCGAGCACGTCGAGTTCACCATCCTCAACCCGACCGATGGATTTGAGGTGAATTTCACCACACCGTCCATCCACCAGATATATAGAACCTCCACCTTTTTTTTAAATCTGTTAAAAATAATGGAAAAAAATCATGGTAGTGATGAGAAGATGATAGTGGTCAGTGATAGAATTAAAAATTCAATTAAACCTTTAGACTTCGATTTCATTTGAGGTGCACTTCTGTTCATTACAGATCCTCAAATATTTTTATGGGACCACATCGGTCTTTCAAATAAAAAAATAATTTTCAAAATCGGTCCACTTAGGTACTTCAAGTAGGTTATATATCCGTAAATTCATAGTTATTTGTTGAATACGAGACGAAACTGTATCTTATATTTTAAACTTTTTCATTTATTAAAATTATAAGTGTGCGATACGATAATGTGCGCGATGCATCCGTCAGGTGGGGCTGACGTCGGGGGCCGTGCGCACCACCGGCCTCGCGCTCGACCGCGAGCTGCTCGCCTCCTACTCCCTGCTGCTGGAGGCGCGCTCCGCGGGCGCGGGGGGAGGGGGCGGGGGCGGGGGAGGGGGAGAGCGCGTCGCGCGCACCACCGTGCACGTCGCGGTGACGGACGTCAACGACAACTGCCCCGTGTTCCTGGGCCGGCCGTACCACGCGGCCGTGCGCGCGGGCGCCGAGCCCGGCGCGTCCGTACTGCGCGTGCGCGCGGTGGACGCGGACGCGGCCGACAACGGCGAGGTGCGCTACGAGATGAAGCGCGGACACGGCGAGCTGTTCCGCGTCGACCGCCGCACCGGCGACATCACGCTCAAGCAGACGGTGGACGCGCACAACCAGCTCTACGAGCTCGTCATCGCGGCGTTCGACGGCGGTGAGTGTGGGGGCAGCATGGTGGGGGGATACTCAGTTGAGACGACGGGATACTTAGAGCGGGGTGTGTGCGCAGGCGTGCCGGCGTGCGGCGCGGAGGCGGGCGTGGTGGTGCGCGTGTGGGGAGGCGGCGCGGCGCCAGCGTGGGAGCGCGCCCACTACGTGCTGGAGACGCGCGAGGACGCGGCGGAGGGCGCGCCGCTGGGGCCCGCGCTGCAGGCGCACTCGCCGCTCGGACGACAGCTCATCTACACGCTGCTGGAGGAGGAGGACGCGCCGCCCTCGCCCATCGAGATACACTTCGACACGGGTGAGTGACGGACCCGACCCGACGCCGCACTGGTGCGGGAGTCAGCTCGTTTATTTACGATATTCGCTGAAGACTGATCTACCCGCCTCGCACTCGAGATGCGGCTGTATATTTGTGCTAGAAACTCGATCGAGCATCGCATCGAGCGTAGATAGCTGTAATGTGCGATGATTAAACATCTTGGCGGATCCTGTTTTTGTTGACCGATGGTTTTGTCCCGCAGCGCCCGACGGAGGCAATAACCCATGTGAGTACCGTCATGTCTCCACCGGTTTCATTTGTTACGTGAATGTGGCACCGCGCCTGCGCGATCTCGCACACCTGTTGTTCATTCACTATCATTTTATTTTAGTTTTGTTACTGAGGATACTACTTAAATGTACCTACCTACCAAAGACGATTATTAATCGTCTTTGGTACCTACTGAGGGTTTGAGGCTGATACGATAAATCATGTTGTTAGTGTTTTTTAAATGTTGAAAAAATGTCAGCAAAAAAAATGGTAATTTAACACAAAAAAATTTTTTGATGCCAATCGATCCTGTTTCTTATAAGGATCAAAAGTCTCTACTAGACCGACTGAGGTTTGAGTACTAGAAATGTCAGAAATCGCAGCGCAGTTTACTGTTCCTGATGCGATCTATCAGCTTAACACCTAGAATACTCGCTCCATAGCTCGCTGACAAACCCCGAGTTTGGACTTCTGCAGATTCGTCATCGACCAGGTTTGTGAGCCGTAGGTGAGGATGGGGAGAATACATACGTCCATTAGCTTGCGCTTAAGCGTGAGAGGAAGGTTGCCCTTCATCAAGTTCTTCATAGACCAATAGCTCTTCCAGGCATTTTCCGTGCGTCTTGTGACTTCGGCATCTTGTCTGCTCTGGAAGGATACTAATTGGCCTAGATATAAGTAATCAGTGACGTACGCAATCTCCTCCTATACTTAATCAAATCTTCAAATCAACCTATAATAAACTTAAAATTCTAAATAAATTTAAATTTAAAGTATGTATTACATTTCTTTGAAATCTGGAGACTTTAGTAGTCTCTTAAAAGAGCAAAACTGATGAGTAGAAAATATCAATGTCGTTGCATATACTGTTATATGAAGAGCATATTCTGTTTAATGGAGAGTTTAAACTGTACCTAATTGGTTCGACAATATGGTATCTCACACGTTCTTCGGTTAACCAGACGGCTGGAAGTTCGAGGAACTACAAAGTTAATTTTAGCTAAAATGGTAGAACTATCAATTTGACCATGGATAATCTTATGAAGAAACACAATGTCCGCAAGGTATCTCCTGTGCTCGAGTGTGACCATGTAGAAATGCATAAGCCTAGATCGATACGAATCAAGACTTCGACAGAGATTATTAGCGTAAGTAAGATGGTATAGAAAAGTCTTCTGAAGTCTTTCTAGTCGACCAATGTGAACCTCGTAATAAGGATTCCACACCTGACAGCAATAAAAATAGGAATTGTACGGTTTATAAGGAAATACGCATTAGATAATTAGTGAGTCCTAATGGCGAGTGTCTAGCTAGCTGGCCTCGTGGCTTACTTGTACCTAGAAGCAAAAGCGCCTACCTAATTATAAAATCATCAAAGTTGCATCGATAATCTTTCACAGCATTAGAATTGAAACAATTAAAATAAAATAAATCATTTTAATATGTTGTACTTTAGAGACAGACAAAAATAACTAGGTAGGTACACATTTAGATGATCTACGAAATAAATTGCTCAAAATGTCATTTTAATAAAATTACATTTTTTAACAAGAAGTAAGTATGTAGGTACCTACATAAATTAAGGCGAGTATGTACTAGATTTGAGGACTTTCGAACATCGATATCTCAATAAAACATACAACTACAATTCATACATATACATATTAAAGTTGAGGATATTATCTTGTATTATCGTAGAGCAAAACAACTAACAACTTGCAACTAACAATCTATAATTTTCTCATAACAAACATAACAATGACCTGAAATAAACCAAGAATTCGAAGTTTGAAATTTAAAACTTTTTTTACTGACCTATTTTTTTCAGCCAGTCTTTTTTTTTCTTTATATCGGAATATTTTTTTTTTTTTTTTTTTTTTTTCCCTTTCTTTAATCTGCAATCGGTCTTACGACCATAAGCGGATACGTTGTATGGAAGTGGGATTAAGCGCGAAGAGGCCAGTGCCATTTCTGCCCTTTCATAGGATGTCCTTTCGCTTCAGCCGCCGTACTGCGCGGGAAGTGTCCAGTAGTTGAGTTGCAAGTTTGTTTGGGTGAAGGGCTAGACGTTCAAGGTACTGCTTCTTGATTTTCTCTATTTCAGTAGCCACGGTCGGCATGTTGAGGTAGTCATGTATCTCATCGTTCTTCGCAAACCAAGGTGCTTTGGCTATTGTCCGCAGGATGTTGTTTTGGACTCGTTGAAGGCATATAATGTTGCTTTTACTAGCTGTACCCCATAGCTGAGCACCATAATTATGTCCATATTGGCTTTAAGATACTCTTATAAATCAGTAACTTATTGTCAGTGGAGAGTACGGAATTCCTTCCCATAAGCCAGAGAAGGGATTTGAATTTGATGTTGATCTCGTCTCTCTTACGTTTTATATGTACTTTCCAAGTCTGTCTTCTGTCTAAGTGAAAGCCTAGGTATTTGACGCAGTCGGTGTGAGGTAAGGTGTCTGGCCCAAGTTTAACGGGTGGACAGTTCTTTTTTCTAAGGGTGAATGTGATGTGGTTAGATTTTGACGCACTAGCCCTAATTCGCCATTTTTGGAGCCAGTCGTTGGTACGAGTTAGGAGTTCTTGGAGTCTATTACTCGCACGTGTAGGATCTGCGTCACTAGACAGGAAGGCAATGTCGTCCGCATAGGTTGCCACAGTTATATCGCTTGATGTTGGTATGTCAAAGGTGAAGATGTTGTAAAGGACGGGACCCAAGACGGAGCCTTGAGGTACGCCAGCTTGTATGCTATGCAGATTTGATCTTGAGCTGTTATGCTTCACTAAGAACGTTCTGTCAGATAAATATGATGATATTATGGGAAAGAAAGAATGGGGGAGAGTTTTCTTGATTTTGTACAAGAGGCCCTTGTGCCACACCTTGTCAAAAGCTTGTTGCACGTCTAGGAAAGCCGCACTGCAGTACTGTTTTTGTTCAAGGCTTTGTCTAATTGTGTGGTGTACTCTATGCATCTGCTCAGCTGTAGAGTGGTATTTCCGGAACCCAAACTGATGTGATGGTATAATGTCATATTGCTCCATGATGCATTTCAACCGAGTCAGAAATATTCTTTCCCATAGCTTAGAAAGTACTGGAGTAAGACTAATTGGTCTATATGACGCCACTTCGTGGGGGGGCTTACCCTGTTTGTGGATAAGTATGATTTCGGAAACCTTCCATAGCTTCGGAAAGTAGGAGGTCCTAAACACAGCGTTGAACAGGCAAGCTAAATATGTTACACATTTTTTAGGTAATGCTTTTAGAATTTTGGGTGTGATGAGGTCAAATCCAGGAGCTTTATTAGAGTCAAGAAGTTGAATCTCTCTTGCTATCTCTCTTGGTGATGTTGGATTAAGAGGGGTGCATAGCTGCAGATCTTGTTTTAGTACTTCATCTATTTCAGATTCGTCTGTAGATCCATTGTTTGGTTTAAATACATTTGCAAGGTGGGTGGCAAAGACTTCGGCTTTCTCCAAATCGGTTCTGGCCCAGGATGATGGTGTTCTTAGTGGGGGATGAGATTGTTGTGGTTTGCCAGACATTTGAGTGGCCTTCCAAAGGGAGTATACACCCTTTGCTTGCGGCGACATGTTTACAAGCAGCTTATTCATTTCCTGGTTAGCAGATTCCTCAAGGAGTATTTTCAATTTCTTTGCAGCTTTTTTAAATGCTGTTTTGTCTGAGGGGTGGCGGGACTGGTGCCAAACTCTTCTGAGCCGACGTTTCTCTTGGATTTTGTTTTTAATATCAAAGGACACAGGTGTAGTTTTTAGTTTATGTTCTAGCAGTGGTGTGTTTTTCCAACCAGCAACTTGTATGAGGTTTGTTACATAAACGCAAGCGTTTTCAACATCATCCGTTGTCTTTAGAGGAACTCTTAAGTTTATATTGCTGTCTATGAAGCGTTGAAAACCTTCCCAGTCCGTTTTCCGATTAGTTAATGATTCATTGGGCTCACGTGTGAGAGCGATTGTACTGAGAGTCAAGATAACTGAGGTGTGGTCCGAAGAGCCGTCTAGGTTTGACTCCACTTTTGTGTAGAGGTGGCTTATTCCTTTAGTCAGGAAAAAGTCCACCAAGTCGGGTATCTTATTTGGATCCGTAGGCCAGTAAGTGGGTTCGCCTGATGATATGGGGGAGATATGGAGATTCCCCAAGGTCTCATTAAGTGCGCGTCCTCTGGGTAATGTTAGACGTGAGCCCCAGAAGGTGTGTTTCGCATTCCAGTCACCACCGGCTATGAATTTGCTGCCTAGAGTAGTAAGATAGTGATTAAACATATCTTTTGTTATTTTATGCTTAGGAGGGCAGTATACAGCTGATAGGTTGATGGAGTCCGTACGTTCTTCTAACTTGATGGTGGTAGCTTGGATATGGTTGGTCGAGTAGGCCTCCATAATTGAGTGCTTAAGGTTCGACCTAATCACCAACGCTGATCCTGCGTGTGCACCTCCATCTGGATGTGGAGTGAAGTATACGTTGAATCCTCTGATGCGATAGGAGCTTCTCTTTGTTGCGTGGGATTCAGAAATGAGCACTACATCTATGTTATTTGTTGTTATAAAAAGTTCGAGTTCATGGATGTTTGCAGATAATCCATTTATGTTCCAGGTCGCTATTCGGAGGCGTGTTACATCCATTATGATAGTTTAGAAATGACTGTAGTCAATAGGTTTAATAGAGTACCTATCTGTTGAATTAAGTGGTCAATTTTTTCGGATTGTTTGAGTATTATTTGCACAATGGCTTGTTGAGGGTTTTCATCGACATTGTTATGTGATGTTATTTGTTGTGTGTTCGGAATATAGCGGATCTATATACCTAGCTACCCATAACAAAAAGTTTGACAAATTTTTAAGTTTGGCTCTCTTACCGAAATGTATGGAAAAAGTTTTTTGCGATTTCTGACATTTCTAGTACTCAAACTCAAACAAAACCTCAAGACAAAGGTCCGCAGTACCTAGAGACTATAAGACTATAAGAAACAGGATCGATTGGCATCAAAAAAAGTTTTTGTGAAAAATGACCATTTTATTTGATTTTGTATACTTACCTACTTAATAGTAAAAAATCTATGTTACGGGTCATCAATGCCTTACTTCACTGATTTGCAAAAAACCTAAACTGGAACATTTTGAACAAGAGATAGGAAATAAAGAACTTAATTTTTAGGATTTAAAACTAGACCAATCGGTCGAGTGGTCAATGGCAAAAGGGTGATCGCTTGTATCACGCGGGTTCGAATCCCGTCGAAGTCATAAATTTTTATTTTAGTAAGATTTTTCATTTATAATGATTGGTCAATCACATTGCGTAAGGTCATCTATTGCCGTGTTACCCCACACGGCTTATATACCGGAGGATATTTTTTATTAAGGGCCACAGTGTGAATTACCGTAATTGAGCTTTTAAGTCCTAACATGACTTTTCGATTTATCTAGTATATCGTCCTTGATAACCCTTGAAAGAAACCCACGCTGTAAAGTATTTTTATTTTGCGGAATTAAAACATAGGTAGGTATTTAGGTTGATAAAGATAAAGATAAAAGATAAAGATCATTTATTTGCATAAACATGTGTAAATATGATGATAAAACTGGGTATAGCCGCAACATGTTTTACCGATTTCGGTGTGCAAAGCGAGAGAAATGGCATGCTTTTAGTATAGGTACCTACACAATTTAAATATTACAATAATGTCAAATTAAATACAATAAAACAAGAGAATTAATTACTTGCAACATTAAAATTAAAATTGTCAGGTTGTTGATGAAAATAATGATTAGCGAAAAATTTATTTCCATTTACCATTTGAAGAAAAAATATCGGAAGTAATCAATAGGTAGATCAAGTAGACATAGTTATGCATTTGATTCTAAATGGATAAGTAACAAAAGTTTGCATAAAAGTTGGTCTTTTCGAGTCTTGTCTTTTAGGAGTTAGCTTTGAAATATTTGAGAATTGACAATGGTCTCTGAGCGCAAAATTTCATCAAACGTGTTCGTTAATCGCTAACATAATTCGTCGCATTTCATGTTGATATAAATCATTTAAAATTCATTTAATCGCGTAGTTTTTACTTGTGTCCAAATCGAATCCGTGGGCCTAATTTGCATGTTTTGTATGCTAAAATGTTTTTCATGTTTTTAAAGTCCCTGTGTCCTAACCGAACCCCGCACGCTATCAGCAATCGCCACCTTAGATGCGCGATGTGATTCAGTACTCGAACCAAAATCCACAAAATAAACAAATAAATAAATGTTCTTCTCTACTGCGGAAGCTCTCTCTCGGCGGCAACATAACAACATTCGTTGTCTAAAATGTTGCACGGTTCATACGCATGTGAGATAGATGTCGAGTACCGAAACACATGGTGTACGTCTTGATGAGTCGCCTCGCTCGCTTGTTCGCTTTCCCGCGGCGCACAGCGGGCGCGCGCTGACGCTGACGGTTGGTGTTGTCGCGCGCTGACGGTGCACTGGCGGTGCGCAGGTGTGGTGGTGGCGCGCGGCGCGCTGGACTACGAGACGGCTCGCGAGCTGGTCGCCGTGGTGCGCGCTACGGACGGCGTGACCGGCGCGCGCGCCGACGCCGCGCTGACGCTGCGTCTGCTCGACGTGAACGACAACGCGCCGCAGTTCCAACAGGACGTGTACCGCGCTAACATCTCCGAGGCGGCCGCGCTCGGTGACCACGTCATCACCGTCACTGCCACCGATCTGGATGAAGGTGAGGGCCGATCCAAATTTAAATGCAATGAAACATGTGTTTTTGAATAGAAAGAAAGAATCGTTATTGGTAATCGTTATTTTAGTGATCTGTGATCAATCGCAGAGTAGGTAGTTTTGTAATTTTCCGTACAACAACTTTTTTATAGTGACGTTAGGCCTTCTCTATGGATTTCGATAAATAGATATGTTAGCAAAAGATGTTTTGTAAATTATTTATCTTACGAACAGCTGAAGTGAATTATTTCATAATATCAAAGTGAATTATATCAATAGCTTTACATGCTAATTACAGGCTCAACTATACACAAGTGGAGCAAAATGTCTTAGGAAGTTATTTCTTTTTAAACTATCATGGATTTGAAAGTTTTAAACCATGGCAAATATGTCGTTTTTAGTGCTTATGAAGCTATTATTTATATTTTTAAGTAAAAAAATTGCAGTTTTATTTATTTCTTCATAGATAATAATGCAAAGATTTTTTCTTCAAATAAATATTCCTAAGATTACAACTTTCTAACTACAGAAGAAAAGGTCCTCTTAAGAGTCCAACATTTTGCTCAATACTTACAAGCATTGGTAACTTAGTACAGTACAGACAGATTTGAAGCTATCGAAACCGACTCGATCCACGCCTTGTGACTTCCAGGAGCCAACGGCGAGCTGACGTACTCGCTGTCCTCGCTGGAGGGCGAGGCGGGCGAGGCGCTGCCCTTCAGCGTGGAGCCCGGCACCGGCGCCGTGCGCGTCGCCGCGCCGCTCGACGCGGAGACGCGCGCCTCCTACCATCTGCGACTCTGTGCCACCGACGCCGGCCGACCGCCGCTGCACTCCACCGCGCACCTGCTCCTCACCGGTGAGTACCTACCCCCCGCCCCCCCCCCGCCCCCCCGCGCACCCCCGCCCCCCCGCGCACCCCCGCCCCGCTGACGACGCCCCTCTCCCCGCAGTGGAGGACGTGAACGACGTGGCGCCGCGCATGGAGCGCGCGCTGGTGGCGTGCGCGGTGTCGCGCGAGGCGGCGCGCGGCACGGCGCTGGCGCGCGCGGCCGCGTGGGACGGAGACGCGCGCGACGCGCCGCGCCTGCGCTACCGACTGCACGGCGCGGCGGCCGGCACGCGCGCCTGGAGCCTGGACGCGCGCACCGGCGTGCTGGCGCTGGCCGGCGACGCGTCCGCCGCGCCGCGCTCGCTGAACGTGTCCGTGTCGGACGGCGCGCACGCCGCGTTCGCGCGCGTGAAGCTCTCCCTGACGCCGAGCAACGGCGCGCCGCCCTCGTTCCCGCACCTGGTGCACGAGGCGCGCGCGCCGGAGAACGCGCCGCCGCCGCTGCTGCTGACCACGCTGAAGGCGCACGACCCGGACGCGGGCGAGTACGGCGCGGTCTCGTACTCGATCCCGTCGGCGCGGCTGCGCGACACGTTCGCGGTGGACGCGCGGAGCGGCGCGCTCACCACGCGCGTGCCGCTGGACCGCGAGGCGCGCGCCGCCTGGGAGGTGCCCGTGCTGGCCTCGGACGGCGGCGGCCTGCTGGCGCACACGGTGGTGCGCGTGCGCGTGCTGGACGCCAACGACAACGCGCCCGAGTTCCCGCTGCGCGAGTACCGCGCCAGCGTGCGAGCCGACCGCGCCCCGCTCTCTCCCTTCCTCACGCTGACGGCGCGAGACCGGGACGCGGCCGACAACGCGCGTCTCTCCTACGAGCTGTACGAGGCCGAGCCGGACGCCGACTCGGCCGGCCTGTTCCACGTGGAGCCGGACACCGGCGCGCTCTCCTTCGCGAGGGACGCCTCGCTCTACGGTGAGGCGCATTCCGTCTCCATAGTTACATCGCGGGTCGCTCCAAGTATTTCCTGTAATGTAAACCCCCCTATGTTGCAGCGTCTCGCAGCGTGCAGGTGTGGGTGCGCGCGCGGGACGGCGGCGGGCGCGCGGGCGAGGCGCCGGTCTCCGTGTTCGTGCTGGGCGCCGGCGACAGCGCGCCCGAGCTGCGCGCGCTGCCGCCCGCGCTGTTCCTGCGCGAGGACGCGGAGCCGGGCACCGTGCTGGCCGAGCTGCTGGCGGGGGGCGCGGGGGGGGCGGGAGGGGCGCGCCTGCGCCTGGCCGCCGCCGCGCACCCGGCCGGCATGTTCGCGCTGGACGCGCAGGGCCGCCTGGTGCTGGCGGCGCGGCTGGACCGCGAGACGGCGCCGGAGCACGCGATCGGGGTGATCGCGGAGGGCGCCGGCTCCCCCGCGCCGGCCGTCATGGCGGTGACGCGCCTGCACGTGCTGGACGTCAACGAGCACGCGCCCGCCTTCCACTCGGAGCCCTACGTGGTGCACCTCGCGGAGAACGCGCCGCCGCACACCTCCGTGCTGCAACGTGAGTACCGGGTCTCCCCCCCGCCCCCCCGTCCCTCCCCTCGGCTCGCTCTCACCTGGTCCGCTTCGCCTCTCGCAGTGATGGCCGACGACCTGGACGCGGGCACCAACGGCGAGGTGCGGTACTCGCTCGCGGCGGCCGACGAGGGCGGCTCGGACGCGGAGGCGGCGTTCGCCGTGGACCCGTTCACCGGGTGGGTGACGACGCTGCGGGCGCTGGACCGCGAGGCGACGCCGGAGCACCGTCTGTCGCTGGTGGCGGGCGACGGCGGCTCCCCGCGGCGCTCGTCGCGCGGCACGCTGGTCGTGCGGCTGGTGGACTACAACGACTGTCCGCCCGTGTTCGAGCGCGCGCAGTACTCGTGCAGCGTGCCGGAGGACGCGGCGCCGGGCACGGTGGCGGCGCGGCTCGCGCTGACGGACGCGGACGCGACTCAGGCGCCGCTCTCGTTCTTCGTGTCGGACGGGGACGCGCGCGCTCGGTTCCAGCTGCGCGCGTCGGGCGAGCTGTACGTGGCGCGCGCGCTGGACCGCGAGCTGGAGCCCGAGTACCGGCTGCGAGTCGCCGCGACGGACGGCAAGTTCACCGCCTACACCAGCGTCGTCGTCACCGTGCTCGACGTCAACGGTGAGCAACTCGCTTTTATAGATATTAACAACGTAAGCGCACACATTTTTTTAAATAATTTCATAGAGGGCGAACGATGACGAGCTCGAGTCCAGTGGAATGTCCAAGGATATTTATTTATTTATTTTAAAAGTCGGTACGCCAATATAACCCTACAAAGCGGCTGACCATTTTAGTTTCTAGGGAGGGAAAAGTATTTTTTTTTATTTAGGTTGTTTCTTGTGACTTAGACAAACTCAATCAACAGCCAATAAAATTTAATCTCCCTCACTACGAGATTCAAACCACCTCGGGTACCTATATTATGGCTTTGTTAGTCTCTTGATATAAATCTATACTTATCTTTTTTATTATTTATTACGATTGAGCAGAAGAGTAATTTATTGTATTGTGTTTATCATTATTGAATTTGAATGTTTGTAGTTAGATTTTTATTTATTTAATTTAAATTTAACATTAAGACTATGGAATTATGGATCAAAAATGTTGTCTTTTTTGTAATGTTAAATAAATGTCTAAAACACTATAGGCAATATTTATGTATAAGTAGGTAATATTTATTTATTTAGCCTAATCAATTTCTCTATAGTTTATATATTTTATATAGTGTTAAACCACACTTAGGTATGAAAAAACTTACTCAAAGTTTTACGGATTCGACGGGATTCAAACCTGCGAGATACAAGCGATCATACCCTCTTGAGCCGGGCTGCTTTACCACTCGGCCACGAAGCCTCAGAGGAACTATCAGTAAGATGATATTTCTGTTACAGCACCGATGAGCGACATCTACAGGTATTCTATGTACTCTGGGTTCGAATCCCGTCGAAGCCGTAAAACTTTTAGTAAGATTCGTTATGAACAATTAGTCCATCGTCAGACAATCCGCCGTACTGCGTGCGTCACCGCTACGTGGTGCGGGTGTCGGAGCACACGGCGCCGGGCGCGGCGCTGCTCACGCTGCAGACCGGCGACGCGGACTCGGCGGAGCACGCTCGGCTGCGCTACTTCCTGTCCGGCGCGCACGCGCACCACTTCAGCATGGAGCGCGAGGCGGGCGTGGTGAGAGTGGCGCGACCTCTGGACCGCGAGTCGGTCCCGCGCTACCGGCTGCGAGCGCACGCGCAGGACCGCGCGCGCGCCGACTGGCAGTGCGCCTCGGACCTGGAGGTGGAGCTGACGGACGTGAACGACAACGCGCCTCGCTTCTCCGCGCAGACGTACAGCGTCACGCTGCCGGAGGACGCGGAGCGAGGCACGCTGCTGCTCAAGGTGGGTCCCATGCTGCCTCTTAATATTGTAGAGGTTCCTCGAGTAGGCGCTCGTCTGAATGATGACAAATACTTTAAATTACCTACCTACATGACATATTCTGTAGGTACCTAAGTTATATATGAACCAAATATGACATAATATTGTTCTTCAGCCTTAACTGTACTCAATGAGTCACACTACAAACGACAGCGCCGACGAACAAATAAAAAGAAAGAACTTTTCTGAAGAAATAAATTAAAATTAAATGTTATATTAAGTACACGTTTGCCTACTAAAATAGACTGTTGGTTTTTTTATAAAAAAAAAAGATTTTGAATAAAATCTCGATAAAAGTAGAAAATGTATTTATGTTTTATATTTTACATTTTTAAATACTTTTTGCAATCAGATTTTTTATTATACCCATTTCAAGCACCAATCCCTCACAAATCATTTTATCGATCGAGCGAGCAAAGCGAGTGAGTTAAATGTAGCTAGTCTACATTTAAATCTATAGTTTCATGAAATTGTACCACTGTATCTGTTCCTAATAAAGATTTTTATTATTATTATTATTAAAAAAAAAGTAAAAACACATTTTCAATCCGAGTGTTACCAGAAATCGATCTCTCACTAAATAATTGTGTAATATATGAATCAGACTATATACCATGTATATGAGTATCTATGTGTAATTTTTTTTACATCAGAATGTACCTTCCTAAGTGTACTTACCTAGGTATTTATTAGATAAGAATTAATTATTTTTTTTTATTTGGTTTACAAATCGATAATAACACTTAACTTTGATTAGGTACCTACAAGACTTACTTATATATGCATAACGGTGTCTTTTCTAAAAACAGTGAACACTGCATGCATAATGAAAAATGTTAAACAGACGGAAAACAAAAAATAAGAGAAAAAAAAACAAACGAATAAAAATAAAAATAACTGAATTAGAAAAACATAAATTTATTTAAGAGTGTGCCATTACGCCGAAAAACGGGATGGCGAGTAATGTTTTTTCTCGGGAGTAGGTATAAGGAGTGCAGAACGATAGACACGCAACATAATTCATAGCGAAAAAAATAGTTTTTATATAATTACAAGATAATTAAACAACCAATCGATAAATTAAAATACGAACCTAAAGAAATACTTCTAAAAAAATATATATCATCGAGAAAACTTTACGAATCGTGTTTTTAAAAGACATACATAACCCAAGATAAAAGTTTGAAGTATTATTTCCCCTAATATGTGGGATCTGACCGATCCGATCGGTCAAGATTATGGGTATCACAAGGGGGTGAAAAAAATAAAAGTTATGCATACCTACAACAAAAAGGGGGTTAAAAAAAATAAAAGTTATGTACATTCCAAAATGGTATTACTTTTTATTTTAAGTCGAAACACGAGTCACCCTCACAGAAACTATAGATATTCTTACAAAAACCATAATTTTTTTTTCTAAAGAAATACATTAAATTAAAACAAAATTAATGTTAACAATAATTTAAATAACTGCGTGCAACACTTCTGGCTTTGAAACTATATAGCTTTGAAAAAAAGGTAAAGACATGACATCACTGTACCATAAAAAAAAGGTTTATAAAAGCCTAAACTCCAAATTCATCGAGTTTTTAATCAGAATCTATGTTTTATGAAATAATTATGATTTTTCGCATGGTTGTGTGTGTGTGTATCAAAATACGACCACTGGTATTTTTAATTTGATAATTGCGATTGGACTTTGCTTTGACCTTACCTGCTTTAATGTTATTTTTGTAATTTTTCTTGTCATTGAGCACCGATCTTCCATTTCTTAAGATTTCTTTCCATCCAAAGGCCTGGAAGACATCGCTTCTTAGCGATCAGACTGCCCATTGTACATTGTTAGGTACTTAGTTTTTTCACAAGTTGTTAAATGTATCTTATTTGAGTGTACAATGAAGCATTTTCGTTCATTCATAAATAAATTAAATACCTAGCTGTCTATTATATGACTGTATTGCAATTTGCAGGTACACGCGACAGATCCTGACCTCGGCGAGAACCGAACAGTCACATACTCGTGGGCCGAGGGTGGGGAGGGGGCGGGGGAGGGCGAGGGGGAGGGGGAGGGGGAGGGGCTGGACGCGGGCGTGTTCCGCTTGGCGCCGCGCACCGGCATCGTGACCTTGCGCGCCGCGCTGGACCGCGAGACCATGGCTGAGCACGTGGGCGTGCTGGTCGCGCGCGACGCCGGCCGCCCGCCGCGCTCCGCCACCGCCACGCTGCGTCTCACCGTGGCCGACGTCAACGACAACCCGCCCGAGTTCGAGTTCCGCGTGTACCGCGCCGCCGTGCCCGAGCCCACCGCGCCCGGCGGCGAGCTGCTGCGCGTGCGCGCCACCTCGCGCGACACCGGACTCAACGCGCAGGTCTCGTACGCGCTCGTCGGCGGCGACGACCGGGACGACTTCCTGCTGGAGCCGGCCTCGGGCGTGCTGAGCGTGGCGCGCCCGCTGGACTACGAGCGCCGCCGCGAGTACCTGCTGACCGTGCAGGCGGTGGACGGCGGCCGACCGCCGCTCAGCGACCTCGCCTCGATCAACGTCACGGTGCTGGACGCGAACGACAACGCGCCGCGGTTCGCGCGCACGGAGTACGCGGCGCGCGTGCGCGAGGACGCGGCGCCCGGCGCGCGCGTGCTGCAGCTGATCGCGGACGACGCCGACTCGGGAGCCAACGGCCGCGTCTCGTACTCGATCGCGCGCGGCGACCCGCTCGGCCGGTTCTCCATCGACGCGGACACCGGCCACCTGTCGCTGGCGGCGTCGCTGGACCGCGAGACCACGGCCGCGTACGAGCTGGAGGTGCGCGCGCGCGACCGCGGCGTGCCCGCGCTCGAGGGCGCCGCGCGCGTGCTGCTCGAGGTGCTCGACGCCAACGACAACCCGCCCGTGTTCGCGCACGACAACTACTCGTGCGTGGTGCGCGAGGACCGCCCGCTCGGAGACTCGATCCTGCGGCTGGAGGTGACCGACGCGGACGCGGCGCCCAACGGCGCGCCCTTCACCTTCGACCTGCAGGCGGGCAACGAGATGGGCGCCTTCAGGCTGGAGCAGGACGGCTACCTGCGCACCGCGCGCCGCTTCGACCATCGTCTGAAGGAGCACTACACGCTGCAGGTGCGCGTGTTCGACAACGGAGCGCCGCCGCTGTTCGCGGACGCGGCGGTGCGCGTGCGCGTGGTCGAGCAGTCGCACTACCCGCCCGCGGTGAGCGCGCTGGAGGTCATCGTCAACTCGTACCTGGACGAGTTCCCCGGCGGGCTGGTGGGCCGCGTGCACGCCTCGGACCGCGACGCGTACGACGTGCTGACGTACGCGCTGTCGCCGCCCGACCCTCTGTTCGAGCTGGACGCCGCCTCGGGCGAGCTGTGCGCCGCTCCCGCGCTGGATGTCGGCGAGTACCGCCTCAACGCGACCGTCAGCGACGGCCGCTTCGTCGCCAGCGCGCCCGTGCGCGTCACCGTCGCGCTGGTCTCGGACGAGGCGCTGGCGCGCGCGGTCGTCGTGCGCTTCCGCGCCGTCGCCGACGAGGACTTCGTGCTGCGCCATCGTCGCGGTTTCCTGCGCGCCGTCGCCGAGGCGACCGACGCCCGCCCGGCGGACGTGCTGCTGCTCAGCGTGCAGCCCAGCGGAGAGGGGGAGGCGGACGAGGAGGGGCAGGGGCAGGGGGAGGGGGGGGCGGGTCGCGCGCGGCGGCAGGTGGCGCGCGACCTGGACGTGGCGTTCGCGGTGCGCTCGGGCGGCGGCTGGCTGCCGGGCGAGGCGCTGCGTCGCCGCCTGCACGCGCACGTGGAGCTGCTGGAGGAGCGCGCGCAGCTGGTGGTGGAGGAGCTGCTGCGCGCGGCGTGCGGCGGGTGCGCGCGCGGCGCGTGCGCGGAGCGCGTGGAGCTGCGGCACCCGCCGCGCGCCGTGCTGACGGAGCTGGTCGCGTTCGTGGCGCCGCGGCACGCGCTGCGGGGCTGGTGCCTGTGCGCGGCCGGGTGGGCGGGCGCGCGCTGCGCGGAGCCGGCGCCGGCGGGCGAGACGGCGCGCTCGCTGTCTCTCTCCGGCGACGGGTACCTGGAGTACGGGGTGGAGCGCGGGGTGTCGGCGGGGGCGCGGCCGCTGGAGGACGAGCTGGTGGTCTCGCTGCGGTTCCGCACGCGACGCGCGCGCGGCGTGCTGCTGGCGGTGTCGGGACGGGTGGACCACGCGGTGCTGGAGCTGACGGAGGGGCTGGTGCGGTACCGCATGGAGCTGGGCGCGGGCGAGCTGGTGCTGCGCGCGCCGGTGCCGGCCGCGGACGGGCGCTGGCACGCGGTGCGCGTGGAGCGGCGCGGCGCGAGCGCGCGGCTGACGGTGGACCGGCGCAGCGCCGCGGGCCAGAGCCCGGCGCCGCACGCCGTGCTGGACGTGCGGGCGCCGCGCCGCCTGCTAGTGGGCGCTCAGCTGGAGCGGCACGCGCACGCCACGGCGCCGGAACAGGTACACCACTTTCGTTGACCACTACTTGAATTTTATGTTTCATTGGAAAACCAGCAGCTAAAGTTACAAAATTACAACAATCAACAGAGAGCCTATTATAGGTTTTCACTGATAAAACGCATTGTCATCGGCCATTCTAATGTTGGAACCGAGTTGAAGCCGATGTGTGGTGCCATCATCACACTGAATTTACCATATTCTGTAAATTTAATAACAGCTGAATTGTTTGTGCGCGTTACGACAACATACTCAGTTATGTGTGTGACCTTACGTAATTTTACTTATTTGAATACACAAAAGACTACCTACATAAAATCTTTTATAATCGAATACGTGACGGGTTTGCGCAGGTGACGTACGGCTTCGAGGGCTGCATATCCGAGCTGCGGTTCGGCGGCGCCGCGCTCCCGCTGGAGGTCGGCGGCTCCTCGGGGGACGGGCGCGTGCAGCTCACGCGGCGCGTGCGCGTGCGCGTGCAGCCGGCCTGTCCCGCGCTCGCGCCGCCTGCCGTCTGCGCCTCCTACCCGTGTCTGCACGGAGGCACGTGCCGCGACCTGCCCGGGGCCGAGGGGTACGCGTGCCTCTGCCACGCGCGCTTCCACGGCGCGCGCTGCGAGCTGGACACGGAGCCGTGCGCCTCCGCGCCCTGTCTGCACGGCGCCGCCTGCAGCCCCCGCACCGACCCCCCGGGCTACGGCTGCGCCTGCCCCGCGCCGCTGGAGGGCGCGCGCTGCGAGCGCGGCCGCTACTGCTCCCCCGACGTGTGCGCGCACGGCGGCGCCTGCGAGGAGGGGGACGCGGGGCCCTCGTGCCGCTGTCGCGGATACTACGGTCCGCGCTGCGAGCTGGACGTGGACGAGTGCGCCGGCGAGCCCTGCCTCAACGGCGCCACCTGCCTCAACGAGCCGGGCTCCTTCCGCTGCCTGTGCCCGCCGGACAAGACAGGTCCGCGCCCGAGCCCCCTCCCCCTCCACCCCCCTCCCCCTCTCCGTCCCCGTCGACCGACCGAGCTGATCCGCGCCTCTCCCGCAGGCATGAACTGCGGTAACCCGCTGTACTCGGACGCGGTGACCGCCGGCGGCGCGTCGGGTGCCCGCGCGCTCGCCGAGCTGTGGCGCTGGGCGCTGGCGGCGCGCTGGCCGCTGGGCGCGCTGGTCGCGGCGCTGCTTCTGCTGGCGCTGTTGGCGGCGCTGCCGCTGTGGTTGCGGCGGCGCCGCGCGGCCCCGCTCGCGCCCGCGCCGGACAAGCTGGGCGCGCGCGCCTGCAAGCTGTCCAACCTGGAGGCGGTGCGGCGCGAGCGGCCCGCCTCCTGCGCGGAGCCGCCGCCGCTCAACAACGTGGACACGCTGCGCAGCTACGGCTCCGCGGGGGACGAGCTGGAGGGCATCCCGCCGGACTACCGCCGCAACCTCAACATCGACGCCGACCGCAAGCCCTGGTCCGAGCAGATGCACCTGCACACCTTCGTCGACAACAAGATCTACAACGGTGAGCGTACCTCCCACTCCCCCTCCCTCTCCCCCTACCACCCCTCTGCAGCTCCCCCCACTGACGGGTGTCTCCCCGCAGACCTGAAGGGGACGCGGTCTCCCGGCGTGCGCCGCGCGGCCCCGCCCGCCGGCGAGCTGGTGGGCGGCTACCACTGGGACTGCTCGGACTGGTGCGGCGGCGGCGGCGCGCTGCCCGGCATCAGCGAGGTGGCCGGCTCCGAGCGGCCGGACTCCTCGTCGGGCGCGTCCCCGCCTCCGTTCCCCGCGGCCCCGGGCGAGCGCCCGTGCGCGCCCACACCTCCGCGGCGCCGCGCGCTGCCGCTCGACACCGACTCGGCGCCGGACGACCTCGACCTCGACCTGGACCTGGATCTGGATCTCGACGCGGACCTGGACGCGGACTCGCCCCGGCTCGACGACGGTGAGTTCGAACGATCGCTCCTTCGAGGGTCGCCCTCGCCTCGGTGCGATCGCGGCGGGCTCACCGTGTCGGACCCGCGTGACGATGTGACGGTTTCAGCTTCGTCGTACCTGCTGCACGGGAGCGGTGGGGGCGGGGGTGCGACACGGCGCCGCGCGTCCGACGCCGCCAGCCTCATCACGATGCTGGGCGAGTGCGGGCGCTGCTCCACGGAGGAGTGCGCGGCGCTGCTGGCGCGCCCCCCCTCGGCGCGTCTCTGCGAGCTGGAGGACTCGGACGTGGAGGAGGAGGGGGGGCAGGGAGGGGCGCGGCATACGGACGTGTGACCCCCCGCCCCCCCCGCCCGCGGCCGCCGACTGACTAGGCTAGGAGGGTAGGGGGGCGGAGGGGGGGGGGGGGGGAGACGCCGCTAGAGACTCTCGCGGAGCCCGCGGCGCTCCCGCGGCCGGCCGCCGCGACCGGCCGTGCGTTCCAATGGTGCTCCGATTATAGTTTCATATCATCCTTTGAACTGTGCATTTATATCGATAGGTCCTTCTAGGCTAGCGAGATTGACTTTAGGAGTATATTTTTATAAAACTATGATAAGTGACCGTGTGACCGGCGCGGCGCTGTGTCCTCGCGCCGTCGACTGTGAGCCCGAGCTGTCTGCATACCGCCACCTCCCCGCGAGATGTTTTATGATTACCTTGATAAAACTCATCACTTACAGAATTGTAAAGACCTCGTTTTTTGTTATTTGTGTTATATCTTTACAGTTTTCATAGACAATTTGAATATCTTAGGCGTCCGCGGACATGGACCTTATATTGTGTATTAAGTTCTTGCGTCCGTTCGTTTTTGATACTATAAAAACGCACGAGAAACAGAACAAGTTTGTCTTTAAAAATGTGTTTACTCGTTTTTGTCTGCACTATTATACCTAGGCAAGTTGCAAGTAAGTCTGGAAAGTGTAAGACTGTTTGTGAGCCTCATTTATGCACACTTTTATGTATGAGTTAGTAATATGTATGTGCGTTATTTTAGTCTAGACCAATTCTAGACTTATTAATGTCTATTCCAATATTATTTAAAATATTTTCAAGTAAAGACTACTTACTTATTTACGACTTTTGTATATTATTCTTAAAGTGAATCTTTGTACAAATACAACATGAACGAAGAAAAATCATTATAGTTACTTTATATGAGTGAAGGTATGTACCTATCTCATTATTTTGAGGATATAATAATGAAATTTAATATGCATGAGGTCGCACTAGTTAGTGTATTTTGTTTTAATTTGAATTGTAATAGAACCACCTATTACAATTCAAATGAATAGCTAGCTTCAGCTTTGTCTCACTCAAAAGTAGGGTCATTCTTAACATGATATTACATCCGACCCGGGAGAGATTCCTAATAATACAATATGGTCTAGGCCTAGGCCAGGGATCCGCAAACACTCGCATGCCGGCCCAGTGTCCCAGTTTCCAGTTTTAAAAAACAACGGTCATTTTCAAAATGTATTTTTATGAATTGAGATGGCGTCTCTGGAAACCCCGACAGTGCTGGAGCTGGCAAGCGTGTCGACATACGTAGTATCTCTACCTAATCTGTGGTGTCGACTGCGAGTGCGAGCACTCTTCTCATAATCTAACCTTGTTATAAATAGGTAGGTACATTACATATGCATGCTTACTTCTTTGCTAACTAGAGCTCGAGCGGCTACTAAATCTCGCCATCTCTCTTTAATTAAATGTAAGTAACGAGAAAAAACATTCCTGGCTTAATTTATAACTGATTATGAATACTGACTGGCTCTGTAGCTCTTTATAGGAAACCTTCCTGACTTCGAGAGTTGCTCTCAATAAATACTTATTTTGTAATTAGGGTCAGATAGGTTTACGATTACCTACCTTTTACCATTGACGAAATAGCTTTTACTCCAGTTTATTTATGTAAAAACAAAACTAGTGCAAACATTTTAAGTACGAGTATAATATAAGCAGCACGTAGGTACCTACCTACTAAATGACATTTTGTTTTTATTTGTAATAATTAATTAACAGATCGGGTATTTGATTTTAAATTGGCTTCTTGTATGAGAAAAGTAACAGGGCTTAATTTTGTAATACCAAGTACCTTACTAAATACATTGTCTATAATTTCAAACATAAATAGTAATCATGATTGTAAAAAGTCTTGTTATTAGTCTTATTATTGTCTTATTAAATGTAGTCAAATACTAATAGGTACTTACGGGAAGGGGCGGGGCGCCGGCGCCGGCGGTATGACGTCACAGACTGTACATTTTTATGTAATAAAATATTTATTTAAAAAAACGTGTACCTGTTGACACTTGGAAAACCAATAAAGATGGTTAAAACATCATGTAGTTGTGTTACAATTATTTAATACCTTCCTTTATTTACGAACTAGCTAGCTGGAGGTGCTCCACTGTAGGACTAATCTACTTAAGTTTGCCCCCATGTCACTCGCTATCCATCTGCTCAATAACTTGTCTGCAAACAGCGTGGATATCTTCTTCAATAACCTACCGAAACTCCTACAAATTGCACAGGTAGTAATAGAAACTAATTGTCTAGATTAGTACCTAGCTTATTGTATTATATATCTACTTACATATACCATCGCCTTAGGGTTAAAAAAAAAAACCTGTTATGATGTTATATTGTCTTCTAAATAAATAAATAAATAAAATAAATAAATAAATTTCGCACCTTTAAGAAGTGACCTAATTAAAAAACTTGAAAATGAGTTTGGCACAGAAAATGACCCCACACAACATTACCTACAGTTCTGTAATTTTAAAAGCGCCACTTTTGGGCAGGAACAGGTCAAAAATATATTTCGGTCTCTTACTTAGGTACCTACTCAAGCAAAACAACCGTCTGCGTCGGGACAATTATAGGATTGTGCTGTTCTACTGTGCGAATAGAAGAAGAAGAACGTTATGCAAGTATGACAGTGACCGAATTTTAATTAAGCCATCTATTTCTTATAAATTTTGAGGTAAGTTCACATAATGTTGTTTTAGTATTAAACTGACGATTTATGTTTGATCCTGTTTTAACTCCGATACGGTAGTATCGGAGACAACACAATTAACAATTAAGTCACAATAATGTTCGGTAGAACATTATTGTGACTTAATTGTGTTTATTTTATGATTAATAAAATTTTAGTTATCTTTATTTAATCAGAATTATTGTATTAAACAAAACCAAAATTTTAAAATCAGATTAGGTTAAGTCACTATTATTTAACCTACCTAATCTGATTTTGAAAAAATAATTCTAGAATTATTTATTTTTTAAATATTAATAAACATGTTGTTTTTAATTATTTATTACACCAACTTATTTGCTAAATGTCTATTTACACTAAAAAAGCTTAGTTTTATAAAGACTTGAGCTATTTAGCAGCAATTAAAAACATAAGAGGATAAGGTCACACATTACTCCACTTTTTTGTCGATTCCCAAAATTTAGTTTTTTTGGATTAGGTCACTTCTATTCTAAAGGTGCGATTTATTTTAAGAAATAGATGATTTTTTGAAGGAAACTCATACCAGCGAATATCCTGGATAGGTATAGGTATATTATGTCCTCGACATTTTACCAGTCAACTCAGCTTTTGATCAAACGGTTTTATTTAGCTTGACCTGTTTGTAGGTAAGTACCTATATTTATTTCTTACATTGCATTGCTAGCCAGTGATCAAAGTATCTGTGTTTTACTTCTGTCCTCTTATTATTTTAAGTGGCTACGATCTACCCGCGCAAAAATAAAATACCTAACGTACAAGTTCAAGATATCAAGACAAAGTGTAGATACACCACAGAACCTAGCGGAGAAGGAATGGTATACTGAATACGTTTGTTTGACCATACCTAGGTAGCGACGTGGAAAAACATACAAAGGGCGTATCACTCAGTATTTCGTGGCAAATGATGTTAGAGGCCGGTTCGCACTTTGATTAGTAATTAATTAGTGCAGATTAGGTATGTTCAGTGATTAGTAGCAAACACGTGTGGGTGGACACCGATTGATTGATTAGTGCGAGTGTAGTAGCCTGAGTAGTGAAGTGATAAGAAGCGTGTTCTATTTTTTTGCGAGTAGCTCGGGACGTGGCTATGGCTACTCGCGCTCTCCCTTCTCCCTCACTCGCAGCGTGCCTGCTACTAAATGTGAATATGACACTAAAGGTGTCCCACAAGCTGGGGAAACATTCACAATGAGCGGCGCGCATATCAACGTGGTCTTACGGAAAAGTGTGGCTTTCTGAATGTATTGGAATGGGAATGCTTTCGAGGCCGCAGAAACGAGAAGTAGGTATGTTGCTAACCTCATACTGGCAGAGGTCTTCACCATTGGTGGATAACATATTTAAGCAGCAGTCGCCAGTGCACCCGGCACCGCCGTCATGACTGCGTCCGCCCACCGCGGAGGTGTTCAAGATCTCGAACAATTGAAGAAGTGGAAGCATAAGGAAAAGTGATGTGTAGTGCGTGGACTGTACGAATCGCAAGTTGTTAGCTTGTACAACATTCGCAAATGATGTGTGTAAAAATGTGCACAAAAGTGATTACGATTATCAGGATCAGGATGACGGTAAGTTTTATTATATCAGTTCATTCAGACGAAAATAAAGTTAAGTGGAGAAAGTCCATATAAAAAATTTGAAATTGCTTACGGTCAAACTGCTGATACGGTCGATTACGGTCAAACAGGTGATTGCTGACAAAAAAAAAACTTAGGCCTTTTATATCTTTACTAGATGATTATACAGAGTCAGGAGGCAAGCTTTGGACACTGTAGTGCCTGGGACATTGTTGAGATGGAATAGGCTTGCCCAGCACCACCCTCTCAGCTAAGTAGGCCATATCCACAGGAAAGACAATGGTCTAGACCCCACACTTAAGTCCATTGATGCACGACCGGATTCGAAGTCACGACTTTCGGATCGAAAGTCGAAGTACTTATCCACTCGGCCAACACGCCTTTTTTTTTTTTTTTTTTGTGACAATCAGGAAAAATTTCGCAGTATACCGGAAAAGAAGAATAACACAAACCCAAACCCGAACCCGAACCCGAACCCGAACCCGAACCCGAACCCGAACCCGAACCCGAACCCGAACCCGAACCCGAACCCGAACCCGAACCCGAACCCGAACCCGAACCCGAACCCGAACCCGAACCCGAACCCGAACCCGAACCCGAACCCGAACCCGAACCCGAACCCGAACCCGAACCCGAA